>OX438905.1:15335351-15820351 GCA_949316265.1 Diarsia mendica | reverse complement strand
AAAAGATTTCTCGATACAAAAAAATGGTAAACTAACCTCTTAAAATCATCTTCCAACAAAAATATCTGTATTACTGATCAACGTACGTTGGTAAAATTTATAACAATAACGTACCATATATAAATACAAAATTTGGTTGTTTTTAATTTTTGATTATTTAATAAATTATTTTGATGTAATTAATTATTATATGGTTTGTAAGAAGTTCGAGCGTTGCGTCATCGCGCTCTCTTTCTTACCTAAGCAATCCGACAGTGAGCGCTTAGGCGCGGTGCTAGACGGACGTATGTCACTTTGCGCCCCACTGACAGCTATCCGTTCATCTATAAATTATTATTGACCGCGTCACAATGTTAGTCCAGGATCCACGGTACATTTTTTCACTTGATTACTATCAAGCTAATTTTCCGTGAGCAGCTGCATTTTGATGAGACGCCAACATTACCCTATACGAAAACTCTCGATTGTGGTAGGTAATAGGGGCAGCAGGGATAAAATATATATTGATTATATATTATTATAATTATTTATTTGATGATTTTCAAAAATCTATTACTAAGTATTTTATTTTTATCTGATGATCATTATCTAAATCCAACATGTATTGATAACGAGCTCATCAAAAATTACTACAAACCAGCTGTTTTTTAGGGGTCCGTAGCCGAATGGCAAAAAACGGAACCCTTATAGATTCGTCATTTCTGTTTGTCCGTCTGTCCACCCGTATGTCACAGCCACTTCATTCGGAAACTATTGAGACTACACAGTTGAAACTCTACAAGTATTCTGTGAACCGCTTTACGATTTTTATACAAAAATAAAAAAAAGGATTTAGGGGGTCGCCCCATACATGGAACTGAAACTATATTTTTTTTTTCATCAAACCTATACCTACGTGTGGGGTGTCTAAATAAAAATGACATTGAGGTTCCACAAACAATTTTTTCTCAAAGCCAATCGTTTGGAAGACAGACACTTCCAAATTTGTAAAATGGCGACCGGCCTCGCGGTCGCTTGCCTTCGGTATTGCCAACAATGACCAGCTTTTTAAGGCTGCTATCTCCTCTTTGCATTATGTGGCCGAAATAAGACAAAATACGCTGTAGGCAAACTGTTGACAATCGAGTCTTGATATCGAGTTGGTAAAGGATAGACACATTTGTACGTTTGGCCGTCTATGGAATTCGGAGAATCCGCCTAAAACACCACATTTCGAATGCGTCTATCCTCTGTCTTACTCTTGTTTGGATTGTCCATGTGACTCTATGGAGGAAAATCAGGAAAACTAGTGCTCTGACCAAACAAGCCTTCGTTTTAAAACTTATACCACGTTTTTCCCAGATGTTCTGGGGGCGTAATATAGCATCTTTAGCCATGGCTATCCACCGTTTTATTTCTGTGACGCAGCTACCTTCATTACTTATATTGAAGCCCAGTTAATCGAAGCTGTCCACAGTATAGATGCCTTAGATGTTATAGGCGCCCGATAGCTTTCCCGCACGATCTACCACAATAAGCTTGGTTTTCTGCCTATTTATTGCAAACCCTACTTTGCCACTTTCCACTTCCAATCTGTGCCGTATCTCTTTCATGTTGCCAAATGTTGTAGAAAGGAGAACGGTGTCATCAGTGTACCTCAGATTGGAAATCCACTTTCCACCAACAGTAAACCCCTTGTCCCAGCCCTCAAGAGTCTTGAATGATATTACTCTTCATACATATTGAAGAGCAGAGGTGAGAGGATGCATCCCTGTCTAACGCATTTGAACAGTCGGTGTCTATTTTGACGAAAGAGCGGTTGTTGATGTAGAGGCATCGGACTATGTCAATAAGATGTTGAGGCGTTCCCATGTCTTTAAGAACCCCCCACAGCTTGCCCCACTCCACGCAATCAAATGCTTTGGTATATTCTATGAAACATATCAATACAGGGCTGTTAAATTCCCGGCTTTTCTCTATAATTTGGCGAACGTTCAGGATTTGTTCCCGCGTGTCTTTGCCTTTAACAAAACCTGCTTGCTCTTCTGGAATTTGTGGCTCCAGAAAGTGTATTAGCCTGTTGTTTATGATGTACAGGAGTATTGATGGTGCGTGGAGTAAGTGCCAAACACTTAATATAATTTTTAGAATCTTAACCAATAACAATACCTATAATACCTTTAATAGAAAATATCCAATCCCCAAAAACCCAGTTAGTAAGTAATCATTATTAATGACTTCGTTATCGATACATATTGGAAGGAAGGAAGGGGACTCTTTGATCAAACCATACATTTTGTAGGACAAATATTTTTTCAAACAATTTAGATAATTTTCATCAGATTTAACAAAAAAAACCCAGCTGATGATTCTCAAAAGTGTTTGTACTTAACACTTTTGAGAAACCAACATATTTTATCCCTGCTACCCCTATTACTTACCACAATCGAGAATTCGAGAGTTTCGTGCAGGAAATTGTTGGGCGTCTCGCCGTCTCATTAAAATTAGCTTGATAGTAATCAAGTGCAAAAATGGACCGCGGATCCTGGACTATTTGTTTCTTACTTGGTAGTATGGCGCTAGGGTATCGGAAAAATTGTGGGCGTGTCCAAAAATACTGAAACATCAGAAGTCAATAGCTATTGTCATCGTCTTAATATCTTTAATGAGGCCATTCAAGCCAACATTGGGTGGTCCCAATCCAATATCAAGCATTTTGGAATATCAATGACCAAACTTAAGACTGCTGTTCGAAAATATCTCCATTACACCTTATTTTTCGGAAGTAAGGTTTGAATTTGAATGAGGATTGTGGTTGTCAGTTGAAGGCAAAGTTGGTATAAAATTGTTGACAAAAGATTCGATGTGTCATCTTATGATATCTTTCAATTTCCATTTAATTTTGTCTCCTTATAAAAATATGAATATTAAAATTTATTGTTAATTGAAAGGTGGAGTTTTTCGATCGGTTCACCTTATTTTGATTAGATCTTCTTCTTAGCGTGTCGATGAGAATTTAAATTGAGTCGGCCCAAAATTTGGCGACGAGTTCGGCACTTTCAGTAGCCTCCATCAACTCCTGTGATGTGCAAGTAACAGGACAGGCTGGACACGATATCAAGTGGTCCATAGTCTGTGGGGCAAGACCACATTTACACTCCAGGGCAGAGTCGTCTATGAGTCTCCACCTGAACAGGTTTTCCTTGCTTCGGCCTACCTGTGTCCGGAGTCTGTTTAGAGACTTCCGGGTTAGATTAACATAACGTAACATCACACCTGTAATCCCCGAAGGGTTAGGTAGAGGTGTATCTAATAGTACATTCACATTTCATCAGATATGTTTAAGTAATAGGGTGCGAGCCTTTGCCATCAACCGGGCATGGATCCAGATTCCGTGACTGTTACTGAAAAGTTCCAAATGTTAAACCCAATAACACTTTGTTCGAGTCGGAAATCGAACCCAGGACCTCATGCTTAGAGTATAATAGGGGATCGGACTGGGTCAAAATAATATGATTCTGTTTAGTCCGTAAGTTAGATTATCGAAAAATATTGAATACGTGTTTTTTGTTTTATCAAATCAATAAAAAATGACGAAGATAAAACGCGTCAAAGATCTTGGAGTGGGGCTTGAAACGTCACTTGTGTCGTCAAAATGTACTATCTTAAGACGTCACACGAGTTTTCGAAGCACTGTATCGTCTTCATTTTAAGTTTACGTAAAAAAAGAAAAAACACGTGTCCAATAATTTTTGGAAATCTATCTGACGGACTAATTAGTTTTTTTTTGTCCGATCCCCTATTATAGCATACCAATGAGTCTGGAATTTAAAATAGTGTTAAAACAGAAAGATGAGAGAGTGATATGACAAATAGGTAGATCTTTAAAGGTAGAAAGTCTGAAAACCAGCAAACCATGTCGCAATAATGGCGGCTTTGGTAATCTTATAAATAAACAAACAAATAAACACCCAAAAAAGCTCTATTAAACACCATTCAAATCCACCCCTTCAAAAAATTATCCCACTTTCTCTCAATACATCACAGACTTAATAAATCACATTTCTCAAGTTGCAGGCGATGAAGTCAGCAAGGGTTGTAGCACACCAGGTGCAGACATCGATCAACGTCGACTGGCCGTGACAATTTGACGTATGAGACAATCCGGAGCGATGCAAAATGGCGGCGACGCGAAAACTGTTTTCGGAGGAGGTTTTATGGAGATATTTTGCTTATTGCAATAGTTGAGCTTGTTTTGGAAAATACCGTACAATTTTTCGTGAATCCAGTAAACAGAGACGAGTTGGGTTTTTAGTGTTTTGCAATCACATAGCAATTTCCCGAGTCAAGCAAAGTGGAATTAGGTTTTCTTTCAGCAGAAATTTCTCCGTACTATCCGGCTGAATGTGGGTTTAATATTAGGTACACTCCTGCGTGATATTTTTTTTATGTTGTAGAAATTTCAGCTTGGGACTAAAGCGAGAGATTATCATGATGGACTTTTAGCACTGACTACCTGAGCTGACTACATCAATGACTGACACGAATAAATCTTAACTCACTCTTCCAAATACTAGTTTATTAAAGAAACTGTAAGTAATAAGTTTCTCCGTCAATTCATAACAACTTCGATGACATAAAAGGAAATGTTTACCTCGAAAAAAATAACTGTCCATATTTGGGAACTCATCAATGATGTTTGGTCTATTAGATAATAATTCAAAGGTGTGTCAATGTTTAGATTTTATAGTTAATGCTTTTAATGAGTATGACCTTGGAATTGTTTAGGACGCATAAATAGGGGAAATCTGATAAATTAAGTTACTTTTTTCCATGATATGAAATTCATCTTCATCATCATCGTTCAGCTCTGATCTCTGTTCTGTGCGTCACTCATCCATTTATTTCCCGCACTCCTGACAATATTGTCCCAATCTTGGCCACCATTCATCGGAACCTGTATATGCTTTGCTTTACAAAAATAGTTGCTGATGAGAAAAGATTTTATTTCCTTTCACCTACGAAATGCAAAAAATCACCCATTTTATAAATTCACCACCATGTAAGCCCATTCCAATGTAACTTTGACAATTTACATCCCAAATAGATGCGAGGTGTCATGTTGGGGGTCGATCAAAATTTCAAATAGACTCTCTAAGTGGATTTTTGGGGGTCTAACAGTACCAGTGGTGTAACTGTGAGGAAAATTGATGCTGTCAAAGAAGGCTTTATTTAATTTGCGGCTTATTAATCAAGTGGAGGGTGTCGATTACTTGCAGGACGGGCTTTTTGTTTACTTAATGAATTCTTAAGTGATTTAGCGAACGTTTTGAGTAAATATTTCTGCGGGTTCTATGTTTTATTTTGAAGGAGTTTGATGTAATACTTCAGAAAGGATATACTTCCCAAGTGGTCCCATGATTATCACGTCAGGATCTGATGATGGAAACCCTGAGAAATCGAGGGCAACCCTCGAATTTTATAGGCACACTTGAAGTGATTTGAGTAGTTTTTGGAAGAATTATTTCTCGGGGTGATTCCATTTCAATTTAGTAAAGATCTGATGAAGAACTTCGGAGATAGGCAACGGAACGCCCCAACAAATGATAGCAAATGGACCGAGATTGCTGAAGTCCCATGTCTGTCTATTGTTCACACCAGATCATAACGTAACATCACGCCGGTACGCTGTGAAGGGGTAAGCACATGTGAACCACTAAAAAGTGAAAAATAAAAACTTTTTTATAAAAAATAAAACCGACTTCAACAAAAAATTAATCACAAATAAAGTGAAAAATAAACTTAAGAAGAAAATCAGCTTCAGAAGTCGGTGGCAAAATCATGAAATAAATCAAACAAAAGTCACCGACTTCAGAAGCTGATTTTCTTCTTAAGTTTATTTTTCACTTTTTTTGAGTGAAAAATGATCAAATAACCTTGGGCAGAGCGGAAGGGTGTCAGACTTCTTTAAGTATGAACTTATTTAAAAATAAATGTGACTTTGACCTTCATACTATTACATAATGCCAAAGTTTGGATGGGTGGATGTTTTTTACCCAATTACGCCGAAATGGCTAAACGGATATGAATGTTTAGCACATAGACTACTTTTTTTTCTCACACATACTCATCAAAAATTTCACGTGAACGAAGTCGCAGGCATCACTTAATTTAACCATGTTGACTATCTTGAACTAATAGGAAGACAATGAAATCAAAACGTCTATATTAAGTCTTGCTGTTTCTATTAAAAGGAGTTACAATTTTTTGAAATTTAATTCGAACGTGAATATTATTGGGTTCGATCGAAAGCAGATGATCCTGTTTTTGTAACAAACCGATCAGCTTTTAAAAAAAAGCTCAAACAACAAGTAACTTGTAATTTTCCGCATACAGGCAAACTACAATCAATTTTTTGTCCCCACAAAAAGACAATGACCAAAAAATACTTATCGCTAAGGATCCATCGTCAATTGAAAAAAAAAACCTATTGATCTCTATAATCGAAATGTCATCGGTGCTCCGCCGAAAGCAATTTAGCCGATTGGGGACCATTATTATGTATAATCACGCTCCCTACTCGCCATTCGTATTGTCATCGTAAGGAATTATGCAATCGTCTTGATGTCGATCGATTTGAACGAGCTTCGATTCGATTACAGGCGACAGATGTCGGTGAACGTGACGAATTTCGACTAAACGATTATTCGATTAAAACATCTTACATCCGTGAACGATGTCACGCTATTCCAAACTTTGTGACGTTGTATTTGAGTTGTTTTTTGTACGTGGGTGGTTTGTTAGTGTTTTCGTTGGGGTTTCGTATTGGTAATCAGTCGGTGACCGCAAATTGTTGTCCCTCGATCAGACGTTGCCAGGAAATTACAATTTCGATTTTTATTTCACGAGCTTATGTAGACCATCCACGGTTGTTAGATAAAAAATATTCATCATAACTGTTTACTAGAAAACACTAGGTACTACTGAGTTCACTGACGGTTGACCACTTCTCAACCGTATAACTTATGACATAAGGCTGAAAAGTGGCACACCATCATTTTTGGTAAGTGATACTGTTTCCTCTAAACACCAAACCATCGCTTCGATTTTTCAATTGTTGTGACGTTATCAAACAATAGTATGCACATAGGGAACGAAATGCATGAGTATGCAATATCTCAGTGATTTTTCACGTTATTTTCCGAATCAAAAGTAATTATTTTATAACTTTACAGGTACATTTCTTTCATATAGCTTTTCAGAAGTATCCCATTAATGGAACTTTTTCTCCTCTTCTTTTTACACATCAATCTTCTGCCATCTTTCTATGACACACATTATATTAATGGGGAAAATCAGTGTGTCCCTATAAGAATACACATAAGTAGGTAATCCTTAATTGCTTCACAATTATTTGGCAAACTGTCTTCTAACTACCAGCATTCCGAAATCACAGATTTCCCATCAAATCTTCCTTTTTATTGAACTGAAAGAAAAAAACACAAACATTATTAAAATATATTTTAAACACTGTTTTAAGCTTTCACGGTTCATAACTATATTTAAAATGTCACTTACGGGATATCTTCCGTGATTTTAATTTGTTTTGAATCACGGAAGATATCCCGTAAGTGACATTTTAAATATAAATATATTTTATCTGAACCTCGCATATACTGATAGAAGTATTGTTTTTGTGAATGTCATCGCGAGCAATGAAGGCCGCGCCGCAAACGATCGCGGTTCCCTTTGTATTTAGCCGTTGGAACATCTGTCTGAGGTATAGGAGGAAGCGTTTTTAAGCTAAACTTGTACAGCACCTGTTTTATCGAAGTAAAATAAACGATTCATCATGCAACTCGCGAGAAGTTCGAAAATTAAAACATATCACAATTAGAGACGAAAGTCAAACGATGTGATCAGATTGTTTCTCTCTGCATATGCTTTTTCTTCAAACTTCGGTCAGATCTCTTCACTTTGGGAGATTTTGTCTTGCTGGTTAGCTTGTGGGCTAGCTGTTTATTTTCCCTATTGATAGATTGTATACTCGTATTACATTCATCCCACGATCACAACAGACAATTTGTTAGCTAATTTAAGTCATGTTTTTCGTTGTATGTAGTAAAATAAAATATTTTTATTTCAGTAATAAATATCAATAAATTTCAACTGGTTTTCAACTTCCCTTTATTTCCTTACTATTATTTTCAAAATGTTTACCTTATATTACGACGTAGACATTTAATTTTACTACCATACGGTAGAAACCTCTAGTTATTTAAAATGTCAAAATATTTGCGATCGCTATAAGCTTCCAACTTGCGTCCACAGTAATATTATTAGATCGTCAACGCGTGTGATATTGGTTTCAACGGTGCCTTCGTCATTCTGTTAAAATTGTTGCTTTGTTGTTATTTCCATGTTCTTGACACCTTCGCCATGTTATTTCAGTGACATTCAGTAATAACACTAAAATTATGATTACTTTGAAGTTTCTTTTTATTGTTTTTTGTTCACCTTTATCTAATTTGATCACATTTAGAATTTAAAGACTGGTTTTTGGTCTAGTGGTCGCAAGCGCCAATGCTAAACATAAGGTCCTGAGTTCGATTGCCGAGTCGAGCAAAGTGTTTTTGGGTTTTTTCTCGAGGAATTTCTCAGTAGCAGGCACATAGTCTGGATTTGTGTTCGGTTGATGGCAATAGGCTCGCCCCCAATTACATGGGACTTAAACATAACTGATGAAATGTGGGTGTATTATTAAGTAGACCTCTGCTTAGCCCTTTGGGGAATACACGCGTTATGTTATGTCTTTACTACTTACCAATATAACTGGAGATAGGCAATTCACCTTTAGAAAAAAACGCCTATCATAACTAAAGAAACGATGACATGCAGTAGCCAATAACTCCTAAAAAAAACCGAACAAAGCAAGCCAAATCGTCACCGACCCATCACTCGAACAATTGTCCCGGATGTCGCATCACTAGCTCATACGTCAAAAAGAAAAAATATTTAAAAAGTATAAGATTTGATTTTGGAATATCATCGTGGGATATACATCATCTTGTCATAACATTTCGGGTCAAAGAAGAGGATGGTTTGATAAATTGCAGTTCAAATTCGGTTTAATGTCTTTTTCACTATTCACTCTGAGTGTGGAAAGGGTCTTATTCGGGGTCGGGAGTCTGACTGTTGAAATGGTAGCGGTGTTAAATAGATCTGTATTACTTATGAAGGGTGATCTTTGTGAAATATCATTTTTGGTGCTGTCTGTGAAATTGGGGGTCATGTAAAGGAGACAGTGTTTTTGAGGGTGTGATTGTTGCTTATCATGGTTAAAACCTGCCATAGATTTCTCTAGTATAACGATTATTTTATCAGATGTCGGAAGGAGATAACAACCAAAATCATTTTTTTTTAAGTTTAGTAATATTTCAGGGTGTGATTCAGACCATCAAACTCACACTCATCAAACACAAGGAGTTCCGAACTAAATAATACCAGCCGCGCATGATTCTTTGGGTTAAGCAGCGCTTGCCTAAGTTGGTCTGTGGACGGGTGACCACCTATTAGGTATAAAGGTACCGATTTTAAACCGTGCTGTAGAACGCCCAGACAACGACCAACGGTTTAAGGTACCAACTGTCAATTGTGGATCTTTGACAGTCCTTACTGGTAGTTAGTGGCCTGAAAGTCTAACAACCAGACCCCTGACCAAAGAGTATCCTATTACCCAGTACTAAATGGGTGGTGGAGGCAGTTGTTCCTAGTAAAATACTCATTCAGCTCCATTCCGTTAGACTGGAAGTTTCCTAATTTTTTCGGTATCATGTGCGTATGGTTTAATGATCACTAACGAAAACATCGTGAGGAGACCAAAATTACTGAGAGATATCGATCATCTATAAAAAAATCTCGTCACAGCACAATCCTCTATTGAACCTGCATGTATCAGCATCTCATATTCAAATATACTTTTTACAAAAAACCTAGTCCACCGACCACCCAAATATCCTTTCATTAGTCAAGTAATCTAAGTTTAATATACGTTCGGTTCCACGTCATTAGTGACGTCATTTGTCAGGAGATACCATTACTCCTCTCTATTGAAAGATTGATGACAAATTGTACGGACTAGTTGCCATAAGCCAGGATTAAGGATGTGCGTTGCGTTTTTTACCCTTAAAAAGTGAGCAGAGTTATGCGGTGTGGCCTTTGGGTATAAAAGACTGGTAAAGATCCTGGATTTGGGGGTAGTATGAGGTGACCAATCGTTTTGCTACCGTACCGTATTTTTATTATATGGCCCGGCCTTATAACCGGGAGTGATAACGTTGTAAAATGGTCGATCAATATTCGCAATAGGACTTAACTGCTGCAATGTTTATTTTACGCCCCATTTCTATTAGTATAGTTAGCCAATAGCTACCCCACTGCTGGGTTAAAGCTTCCCATTCCTTCCAACGGTCGCGATTCTGTGCAACTTCTTTCCAATCCTTAAGGATCACATCCACTTCATGCCACCATCTCTTTCGCGATCCGTTAAAAAAAACGAACAACAATTCGTTTTTTTAAACGGTTTTTTAAACGGTTTTATTAAGCTCACCCCGTTTGTTTTATTCTTGGATCAAATTTAGTAATTCAAATTTCACCATCTTCCTGTCAACCGATTAATCTGAAATTTTGTATACACTTTGGATTTTGGTGACAATACAATTATGTTTATTCATTATCATTATAAATTCAAGATGGCCGCCGCTACAAAATGGCGGATAATTTATGTTTTATTAATCCCATCAATATGGGTATCAAATGAAAGGGCTCAACAAGCAGAATACAATATACTATATAAAATTAAAATCCAAGATGGCGGCTAAAAACTAGAAAATAAAAATAGGTAAAAAAACTTTTTAAGTTAAACGGTTTTATGTTAAACATACATTGCAATGTTTAAGATAAATGTACTAAAAACCAAAAAATAATAAAATAGATACAGTCGTGGGAAAAAACCGTGGGGCACGTCAATTCGGAACTGTCGTGCTGCGGAAATTACAATTGACGTGCCCCACGGTTTTTTCCCACGACTGTATCTATTTTATTATTTTTTGGTTTTTAGTACATTTATCTTAAACATTGCAATGTATGTTTAACATAAAACCGTTTAACTTAAAAAGTTTTTTTACCTATTTTTTTTTGCTTGATTTTCTTTTTTTGTAATACATGTTTGTTTTTCAGGAATACACACCAGAGTATTCATCCTTAAGCCAGGACTTCAATACTGACTAGATTACTTGCTCGCACTGCAAAACCAAGCAAGAGTACTGCTGATAAGAGTAAAGCTAAGAAATTTAACATAACATAACATCACACCCCTGTAATCCCTGAAGGGTAAGGTGAGGTGTACCCTTTAGTACACCCACATTTCGCCAGTCATGTTCAAGCCACATGTAAAAGAGAGCGAGCCTATTGCCATCAACCGCGCACAAATCCAGACTCAGTGGCTGCTACTAAGAGATTAACAGTTTTTTTTTTTTTTTTTATAAAAGATTACTAGTGTCAGTATCCCTGTCCAAGACACTCATATAAGAACCAGTCCACACCCTCACCCACGCAACCGCCAAACAGATCGCAGCGCTCATTACAAACTTACACCCATACATCATCGTCAGAGCCGAGTATATGCAAGTCATGGGCAGCCGTCATTGTAATGGGTAGTATGGAGACGGGCTTACCGCGGAACCTTTTAGGTGTCGAATGATTGGGATTATGTGTGAAAAGTTTGTTTGTACGTGGGGATAGGATTTGAGATAAGTGTTTTTTTTTTGGTGTTGAGAAGTCGTTGTAGACCTAAATGTAACCTAAGGTAGAGACAAGTGCCGGGGCTGTGGGGCTTGTTCAAAAGAGATATCGCGGTCCTGGAACACTAAGGGCTAAGAAGGAACATGGGTGTTTTTAGTCAGCAGAAGTCTGACACTCTCTACTGCTCTGCCCAGAGCGGGAGGAGTCATTTAATGATTTCCCACCCACCAAAAAAAGAAGGTCGCAACAAGTGACAATCAGCTTCAAAGTGTTATACCTATATTCTTTGTACATGATTCTGGCTAGTTACAATGAGCACAGGGTCTAGACAAAATCAGCTGGGATTCTGGGAATATAATGTAGGGTTATACCTACTTTAACTTTAGTATGTTATAGTACATGTTCATAGCACCCCTAGTTCATCTATACTTATAAGAACAAGAGGAAAGATTATATTAGTCATCGTTAAACTTTCTATCTAGTCAGATAGGTAATCATCACCAACCAGCTAGTCTTGTTTTAACTATGTTG
Organism: Diarsia mendica; assembly: GCA_949316265.1. Taxonomy (NCBI): domain Eukaryota; kingdom Metazoa; phylum Arthropoda; class Insecta; order Lepidoptera; family Noctuidae; genus Diarsia; species Diarsia mendica. The sequence continues at coordinate 15,808,039 of OX438905.1, read as the reverse complement.
GGGTCGGCTTCCAGGCTTTCTGGATAAAAAAGTACCTAAGTAGTCAGATAGATCTATATATAAGTTTTAAGGTTTTGTATTTTCACTATCTTCCAAGATTCGAATTGTAGTATTTTCTCAAAATGTTTTTATATTTTGTTTGTATCAGGACAAGGTTCCAAATATTATTTTTGGTTTTGTACTGACAAGTTCAAGTTCGTCATCTCTAGCATGACTTTTAAGAAATTGAATATTATTTAAACCTCGGTTTTTTGCATTTAAACTTTAAATAAAATAGAAATAGTCACTTCAGACGTAGCGTTTATAATTTAGATACGATACTAAGAAGAAATTCCGTCACTTACGATTCGATGCGCTTTTCAAAGTGTAAATTAAGACCCATGTCATGAACTCATATCACGTCTTAATATTGGATATTTAAGTTATTTGTTAGACAGACTGATAGCGGGACAGGTGTTTTACTGTTACTGTTGCTGTTAGCCTGTGTCATCCCACTGCAGGGCAAAGGCCTCCCCCCATGATTTCCAAATTTTGCGATCCAACAGGTGTTTTGCAAAATAAATTAACCACATGACTTTCTATGTACCTATTAGTGCTGGTAAAAAAGCTAAAAGTGTTTTCAACCAAGTGGATAGCTTAATAAAGTTTAGCTTATTGGAAAAATCAACTTTAGTATGAACATTTTTAATATTAAAACATTATTTTCAGACCACAGTCCATACTTGTTAGTATTTTAGTGTTAGTAACAGTGGTGCCTTAGTAATCAGTTTAGAGTTATTATTAGGATTTACAAGTTAGTTAATTATTTATTTGGACCTATCAGACTATCAAGTCGACATGGGACAAGGGCAGCCGGCTTAGCATGACCACCGATGAAACGGGTTTTGTCGACGGAAGAATCGAAAAAATGACAGATTGTAGCAAGGTTTCATGTCAAATTTTATAGAAAAATCTTTGTCTATTCTTGGTAGAGTAGAGATAGAATCGCCATGCTACTGGCAGATGATGACTGTCCACGCCCAGTGTCTTGAAAGGGCAGTCTTGTCTGGCAGCAGTCATCTTTCAAATACTGTAGTCACTACCATGCAGGCATGCAGGGCTTGAACTTTCGTTGAGCCTGAAAACAAAATCTGAAAATCACACAATATCATTGCAGAAATAAGCTTCTTTTATAATCTCAACCTCTAAAACAATTTAAACTCATATCTTTCTCTCCTTAAAATTATCATATCTAACAGCAAGTCCATCATTATCGTCGAACCATAATTAAAAGGACAATCTCGGGATATCCGACGATTTCTCAAGAAAGTCCCGCATCATCGTCTGATGGTCGCGTGGAACCGCGGTCATGAAATATGTATTCGTTACGTTAGAAGAAAGGGAATATCATGGTCCTGTGATTGTCGTTATTTTTGTTCTGTTTGGTATTTATTTTTAGGGGTGTTGTGGTGAATTGTTGGCTTTACATGTTATTTTTATCGACTGCCACTTTGGGTACCATGATATCAAATTTGTAATTCCAGAAGAACAACGCAGGGGGGTTTTAAAAGGGTCTCATGTTACAGAAGGTAAGTCTATTTTAAGCTTTAACCGAGTACATAAACATAAATTGGGCTAATAGAGAAAAGGCATTCAAGATAGAAATGTCTATTAACGCTTCGGGTAATTTGTTATTGCATTTTACCAATGAAGAACTCGTGGTATCACCCCGGAGTCAAGATTTTAGAATTCGGCCTATGACATGGTCTAAAACATTACATGGTTGTGCTAGTAAATTCTGGGTTAAGCTCGCCGTTATACCTATATTAGCCATTATGTATCAAAATTTTCCTGAAAATCTTTTAATTTTATAGGCTCCTCTGATAGACCTAATAATGTTCATGTGTAGTTGTATATTTACATGATTTTTTATTTATTTAATTAAGACAAAACATGCCACAGCCATCTTAACCAACCAAATCCCATTAAACCCCACAGCACAATCCCATGGGAACCACCGTATAACCCCGTCAACCTTTTACACCTCAACCATTGTAGCTCACAGCCGTCACACACAGTTGTGCCGCGGTCAACAGCTTCAGCTACCACCATTAAGAACCTTTTGATGCTCTCGATAAATATGAATCTGATTGGCATTGATACGAACAGCTTCCATTTGGAAGTTCATTAGAGACGATGGCTGATAGGCGGACGAAAAACTGTGGAGTGGAGTTTGGTGCTGTAGTTTTTGGGTCAATTTCAAATCTATATTTAAATATACCTTCTTGATCATGAACAGTCATCATCATCTTCAACCTGACTTCAACCACTGCTGGATAAATGCATCTCTTTACTTGTACCAAGCTCCACGTTCCTGTGTCATCCGCCATCTAGGATATTTCCGCGATGGCAACAATGTCGTCGGCCCATCTTGCCGTCGTACAACCAACCATGCACCTACTAGAAGAAATTTTGCAATAGTTCGATTTTGAGTAATCAAATAAAGAGGAATGATGATGAGAGTGACTTTGCAACTCATTTGCTAAGAAAACTCTGGCTTCCAAGCTATAACAAAATAGGACAATTATGAGTCTCATTACATATTGCTACTCACAATAAAACTAACCAAATCTCTCCCAAAAATATTTAATCAAAGTCGACTCCACGACTTTCAACAACCATCACGGGTCCCCATTAGTAGCCAGCACCCTCGCGATTGACGATTCAGTCTTTTGTGGTCAATTTTTTCCACGGCTGTCGTTAATGGAGATTTCTTCGATATGCGCGGCGTATGTCAAACATGCGCGCGCATATTGTCAAATCACTGCGATCAAACGCTGCGCCGGAGTCGAAAAAGGCGGTTTAAAAAGAGGCGCTTCAATAACGTTGGAGTGTCCTGTCAATACACGGCACGATTATTGAAATTGTGAAGTGTAGTGGGAAAAGGTTTGAAAAGTTAATATGTTGCGGTTGTGTTTGATTTTGGGGTTTGATTGAAAGGTCTGAAAGTTTGTTTTGAAATGATTTGGGGTGGAACAAGTGGCATGTGGAGATTACCATAAACTCGTAAACTCGTGTTTTTCTTTTTTGTAACTATTTTTTTTTAATATTAGTTGATGTTTACTGGTTTTAATTTTGTTTGTAATTGTATTTCGGCGACAAATATTTTTTTTTTCTTTCTTTCTTTCTTTCTTTCTTTCTATATAAATAAAATATTAATCAGTTTGTAAATGCCAACTTGTTTTACTCATTTGCTATGGATTTGTGGTCTGTAAATAAAGATTTCTTTATTTAAACTGATTATTATCGGTATAAATTGTGGTACAGACACGTGTTGAGGAGGAATGTGGAAAATGTATTGAGAAAAATGTTAAGTTTGAATGTAGATGGCTATAAGCGTAGAGGGAGATCAAAGAAAGGATGGATTGACTGTGTGAAGGATGATATGGCTAGAGAGAAGGTGACTGTTGACATGACGAATATTATAGAGAAGTATGGAAGAAGAAGGCATGCTGCGTCGACCCCAAATTGGGATTAGAGCAAAAGAATGATCATGAGACACTCGGTGAATTATCAGCCAGTATGGGTTGTCCAACTGTCCATACCAAGTACGTAATCCTAATCCTAACTATATAACTATAACTATAATAATATTATAAATGCGAAAGTAACTTTGTCTGTCTGTCTGTCTTTGCTTCACGCCTAAACTACTGAACCGATTTGTGTGAAAATTTGGTACAGACATAGTTTGGAACTTGAGAAAGGACTTATGATAGTTTTTTTTTTATTTTTTCGCGAGATAAACCAAAAATCTGCCGGAAGTCACTATTCCACGCGAACGAAGTCGCGGGCAAAAGCTAGTAAGTTTATACCAATTTGACTAGGCAATACTTTACTAATTTGAGTCGACATATAGTCGACTAAAAGCGTGACGAAAAACAATGCATATTGCAAAAAAAAACGAAGAAACAAAACGACTTGCAAAACATCTAGTGTACCTAATAGACATTTTCGCAATATACCTTATTTCGTACTTCACACAAATTAAGCGCGTTATTAGGTGGAACGGTGTTACGTCCCAATGACATATGACGTGTTTTAATTCCGTCGGTACAGTCAACTGTACGACTATGTTAAAGGCGTTAGCATTAAATGACTTGCCTAACTTAAAGTTAAACTGTTACCATGTATCCTTCAAATGTTTCTTTCTTTTATTCTGCCCTGTCAGTCGCAAGCTATCATTTATTCCTTTTTCCTTCATATCATTTCACATCCATCTACTTTTTCATTCCCATTTAACTTTTCTGTAACTGTCGCAACTTTTAAAGTTCCTCTTATAAGCTCGTTCCTTACTTCATCCATTGTTATCACACCACACATCCACCTAACATTCTCGTCTCCTCTATCAAACTGTTACCGGGCTCATGACATTGAAACAAATGACAGCGGGGAAACCATGTCTTCTGGTCCGAGGGGTGTGGACAGGGGCGTGCCGCAGGGATCAATACTGGGCCCGCTTCTCTTCATCTTGTACACTGCTGACATCATCAACTGTTTGATCAACTCGAAGTTCCACCTTTACGCAGATGATCTACAGTTGTACCTCTCCTTCCGCTCCCAGGATATTGCTGAAACTGTTGGTAAATTAAATGAGGATTTAGAAAGGATTTCATGTTGGTCCAGAAGGAACTCCTTGGTCCTGAATCCAAGTAAATCCAAGTTTATTGTTATGGGATCTAGGGATTTCCTTAACAAAATGCTTGCTTGCAATCTGGACCTCAGGATTGATGGTTGTGGTGTGGAAAGGGTTCTGGAAGCTCGTAATCTTGGGGTAATATTTGACGGGCAGCTGCATTTCGAAACTCACATATTGGAGGCTGTGCGCAACTGTTTCTACCGACTCAAGCTGTTATATCGTGTACGTCCCTACATTAGTGTGGATATGCGTGTCATGCTGTGTGAGTCACTTGTTTTATCCAAGCTGAATTACGCTGACACTGTGTATGGGACGTGCATTCTCGGTAGAAGCGAAAAACTTATCCAGCGGGTCCAGAATGCCTGTGCAAGATTCTGCTACAATGTTCCTCCTCGTTCCCACGTCACACCATTTTTAAATAAGGGTAATTTAATGAGAATGTCAGCACGCAGAAAGCTCCACCTGGCTACCCTTCTCTTTGGCATAATTCTCACAAGCAAACCAGATTATTTATATAATAAACTGACTTGGTCGCGCGATGTTAGCAGAATTAAAACTCGGGCTTCATCATACCTCTTGTTGGCCGGATCCCACAAAACTGCAGCATTTCGTGGAAGCTTTAAATTCGCTGCGTCCCGCTGCTGGAACGACTTGCCACCGCCTTTCCGGGCTCTAAGAACAGTAGGTACTTTTAGAAATAAATATAAACAATACTTGCTACATACACAAAAAGAAACCAGTCACTAATGGAACTTACCCTAAGACTGCATGAAGCTAGTACTGGTATCGTAACGGACTTCTTGCCTGGATCACTACCATGTTAACACAACACCACTTTATTATTATTTATATTTTCACCAAGGCGACCCACTATTACCTTAGACTTTCTGTCATAACTTAGTTTATACGCATCTCTGAAGTTTTATTTGTTTATAATCATTCCGTTGTGTACTTTATTGTTTTTAAGATTTTCTTGTTGTTTCTTCAAAAACATAATTATTGACATTGACAGCCAGCCGTCTGCGCTCGCGTCCCTTCGCTTCTCATGGACCATGGACAATAGTCTATGGCATTGACAAGCGTAGTCGGAACGTTTCGGTACAGCCGAGCCGATTATTATTATTAATATTATAAGTTTTGTTTCTAAACTTTATTATTATACTACAGACTTTAGTATCGGTTATACTGCCCAGCGTAATTTTAAATACAGCTGTTACTACTGTGTCGCCTTCGGCGTTACTAAATAAGAATGTCCGTCAGGTTGCTAAGGACTGCTCACAGGTAACTAAGGAGAATTCTGAATGGCAAGTTGTTCAGTCAAAAACGGCCAGGAGGTATAAACTTATCGGTCAAAAAGGCCGGGCGTCTACAGCGCCGGACGGCAAGTTTAAAGCTGCTGACATAAAGGTACCTTTGTTTATTTCGAACGTCTCTAAGGATACTTGTGAGCAGGATATTGTTAGCTACATAAAAGATAAGACCGGCGAGGTTGTGTCATTGAAACTGATAAAAATGAAACCAAATCGAAAATATAACGCCTACAAGTTATTTGTTTCAAAGAGTAATTTGCATTTATTTTTGAATGACGACTTTTGGCCTGATGGCATTACGTTTCGGCGTTTCGTGCATTTCATGTACGGGCCGAAACAAGGAAATTGTAATGTTAAAGTTTAAGTTAGGTACATAATGGATAATCGCAAAATAATATGTGATACTGATAATTGTAAGTTCATTAGTTTTAATTGTAAAAACTTTAAAACTTCCATAGAAGATGTGGGAAAATTATGCAAGTCGGCGAATGTAGTCTGTCTTCAGGAGACGTGGTTACTCAATCACGATCTTCCGCTGTTGGGTACTGTGTCACCTGACTTTGAGTACATAGGTAAGAGTTCAGTAGATTGCGGTGAATTACTGGTCGGTAGACCATATGGTGGTGTGGCCATATTATGGCAAAAGGGCATTTTTGATAGTGTTTCTGTTGTAAATTGTCTCAGTGACAGACTGCTAGCTATCAAGGCTACTATAAATGGTCGCTCCATATTAATTTTTTGTGTGTACATGCCAGTGAAAGCGAGAGAGAATTTACCTATTTTCACGGATATTCTGAGTGAAATCAGCTCAATTGAAGAAGGTAATGATGCGCAAACTGTTATTATTTTAGGGGATTTAAATGCGCAACCTGGCCAATTATTCTTTACTGAGCTCAGTAGTTTTTGCACGGATAGATCTTGGGTGTGCGCCGACATAGATTGGTTAGGAATTGATTCTAACACGTGTACCTATTACGACACGTTTCATCGTAAGGGCAGTTGGTTGGACCATTGTATTGTCTCACAAGCTGCCTGGCAATCGACAGTTAACGTCGGAATAATAGAAGATATTTTTGTTTCTGACCATCTGCCTATATTTATAGAGTGCAATTTGGGGTCAATTAGTCCGATCGCCGCAATTCAAAGTACATCGCGCAGTGCTGTAATCTGGGGGGAGAGAGATGAGGCTCAAGTTAGAGAATATCGAGATTTGTGTAATAAGGGTTTGCGAGACATTGACTTCCCCGCTGAATTTGAGGCGTGTAGCTTCGGGCTTTGTACTTTGTCTGATCATAGGCTAGTCTTAGATAAAATGTATAAGGCATTTGTGGATATATTGAGTGATGCGGCTGTTCAATCAACAACCAGTGTCAGACATAAACGGCATAATAAACGGGTGTGCGGCTGGAACGAAAATGTGAGGATAGCGCATCGGGAGGCTAGGCTACGCTACCAAGGTTGGGTGGTTCTGGGTAGACCAAGTACTGGTTCCGCTTACGACTTGATGGTCGAGTCGCGAAAAGTTTTTAAAGGACGACTAAAATGGTGCCAGAAGCACCAGGATCAACTTAGAATGGACGTAATAGCTAAGCAAAGAGCCGAAAAAGATTTCACCAAATTTTGGAAGTCCACAAGTAGGCTTGATGTTAAGCCTGGCCTCCCTGCGAATGTGGATGGGCGAAGTGACCCAGAGGATATAGCTAATTTGTTCATGGAGCACTTTAAAGTGCGCTCTCCTCTGGGTCCCTCGACTATTAAGCAAGATGGTGAGCTCATCGTGGCGGGCGAGGAACCTTTACTTAAATTTACAGTGAAGCAACTTAAAAAAGCTATAGACAGTATGCGTAGAGGTAAATCTCCTGGCCACGATGGGCTCAGTATTGAGCATCTAAAATATGCTGGTGTACACGTGCCGAGGGTCCTGTCCATGTTCTTCAATATGTGCATTACTCATACATACTTACCGGATGACTTGATGAAAACTACTGTGGTGCCCATAGTGAAGAATAGGACAGGGGACATATCGGACAAAGAGAACTATCGCCCGATCTCTCTTGCGACAACTGTAGCCAAGGTATTGGATAGCCCCGTCGGGGCCGCGGTATTATGTACTAGATTACGTGGCCTCGGCGCAAGGGCAAAGAAGGAACATGGGTTCGGTTTTTAGTCAGTAGAAGTCTGACACTCCCCTTCGCTCTGCCCAAGAGCGGGGGGGGTCATTCGATGATTTTCCACCCACCAAAAAAAAAAAAAAAAAAAAAAAAAGGTATTGGATAGTGTGCTTGAGTCTTGTTTGGATAAGTACATACACATACACGACGCTCAGTTCGGGTTTAGACCTGGACTGTCAACTGAAAGCGCGATTCTGGCTCTCAAGCACACTGTCCAGTACTACACAGAACGGAGGACTCCGGTGTACGCCTGTTTTTTGGATCTCTCCAAGGCCTTCGATCTCGTTTCGTATGAAGTGCTTTGGAGAAAGATGGAAGACAGGGGTATACCGGCAGAGATTCTGAAAATATTTCAGTACTGGTACTCGAATCAGGCTAATTGTGTTAGGTGGTCAAACTGCCTTTCTAAGTCATACAAGTTGGAATGCGGGGTGAGACAGGGGGGGTTGTCCTCGCCAAAATTGTTCAATTTGTATGTGAATGACCTCTTGGTCGAGCTCAGCGGCATGCGTGTCGGTTGCCGAGTGGGGGGTGTTTGTGTGAACAACATCAGCTACGCGGACGATATGGTGGTGCTGGGCCCGACTGCGAGGTCAATCAGGGAAATGCTGAAGGTGTGTGAGAAATTCGCCGCATCACATGGTCTGATGTATAATGTGAGGAAAACCGAGTTCATGGTCTTCAAGGCCGCCGGCAAGTGTACAGACACCATGACTTCAATTACTTTGAACGGCGCTAATATTAAGCAGGTAACTAAGTTCAAGTATCTGGGTCATATACTTGTCGACGACCTTAAAGACGATGATGACGTGGAGAGGGAGCGCAGGGCGTTGGCGGTCCGCGGGAACATGTTGGCGCGCAGATTTTTTCGTTGTACCGATCAGGTCAAAATAACATTATTTAAAGCGTACTGTCAAGGCCTGTACACGGGAAGTCTGTGGTTCAATTGTTCTCGGGGGACGCTAAATGCCTTGCGCGTCCAATATAACAATGTTTTCAGGATGATGTTGAAACTCCCTCGTTTCTGTAGTGCCTCGGGGATGTTTGCCCAATCGGGTACAGATGGTTTCCATGCTATCATAAGGAAAAAGGTGGCATCGCTTGTGAGGAGGATTCGGGGGAGTGACAACAGCATCCTGAAAGTCGTGGCTGAGGACCCGAGAGCTCCTGTGCTGAGGCATCTCATGCGGAATCATTGTCCTCATGAAATGCCTCGTAAGTACATGACTCATTAGTTAGTTAAACTGTATTTTATTACAATTTGTTACTAATCCTAGCGTTTAAGTTGTTTACTAACAAAAATGGTTCCTATGTTGTTCCCAATAAAGAAATTATTATTATTATTATTTAGTGTTTATTTTATTTGCGAGTATTATATTTATCTATTTTATTTTTTGTGTGTGTATGTATTTTGTGTCCGTAGGTGTGACCGTGACATCACAGTGGGCCCTATCAGAATACCAGCGCTGCGGTATTTGTTTTCATTTATCGCAGCATCATGCTGAGATAGGAGCCTTTTTGGCCTCGCACAGGTTTTCTCTTATTTAGTTTTATATTCTTTTTTGTTATTATTATTTTTTGTAGTTCCTGTGCTTGTCCCAAATAAATATTTTTTCTTTCTTTCTTTCTTTAAAACCAAGAAATCGATGGATAAGTTATGTGAAAAATGATATGATGGAAATAGGTGAAGGTAAATTATTGCGTGGTGGTTGACAGGGGAAAACGGATGAAAAAACCGAAGTTACATGGCGTAACATCGACTACGCTATGTGTGGCTGACTATACGGCCCAAGCGAAGTAGATTCGACACGCGACTGGCGGATCGCTAATTCATTTGGAAAGGTGGCTTGTCATTTGATGGCTCGATGGCGTCATACCGTAGTGTGTGAAAGATGGATTGGTATTCTGAGTTTGAGTCCTGATTTAGTAAGGTACCTGGAAGAGAAATTATTTCAGATTTATTATCTCGACATTTTTCAACTTTGGTTTTTGGCCTCTCCCATAGCACTCTTCTCTTCGTGCGGTTTTCTCCAGCCAATCTCGCAAGAAAGCTTCTTACTCTTCAAAATTACGATTTTCCATCGGACGAAACCGCGGGCAAAGGGTAGTTTGTGATAATCTGTCACAGTTATATGGACAGCCGACGACTGTTGGCAAGAATTTAAAAATCACACAAACTATATATCTTCTAACAAATAGATAAGGAACTACAACAAGTGACCCCAAGTTAATTGCAAATTTCCTCCACAACATTTCTTCACAACCCATATAGCTTGCAGCATCTTCATCGCACGCAATCACACGTTCTCGACATTAAGCCGCGCAAATGATATTTTCCCGCGCAACGAGCGCAAAAGCGCGCCATAATTATAAACGCATCAATCTCTTGCGCGCGCGCTTCGCCCACGGCGCATGCGCGTAAACGGTTATTAGTCGAGTTACATGGCGACGAGTGTTTTGCGGGATGTTTTTAATGTTACGTAACCTCAGGGGATTGGTTAAGCGTACGTTCGTAAGGACTGCCATTGGAACGGTGATCATTTTGAGCGGAAAAACAAAGTTTATTTTTAACACTTTCGCTGTCTGGTTTTGGACTCCCGAATGTAATCAGTAAGTGTTGTAAGAAAAGGTAAAGCATTTCTTTTCAAAAATATTATTCTTTAGGGTGAATTAATATGATACTAGACAGGGAGGTGAACTTATCTCTATCTATATAAATAAAAAGAGAAGTCCTGACTGACTGACTGACTGACTGACTCATCAACGCCCAGCCCAAACCCTTGGACCTAGAAAGCTGAAATTTTGCACAGGGGTTTCCTTTATAATGTAGACAAGGAATAAGGAAGGATTTTTCGAAATTCAACCCCTAAGGGAGTTAAATAGGGGATGAAAGTTTGTATGGAATATCGTCATTTTCACGCGGGCGAAGCCGCTGGCAAAAGCTAGTAACTTATATATGGAAACAACCCTGCCGATGACAAAGGAACGAGCGAAGCAAGCTTGTTTATTACTGATGAAAAGGTAGAATTGGTCCATTTCAAAAATAGGAAAACCGAACAAGACGCTGGACGCTCACAACACTGGGCTTGGGGAAAGCCTGGGGGAGGTCTATACTGAAGAGCAAAGCAGTCTGGTGATCATCATTATAAGACTACAGCAATCCACTGCTGGATCAACTTCAATCGCATGTCACTCAACTCGATTCTCAGCTACTGTCATCTAGTTGCTACCAGCCACCCTGCGAAGATCGTCGCTACACCGAGCCAGAGAGTGTCTCACCTTACGCTTGCTGATTCGCGGTGTCCACTCATAACTCGTGTCTAAATCGTCATTGTAAATTGAATGGTAAAACTAGTTTTAAAGATTGCTTGTAAAAGCTATTTTAATCTGACCAGTCAGGCTTTTAGAACATCAATTTTAATCCTCTCACCCCAAAATACAGCCCACACTAAACCCTAAAAACAACGCAGTTTTATCAAAAAATAAACAAGAAGGGAACTGTACACACCTGTGTGGTTTCACTATTCATAGGCTATGTACACATGACCGCGGGCAAGTTCACGCGTTTCGATTATTCATAAAGCGGAGGTGTCGAGTCGGCCGTGTGAAACGCGCCTATCAATTTTGGTAGAGGAAATATTGGTAGTAAATGAATTTCGGCTTTGAGAGTTTTGGTAATTTATGTTTTGGAAAAGCTTTGACTGGGTTGCTAATTAGGCCGGTAAGTTTTTTTTTTTTGGTACAACTTTTCAGTTGCAATATGACTCAGCCCGAGATTTGGCGACGAGCTTCGCTTTTTGAGTAGCGTTTTCAAGTGTCCCAAGCTTGTGCCCTACAAGCGTAAAGTCATCTATGAATCTCTACCTGAACAGGTTTTCCTTGCTTCGGCCAACCTATGTCCGGAGTTTATTTAAAGATTGTCAGCCATAGCACTTTACATTGCCATAAATTATAAAGATTTTGATGAGACTACCAAAACTGTCAAAATCAGCAATTATCTGTATTTCAAGAAGGCTTCGGTCCATGTACTGGACACTGGAAAGCTACACAAAATCAGGGTAAACCGTTACACAAGGTGATCTTACCCCACAAATTCGTATTTTTTTCTCATACTATAACAAGTCACCACGAGGTTTCTTTGTTCCTTTAATTTGCATAGTAATATTGTATTAAACAAAGTTTCGTCATTTATACAGCGTGTTTCAGAAAAGAAGTGTAGCTCGTGGTTCGATGGTAACAACCGCTTGGATCAATCTTCAAGTTAAGCCGCGGTTTCCTGGACTGGACTGTGGATGGGTGACCTTTTACAACGAAAGACTCCGTACCTGACCTCCACAACCCGGTTAGCCTTGGGGTAATACGATACACCCTAATAAGACTTGTTGTCAGACTTTCGGGTTACTAACTGTCCTGCAGTTTGGCAAAAAAATTGTATGATACCTACTCATGTAACTTTTGATGAAATAAATAATAATAAAAAAAAAAATTAACGACTATCAAAGATCTATAAAAGACAGCTGGGATCATAAGCGTACCTCCGAAAGCACTTTCGGAGGTATGGAGGAAACTCAGTATATAATGACGTATCGTCACCCATCCACAGACCAACCGAGGCAAGTGCTTCATCTGAATATTGATCCCAGTGACTGTGATCTGAAGGATAATTTTTGCATGATCATTTTATAATCGTCTGTCTTCCTTGATATCAGAAAGAAAGATATACTTAGTAGAGATAAAACATTTTAAAAGCGCCACCTCTATAGTTTTTTAATATAAAACTTCACACTTTTGCCGCTTATAGCAAATGTGACTAAATAATTGTGGCACATGCTGTATTTTTAGTTTGTATGTAGGTACATTAATGTGGCAATATGATTTGTAAGGTGTATCACCGTGGCGCTATTGTATTCTATTGTCAACATCAGATGCATATCTCATTCTCTGAATATATGACTTAATAATACTGGCATATAACAATATGGGGCTATGTTGGTTTGGATGTGCGAAACAAGTGTTGGTGGAAATTATGTTTACACTAATTTCACTGGATAAAAAAGGTTTTTGAAAATTATATATAAAACCAAAAAGGAAGGAATTGACAGAAAGAAGTTTACGCAAAATCTGCAGTGTTGGCTTCTTTGGGAGTTGGCCCAGCTAATAGCAATGTATCTTTGGCAGGAGCTGTAAACGTGGACGGCTTCATCGAGCGTTCTTAAAGCTTTCCACCTGGACATGCTTTGCCGTGGCCGACTTGGAAATCTCTAAATAGACTCCAATGACTTGGGGTCAGCTGCAGTAGACTATCTTTTCAGGTGGTGATTCATGGACTTACTAATATTTGACTTCCTATTATGGTTTTGCTTGAAGGCCAGAGCATTTCTTGCACATTAAGTAATGTCATATATTGTGTCATCAATCATCCGTCCTAGATTTTATATGACATCACATCTACCACGACACCAATTCAGACATATATTATTAAATATACCAGTATATTATGGCATATATTTAAAATACACCATTTACATGAATACCTCGTCTAGCCAGGTAATCCATCATTGAGGCTGGCTGGACATTTGCAGGCTAATGATAATAATGACAAATGCCGGCCATGCGTCTTGTGCCTGAGTCCTACATTATCTAGGTTCATTTACTGAAGGCTTGTCACTGTCATGTCACATAGCTTTACTTCTGCAGTTTGTGAAATATTTTGAAGGCATTAACCGCCTTATTCATAAAAATAGTTAAGAGTTGTTTAACTTAAGCTTGGTTTATCTCGCATGCCGTCTCACTTCAATAATATTCAAATGAAAGTGACGGCATGCGAGATAAACCAAGCTTAAGTTAAACAACTCTTAACTATTTTTATGAATAAGGCGGTAAGTCTCCCCGTCGGGGCTGCGGGTTGTTCGAAAGAGATACCGCGACCTCGGCACAAGGGCTAAGAAGGAACATGGGTGGTTTTTAGTCAGTAGAAGTCTGACACTCCCTACCGCTCTGCCCAGAGCAGGAGGAGTCATTTGATGATTTCACAACCACCACCAAAACAAAAAACAAAAAAAGGCATTGAGTCTCCCGAACTCTATTTCATCTCGGCCTTATGTATGTGGTCCACAGAGATTCTAATTTAGTTCTAACTGGCTTTTATAATCGTCCACCTATCTAGATGTCCCTCACAATCCATTATCCAGTACACTCACGAGTTATTATGCCTTGTGACTGGGACTGTAGCTTAGTTTATTTAGCTTCAGTAGTTTACTGCCGCACTCGGAGAGCTTCAGTGGTTGCTTGGGCCGTCGCTTGGTAGGGGTTTTTGGCAGTTTTGTCATACAAAACTATGTCAGGCCTTTGCTGGGTGGCGGCTTGAGCAATCGTTGGATATCTCTGAGTGCCGCAGTTAGTTTAATTCGACTATTCAAAAGTGCCTGTTACTGGCCTACTTGAAATAAATATTTTTGACTTTGACTTTGACTTTATCATCTATTTCATCATCACAGATGACAATGATGAAGCCTAGTCATTTCCCAACTACATTTATATTGGGGTCGGCTTTCAGTCTAACCCGATGCATGATTTTACTGCCTGTCTGACCTCCGCAAGCCAGTTAGTAATGGATAATACGATATACCTTAATAAGACTGGTTGTCATACTTTCAGGTCACCTGTAACGTACTGCCAAAGATCAGCAGGGCCAACCGCTTAACGTGCTTTCCGAGGCCCAGTGAAAACTTGATATGTAATATGTGGTCACCCCTCAACGGGCCAACCTAAGCAAGCGCGGCTTAACCTGAAGATCCAGTTAGTTATTTAGCCATTAATCTATTTATGAAAGGCTTACTTCCTACATAATAAGATTAGGACACAAACCACACAATGATTTGAAATCACATTCGACGGCCAATCAAATCAATGTCGCTACAATTCAGCCATAATGAAGCTTATATTATTGAACTTCAATAATAAAGATGTCTCAAGCTAATTTGGACGAATGTGTAACTTGAAGTGACGGTTGATTCGTCTCGCTTGTTATTTTGTGTTTGGTAATAACTTAGATAAGTATGTTATTAGTAGAAAGTTGGAGACGAAACTAAATTACGCACTAATTTCGTTTATTTTGTTGTGATGTGTTTGTTTGAAGGTGCTTATTTATTTGTGTGATTAGTTTGACCTGGATTTATAATTTTTTTATAGACTATTATATTAATAAGATTATTAGTAATGAATTGTTTTGTATCAATACAATGAGTGTCAAAATCAGAAAGTAATACCGACTAAATTGACACTGGTTTCTAAAACGAAACCCTTATAAAAGATCTCTCTGTTGACCGTCTGCACATCTGTTTGTCAAGACACCTTTTCTCAGGAACGCATAACCGTATCAACCTGAAATTAATATTAAATACTCAGGTCTGCTAGACTTTGAAACATTGAATTTATCAGTCAGCGCATATTTTGCGTTTTCACAAAGGAATCAAATCCTATAACTACTCCCGTTGACCTAGTCATGTTTGGCAAGAAGCAATGTATGGCAACGGCTGGGCAGATGAGGCTATGGGACTTGAACACATTGAACATACTAGCAAAATTTGGTTTTTAAAATAAATCGTGATGTTACTACTACTCGTACTATTCTACACCAAAGTGACCTAAAAAACCTCGCCACCTTCAAACAGTGATTGCAATAAACGAACGAAAATTCTAAGAATGCCTCTGTCGCAGTCACCAGTCGTGACATTTGTGAGCAGTTTCAAATGTCAGAGCAATTTTGTATCGATTTGTTATCGGGTACTGCACTAGCTGAAGGCTAAGTGGACTTGCAGCCTTGGCTGGCTAATGTTGGGGCTAACGTCATTTGAAACGTGATGTGACATTATTCGGTGGAAAAACGACGCGACGTTATTGAGGTTAGGTACTTTGGTTAAGTAGGGCTGGGATTGTGTGAATCATGAATAAGTAGGTAGGCTGGTAGAGTTGCGATTGTTGCTCTTATTTGAAGGTTTACTGTGCTTTTTCTTAGGTTTTCAAGCAGGACTATGCTCTGCTGTGAATTAAATCTGACTAAGTAAAGAGCGACAGACTGATTTAATCTAAGTGAATGAAAAGGAAGCTAGACAGTGGTCCGCTGACTTGCCGTATGTAATTAAATGTACTAACTTTTGCCAGCGGCTTCGCCCGCGTGAAAATGACGATTTTCCATACAAACTTTCATCCCCTATTTAATTTCCTTAGAGGCTGAATTTCGAAAAATCGTTCTTTATTCCTTATCTACATTATAAAGGCAACCTCTGTGCAAAATTTCAGCTTTCTAGATCCATGGGTTTGGGCTGGGCGTTGATGAGTCAGTCAGCCAGTCAGTCAGGACTTCTCTTTTTAATATATAGATTTGTTTTTTTTTAAAGATGGGAAGTCATCAAATGATTCCTCCTCCTCTGGGTGGAGCAGAATGAAGTGTCAGACTCTTTGACTAAAACCCGTCCGTGTATCCTCCTAATGCCTATTGCGTTCCAGGGCTACGGTGAGTCTTTCGAACCAATTCCGCAACCCTGAACTTTTTGGATACAATTGGAATAGACCAGGAATCCTTGATAACGAGCACGGTCGAAACGAACTGAAAATCGGTCAAAAATGATAGCGTCAAGGAAGAAATCTGAAAGTACATGTATAATTTTCTAAAATGAAATGAAATAGTTACACAAGGAATACACACCATTCTAGTAAACGTATCTATAAGACAAAGGTGTGTCTCTTACACTGACCTCACGTCTCGCAATCCACAGGAAATTACCATAAAAAAAAGATTACCTAATCTCATTGTTCGTAAAAAACAATTTATATACAAAGATAGGTACTTCCATATCTCTAAATGTTACATTTTGTAACAAAACAACAATACTCTCAATGACAAAACACTCTCTTATTCACACACCAGCCGAAATCCAACCTTCTGTAACTACAATACGATTGAATTTTCCTAGACGTAAAAAGAAAGCAAAGAAAACTGTCCCCATTTGTCGCAACGGTAGGCGTGGTGATCCACTAAGAACCGAATTTATGCAATCATATCCTATACCGTTCACCTCAACCTTAGCTATGTAAATTCTAAGTCTAAAATCCCTTGTGTGGTCAACAGGATAAGTTAGTCAAGTGTAAGAGGCAAGCGGTCAGAGCAATTTGGTTGCTCGCTATTAAAGATCTTTCGTATGTCATTATATAGCGCGGAGTGCGTGAATATAAAATAGAGGTTGCGCAACCTAATGGTTGATTCTTTGTTCTTTTGTCAGTCTATGTCATTGAAGAGATGGGTCATGGTGAAATCTTTAATTAAGCTGTCTGATATTGTAATGGTTTTTGGTGTTTTTGTAGCTTTAGATTGGGTTTGTGGTACCGTTTACTGGATTTTCGGTGTAACTCATGTATGATAAACATCATGGCTGTATTTCCGGGTCATGTAAAGTCAGGTTTATAAACATTTTTAAACATTATCATTAAAACTGAAAACGGGATATTTAGGGACTACGTACCCGTTGGACCTCCAAGATTAGACCCTATTACAAATTTACCCGTTAGACCTAATTTTTAGGTCCCTTTGGACCCGCTTCAAAATATAATAATCAATGTGCCCATTGGACCTCATTAGTAGTACCCGTTGGACCTTCAAAATTAAAACCAGTAAAAATGTAAACGTTGGACCTCTTTTTTAGTACCCTTTGGACCTTAAAAAAATATGTGTTCATTTGTTGTTCGTTCAATGTTATTTAGTTGGGAAAGGGGTACAGTTATGTAGAAAATTGTTAAACGGAAATCTAAAAATTTGACAAAATAGGTACCTAAGCAAATACACGGTATTACTATTATTATTATTCCCTAGTACTTCATAACACATTTCATTACTCCTGTTAACTCCTATATTTGGTGACAGCCCTAAAGAAATGATTAATCTCCTACTAACTTATGATACCCTAGTACTTCATAACACATTTCATTACTCCTGTAATCGGATAAATACGTGATCTAATTGGAATAGGTGATTTTATTTGTATTATAAAACGTTGTTGCTTTTATATCTTTGAATAAACATATTGATTTATTTATTCCATCGTGTTTTATTTTTGATAAAGTGTCTCACTTTTGTGCACGATTGTACTTTAGCTTTTCATACGAAGATGTAAAAAAATGGGTCTAACAGAACACGTTGTTTGATAGGGGGTCCAATAGGCATTAAAGTATAGGCAAAACCTAAGTTTTAAGGTCGAAACGGCACAAGGAGGTCCAAACGGTCATATTAGTCAGTGAGGTCCTAACTTGGAGGTCCAACGGGTACGTAGCCTATTTAGGTACCATCTATTTGTTTTCAGTAAAGTACCGATAATTCGGCTTGTCTGAATAAATTGAAGTTATTACTTAAAATATGTACCTTGTTTGTTTTTAGCGCTCGTTGTCGCTACCATCAATGTCACTATGTGAAAAATTTGAAACTCAAAACAAATAGACAACAACAACAAATAGTAAATAATGGTAAATATCCCGTTTTCAGATACACACATTTCTGCTAGTTATGTTTAGGCCCATGTTACTTATAGCAAGCGAGCCTATTGTCATCAACTGGGTACAAATCCCAAACGTGGCTGATACTGAGAAATTCCTGGTAGAAAAAATCAAATAGCACTAATACCCGACCTGAGAATCGAAACCAGGATCCCTTGCTCTACAATTGCGCTTGCAACCATTCGACCAACGAGGCCTACTAGGAAAAATACCAGGAACACAATATACCTATCAAAATTATTACATAACAAACCAAAAAAAGGCTACAACAAAACATCCACTGGTACGCAAGTCGTAATCATACGAATTATAATAATTGTCTAAGCGGGCGCGGGGGGCGTGGCCAAATGACAATCACGCGCCGAGACCTAATGAACGGGTGCGCGCGCGCAGGACAGGTGCGATCTAGTGATGTGGGAACCGAGTCGATGGTGTCGGTGTATCTTTCGGCAAGACGAACAAAAAACTTGGTTTATGGTAAGGTAATAAGGCCCAGTGGTGGCGGCCCCGACTTACGAACAGTAGGTCGTGGGTTCGAACCCAGGCAGGCACATTACTTTGTGTAATTTATTTCATCATCGCTGCTCTCAAAACGGTGAAGGAAAACATCGTGAGAAAACCGGCATGTCTTAGAACCAAAAAATTCGAAGACATGTGACGTCGACATGTGACATGTGTTTCGTTATGGCAGGGTATGCTGAAACAAATTTTTACTGTATTTAA
Organism: Diarsia mendica; assembly: GCA_949316265.1. Taxonomy (NCBI): domain Eukaryota; kingdom Metazoa; phylum Arthropoda; class Insecta; order Lepidoptera; family Noctuidae; genus Diarsia; species Diarsia mendica. The sequence continues at coordinate 15,788,615 of OX438905.1, read as the reverse complement.
AGTACATACAGGCATGTCTCAGAACCAAAAAATTCGAAGACATGTGACATCGACATGTGACATGTGTTTCGTTATGGCAGGGTATGCTGAAACAATTTTTTACTGTAACATCTTAAATACCATATTCTGGCCAATAAAATATTTTGATTTGATTTGATTTGATCTACCAATCCGCATTGGGCCCGCGTGGTAGATCCCATCATCATCATCATCATCATCATTTCAGCCAAAAGATGTCATCAACCTGGCACAAATTCAGACTCCGTGGCATATACTGAGAAATTCCTGATAGAAAATCCAATAATAAATTGCATGAACTGGCAATCAAATCACCCAGGACCTCATGATCAGCAGACGCGCTCGCTACCACTAGACCAAAGAGGCATACAGCTGGAAAAATAAATAAAAACAAAAAATGTTGAACTTCACTTCTATCAACTCTTGAAACTCGAAAAAAAAATTTGGTATTCATCTGAAATAACTATCGATCTCGTGACAAACTCTATCGACACCCGCACATCACTACACAAGTATCTAACACCGAGTCAGTGTCGCTACGTGTCGAGTCATGCATTCATTACACGTGTGAGTTGTTATCCGCCCTAGCGTCACACATCTGGCACTAGTGGACACTGAGAATGTGTGTGTTAGTGTCATGGCTGCTAACATATAAAGTGTAAACGGTCGCTTCACGAAACCGTCAACCAAGCATTCTGTACTTAGATCTGAGTATGATCTGAGTGAAGTAACTCGACGAAAAAATGTCACTGGTGACTTCTTATTGCGGTTAAAAATCACATTTTACGGTATGATTCAATGCCCGTCGGGGCTGCGGGTTGTAAGTAAGAGATACCGCGGCCTCGACACAAAGGGCTAAGAAGGAATTTGGGTGGTTTTTAGTCAGTAGAAGTCGGACACTCCCTACCGCTCTACCCATAGCGGGAGGAGTCATTTAATGATTTCCCCAAAATTCAAAATAAAAGGTCAGTATTCCGAAGGATGCACTGAACAGTACGGGAGTCGTATATAGGTATTTAAAGTTCATACAGGTACTGTTGTTGGTGAACCAAATAAAAAGATAAATAAAAATGTTATATGCACTAACGGAGAGTGGAAGTACCTACCTCTCGGCTTCATTTCGGGTGTTTTACACATAATATTACATGACATTTACGAGTATGGTCCTTCGAGCCGGATAATTTACTAGAATTTTTGGTACCATCACAGATACCACACAGAAAAGCAACAATTCATGAAGAAAGTAGGTAAGTTACAGTGTTGGCAAAATCTCTTTTTCGTAAATCAGTTCCAAAACTATTCCTATCTTAGCTGTTAATCTCAGTAACCAGTCCACATCCGAAAAATTGAATAACTAACATTTGACAATCAGACCATCAAACAAAACAAAATAACTACAATTCCTCATCTAAAACAATATTACATTCAGAGATGCTTCCAAGATACCATTGTTAATGCCACCATTGTGTTACAAAGTCGCAATTTCCTATGGCAAGGTGATATTAGACCTACCACCCTATACAATGATGAGAAAACGCTGTAAAAATGCGCTGACAATTATTTGGTTCGAAGACCGAAGCAAGTCCAACGGTAGACAAATTATAGACTGTATATGTATATGAGCTGGAGTAGGATGTTGAAAAAATGGTAGAAAAAAGTTAATTTGTATGCTGTGTCTGTAGTTCTGTTTCCTGAGTCTACTTAGACGTATAAATTGGTCATAAGATGTAAGCAAAAACGGTATTCCGTTACGCATGTTTATAAAGTTTGCTGGAATATGGTTCATTGCCTTTTAAAGATTTTCCATAAGATGATATATTTCAACTGGAACCTATGTTTTTTATTATAAATTTTAAAACCCTAATAGCTAAAGTTTTGGATGAAGAAACATAGCCCTAACTTGCCCTAAGCATTCTCGTGGCTTAAATTCCTAAAATTTAACGGTGAAGAAAAACATTGTGAGAAAACCAGCATGTCTTAGAATAAAAAAAAACGAAGACATGTGATATCTACCAACCCGCACTGCCCATCCCTCTCCTAGAAAGGAGGTCTGAGTCCCTGCAGTGGGAGCATTACAGGCTGATGATGATGTACCACCTGTACTTCGGTAATTGTCGTGTTACCGGGATAAGCAAAGTATTCTATGTGTTCCATCAAGGTAATATACCATCTTTGTGCTCAATTTATCCAAATCCATTTGGTGCTTTTTGCGTGAAAGAGTAACAAACTCCTATCTTTCGCGTTTGTAATAGTAAAGGCACAAGTTGGTAGCCGACTGCACGCATCAGCAGCAGACGACGTGTCGCAGCGACACTACTGGTTTCTACGTATTTCTATGAAATTCCCTCCGTAGTTAGCGACATGAAACTAGCGACGCGTCGTCGAGCGGCAGACGTCAGTGTTGTTCGACCGCAGATCAGTAGTGCCGCTGACGCCGGAGCAACGACACGTCGAGCGTGTTTAGAGTTATTGACTAATAGTTATTTGCAGTCGGGTTCGAAATCATGACTGCAGCGACATGACGCGACGACGTGTCGTGACGACATGTCACGTCACTGCGTGCAGTCGGCTTCTACCTTAAGCACGAAATTTTATCGCTAGGAAAGTTAAGAATATAAATGTTTGGCTTTCAGAGTAGGGGAAGACCAAATAAATAGACTGGACTGTGTAAAAGTCCAGTCTATTTATTAAGTAACTCATGAAATGATAATAGTTAAGTATGCTGATATAAACGAAGATCCACCTGGAAACCCGCAAATCTATACTAATATTATAAAGCTGAAGAGTTTGTTTGTTTGTTTGTTTGTTTGAACGCGATAAACTCTGGAACTACTGGTTGGATTTGAAAAATTCTTTTTGTGTTGGATAGTTCATTTATCGAGGAAGGTTATAGGCTATATAACATTACGCTACTACCAATAGGAGCGGAGCATAAATGAGAAATGTTGCAAAAACGGGAAAAGAAAATTCCTTTCTGAGAGCATCCCTTGCGTGCGCTGCGAAAACGGTTTAAGTTACGAGAATATCATGTATGAAGTAATTATTCATCTTTAAAAGTTCTAAAAAAAAGTCCGCGACAGCATCTGTCTATCTTTTAAGATTGACTCACTGTAACCATTTTTTACTATTAAAATGTTAGGTTAAAAAGAATTATTTTTTGCGAAGCTTATTTAACCCATATGGTATTAATCTATATCTAAATAAATGTGTTCGTTAGAACGGAAATTTAATATAGAATATTTGTGCTCTTTACTCTATACAGTTTAAACAAATATCTTAGAAGATATCGCAATGTAAAAATACCCGCGCGGAAAAATAATTACGCGGGTTGAGTCGCAATGTAGGTACGGGGGATTCTGGCTGGCCTCCGGGAAATTCAAATTCAAAATATTGACTGCATCATAATGTTTACAAGTACAGAGTGTTTTATAGTATATTTAACAGTAAGAGATAGATTTTATAGTAATTCACACTTTAATATAATCTAAGCTAATCTAAACCATCTAAACTATTGTAATAAAGAGGAAAGATAAGATTTTTTGTTTGTTACGATTTAGCTTAAAGTCGATATATCGAGAAAGGTTATAGCTATATTTATGTGACGCAGACGAAGTTGCGCGGGTCAGCTAGTAAATACATAATATAACACCTAATTTTGATCCTCAATTCCAAATTGCTAACTCCAAAAAAAAAGATTATAATACTACCCAAAATTGTCAACTCCAAAACCAAATAACTCCTAATTAGCGTATAATCCTCACTTTAACAACCAAAGCCAGTCCACAGCTATAACTCATGTTTCTACGTATGTTTAGTGCAGTGGCAATTATCGAGTGAGATCGAACCCTCGGTTACGACCTATAATTGGCAACCAACAGTGTATAAATATAGGCTGCGGCCCATAATATTGTTTTATGAGGATTTTAAAATAATCATTGTCATACCTGAGAGGACATCGACGTGTGGCTATGGGAAGTTGTGACTGTTATTAGTATGTGTTATTTGAATGGAGGTGTTTGTTTTATGTCGTTTTGAGGTTCTATTTTAATTTGGGAAGGGAAGAAAGAGAACTGTACGTATGGCAATTAAAATCTGGAGGAAATTTTTGGTTGGTCATTTTATAATCATCTGTCTTTCTTGATATTACGTATCCGGAAGTCTAAAGATAATCTGCAGAGGTTTAAACAGGTGGTGGTGGGACGTGTGTGACGTGATTCGGTGAATACAAACATCGAGAGGAAACCAGCATGGCTAAGAGAGATTTATCGACAGCATGTAAAGTCAAGTCAGAGGCCCATGGGCGGTGTAAAATCTCTGACACATGCTAAGGCACTAACCACACGATTTATAAAGAAGACGAAGAGGTTTAGAGGTAAATCTTTTAATTTTAAGACTAGTATATAGAATGAAAAGCCACTGTTTTTTTAGTGCACCCAATGTTTTATGGTGGCGCCGGTGACTAAAAATTTGTGTGGTAATCGGTTACCGCGGAAGACACATGTGACACGGAGGAATGAGGAAATGTTGAGTATGAATGTACATGGCCATAAGAGTAGAGAACCATCAAAGAAACGCTGCGTGGGCTGTGTGATGGAAAATATAGCTAGGAAGAAGGTGATGGCTGGTCGTCGATTAATAGAAAAATATTCAAAAGAAGTCATGCTGCATCGACCCAAAATAAAATGGGATAAGGGCCGGAGAATGATGATGATAAAGCCTTATTTGAACACAAATATTTAAAAGGATACCCAAGTCATCTCTGACCAAACAAATACCAACATTTTAATGTCCCCAGCTTAGCAAATATCAAACATAGCATCCAATTACAAAGGAACAAACTAATTAAAGTATCGAACGCAGGGCCCAATTACATCCGTAATAACCTCCACGAATTACGTGTAATACTGTGCCGTGGTAATCTTCGCGTGGCTTTATAAATGTAATCGCTTTGACATTTCGGAGGACATACGTGAGCTTGTGAATTCACCTGTTGAGATCTCTTTGTAGTTAATTTAATGTAATGTTTGACTGCCTTGTTGGTCTAGTGGTCGTAAGTACGACTGCAATGTGCATGAGGTCCTGGGTCGAATCCCAGGTTAAGTATAATAAGGTTTTTCTATCCGGAATTTCTCAGTAGCAGTCACGAAGCTTGAATTTGTGACGTCGAATGATGACAATAGTCCTATTAAAAAAGATAAAATAGCAACTTTAGGACTCTTCTAACTTAGATCTATTTTAGGCTTTTTGAGTACTCGTTTACCTTGCAATAAAATTAAAATGTGTGGAGGCTGCGAATGTTGCGGTGGTGCTGCGGTGGATGCTGCTGCCCTTGTATCACGATCTACACCTGCAGTACGAAGATTTGCTAGTGGCACAGAGCTAGCGAAACCTCCATGGTGTTTTCGTTGAAGATGCGCACTCTACTCCCTCGATGTTTGTCACTTCCGTGCCGTTTTGTGGGAATAAACTACTATAAATAAGCGTATTACATGTGACTGCAACCTAACTAGCGAAATGTAACTGTACTTGGTCGGTATATCTCTACCTAACCTATGGGATTACAAGGCGTTGTGTTATGTATGTATCTTCATCTGGTCGAGAATCACCAACACAAAAATGGGGAATACAAGCGTCACATATAACCGCCATCGCCACTTCGGCTCAGTCGCAAAATGTTTCTTTCGCAAAATGTATCTTTCTCATAATGTCGTTTTCGCAGAATGTCTCTTTCGCAAAATGTCGCTCTAGGATTTAGAATAAAATATAGCCAGGTTTATAAAAAAAGTTGTTATTTCCGATTTTTTATTGTGTGTCACAGTGTCTCGAGACGAATGTCTATGACCAGTTTGTGTTGCCAATAATTTTATAAACCTAGCTAAATGATATTCTAAGTCCTAGAGCGAACGACTTCATGAGAAAGAAGCATTTTGCTACCAGTAGACATTTTGCGACTGAGCCGCTGCTTAATCGTAGGCTGCTAATGTAAAGTTGACATCAATTCTAACGCGGTTGACTGCCATAAAATAGGTTTTATGGCAGTCAACCGCGTTTGGCAAGCAAAAATTTCCCCGCGCGGGGAAAATAGTTGGAGTAGGCTCCTTTCCCCTTTATAAGGGACACTCTTCAACTTCCCTACCCTGTTTTAGCCACAATAAAACCATCAGATATGGAAAACTTAAGTTCTATTACTATGATTATCTCCAGGACTACACGCAGACGATCGGTGAACACCTGACGAACTCGTCAAACTTTTGTAATTGAATCGACGGAACTTGCAGGGACAGAACTCTTAACGTTCTTGTAGACTGATTGAAGAATAGACCGGCCTATACGTGAGAGCCGTATTAGTTTTTCGGTCTTTTCCTCGGATCAAAATCAAAAGTCATTCATTCAAACTAGACTGAAATCAGCACTTTTCGAACGTCAAAATTTACTTTACTTATTTACAAGAGACAGTCCCCCAAAACCACCCTTCGACACTTCCTAGTGTTTTAGCGGATAAACTTATCTCCAAATTGCACTATTTGTAACACCTGCCATTCGTTTCAAAACTAAAACGGCTGTGTAGAGGACCACCAAATAAAATGTAGATGGACTGTGTGTGAATGATATATACTAAAAAAGGTTTCTGATAAGATGACGAGTACTATAGAAGAATGGAAGAAGATGACTTATTGCGCGCTCGCCAAATGAATTAGGATCGAGGCAAAAGAATGTAGATGAGTTACAAAACTAAACCTGCTTATGAGGTTAATCAGCATATTTTTTCCATTTTTTTGTTCTATTTTATACTAGCCTTTATCAAAAAAAGCTTAGTCTATCCTTCGATCAAAAGCCTTAAGCTTATCCATATATTGTCCTGTCTATACTCCCATAGCTCTGTGCCCAAGCTTAGTATAGGACAAAGTTGTTTAATCGTCAGTTGATAGGCTTTGCCGTGTCATGGGGTGCCTGGTGCACCCCCACAACCCCTCACCCCGCTTCTGTTCACACTTAATTGACGCTGTTGATTAGCAGTGACTAAGGAATTAAATATCTTAAGGTTAAGATCTAAATTAAAAGATTTGACGGATGTTTTATTGACGGTCGTTTCTGGCTTGAAGTGGGGATGGTTGGAACACTTGGAACCTACAAGGTTGGAAGTAACGGTTTAAAGATTTAAGTAAGTAAAATGACAAATGAAATATGGTTGCGGAGTCAATGCGGCCTTGGAACGCAAAAGACAAGAAGGGTTGACAGTAAGAGTCTGATACTTCTGCTTCGCCCAGAGCTAAATTCAAATGCAAAAAAGAAGAATAAGGTCAATCTGAAACACCCAATTGTCAGTAGAATAATTAGATGGATGGAATACATACAAAGATGGACTATTTAGCTAAGTAAATGATGATCAAGATGCAAGCATCACGAATATGAACTGTCGTATAAGTAATGGCCTATACACGTGCGTGTGTCTACTCACTGACCACCCTTGGCATCTGCCAAGATAATCAAGAGACTTGTATGTAGACAGCAATGATATTAGTACTCTAGGAAGACAAGATGCCTCTAGATAAATTAATCTTCATTGACATTTCTGTCATTTAAGCTGCATGGAAACTCTCATCTTCAGACTCCTAAACTTCTTCCCAAAAAAAATGGACACTTCATGAAATCGTAAACCAGGCATTCTGTACCTACATCAAACTAAGTAACTCTGAGCAAAAAGTATTGCTGGGACACGACTTATTTTTTGGGGTGAAAATACACGTAATAATGGAACCCAGACTGATAAGGTCCAAAACAAATAAAAATGCAATGATGGAAAGAACTTTATACACCCATTATTTTACAACTCCGCGACATAAATATCGAAAGTATCTAATTAGCGTTACCCTCTTTGTTTTTAACACACATTATTTCCCCTGGGTAGACAAAAGTCGCGGATTTCATAACTCAATAATAACCGGGTGTTTACCCGGGTTTGCGTCGCGAGTCGCAGTAGGTAATTATATAGAGACGTGATTTCGTACGGGAAGCAAGAATTAATATCAATGTTCTTGAGCCTAGGGCTTTAGGGATGTTCTGAGGGTGAAGGAGAATCTGTCGATATATTTTTGAAAAAGGGTGGTTTGTTGAATCATTTAAAAATACTTATTGTTTATTTTCGGTACTTAATTCGAATTTGTCATTGCTCAGTTGCAGCCTGAATGACGTTCGGATTTCTGGAAACACGTAGTGACAATGGGTTCGCCCCTTATTACTTGAGTTATTGCATAAACATGGCAAGATATAACAATAAAACATAAGCAGTACCTTTGTGCTCTTCTATTTTTTTTATGTTTTTATCCTTTTTTGTATTTTTGTGTGTACATAAATAAATAAATAAAATGTAGGGGCTGGTAATATCTTCACTTCTGTCTAACCTCACCAGGTACAGTCGAACAAGCTAATAAGTATACAGCCAGCTAACTTGTATTTACTTTTAAGATTATACATATACATTTAGAAACTGATGTCTAACGATACAGCGTTAGACATCAGTCGATTAATGCGAAACACTTGATAAAACAAAATTACAATCAATATTTTCATTTTTATAGAATTATAAAGATCTCTACTCTGTATACTTATTAGCTTGTTCGACTGTACTTTCAATCAATCGATCTGAAAAACTGCACTAACAAAAACTAAATAAAAAAAATAATACTGCAGAAAAGAAGACCTAGACAGTCTAATTACTTGTTAGCCAATAAAAAATTATACATTGTCTATGTTCCTTTACCTAAATTTAATTGCTTCAAATTTAATAATATAAAAGGTTATCTTTTAGAAAAGTAAAAAGACCGACTTTTCATCACATATTACAAATCATCGACATCTCTCTCTTCAATCATAACACCTATCCCACCACTACCCTTAAGAAAATGAAGACAAATGCTAACGCCAGCGAAGGGGCCCGGCTTCGATCTCAGACCCATGACAAAGTGTCTATGACATACATAATTTTGTAACGGCTTCATTATTTAGTCATAAGCTAGGGGAACCCTGTCTGAGAACGATATTTTGTACTAATCAATGTCACTTAAATGCGATTAAGTTACCTCTATTATGTTTGTTTTGATACGAAGTTGTTTATTTTGGAAAACATCGGGTCTTTCGTCGTTTCGCACCACGAGCGGTTCGGACCGCGGTGTGAAACGCAGAAGAGCTCTTAAGAATGGACTGTTTCGCACCACGGCGGTTCTTGGAGCGCCGAGTACATCGTGAGGAAAGCAGTATGCTTGAGAGATAATTCTCGACGACATGTAAAGCCAAGTCAGCACCCACGGGCGACATAAAAACTCCAACACCAGGCTAAGCAATAACCACACGATAAATAGTATCAGCCGCTCAGATCGATCTTCAGGTTAAACCACGCATGCCTAGGTTGATCCATGAATGAGTGACCACCCATTATATACCGAATTTCCTCCGCCATTGGTCCCGACTGCCATTTGTAGATCTTTGGCGTGCATTCGTTGTTCAGTTCTTTGAGGTGGCGTGCATTCGTAGTTCAGTTTTTCCAGGTGGCGTGCATTCGGGGCTGCGAATTATCGAAAGAGATGACGTGGCCTCGGCACAAGGGCGAAGAAGGATGGGTTTGGTTTTTAGTCAGTAGAAGTCTGACACCCCCCTTCGCTCTACTCAAGAGCGGGGGGGGGGGGTCATTTCATGATTTTCCAACCACCAATAAAATATAAAAAAGGTGACGTGCATTCGTGGTTAAGTTTTCTAAGTCACGTATCACACTCATCTTTAACAGTCGTTACGGTGCCGTGGTAGTCAGTGGCTCGAAAGTCTGACAACCAGTCTTACCAAAGGGAATCTTAACTGGGTTCTGGTTTCCGAGTTCCTAAATGAGTTGTTTTAGGTGATCCAAGAGCCTGTTCTGTATTTTTTGAGCATCAAAAGTCAGGTTTTCACCTCAAAATCACACGTATGAAAAACTAGAAGATACACTGCTGCAAAGAACTTTTGTATATTTTGAGAAAACAAAACGCACCACCTACCAAAAGGTTTAAGTAGTACAGCTACAGATAATCATCTCATACACCTGCCTAACAAAATGTATCAAAAATAAAAATAAATTATTTATAAACTTAACAGTTCGCCACGTTATAAAACTGTTCATTTGCCAGTTACATTGTATCTCGATGTAAGAGATATGTTACAAAGTCGCTTACTAATGAGTTAATTAGTATAGCGTACTCTGACAATAGTATGAGAATTGCTATGAACAAGAATATTTTTTTACTAGGTTGTGTCCGCGTCTTCGCCCGCGTGGAGTTTGGTCATTGTCCTATGGATTCGTACTAGCGGAACAAAAAGTTAATCAAGGTTATGAACTGTCTGTGTACCAAATTTCATCTAAATCTAGTTACTAGTTTTTGAGTGAAAAAGTAACAAACATTCAGACATCCACACACCTGAGGCAGATCCTTCTCCAGCTTTTCTTATTCCTCCTCCTCCTTGCGTCGTTTTTTTCCTCAATGCTGAGGGTCGTGGCCTCTTCGGATCACTTTCTCTCTGACTGTCTTGCGCCAGCTCACTCTGTCTTAGGCAGCATGTAGGGCATCGCAGACAGAAGTGTTTAGGGCCGAGCGGAACTGGTCTGACCAGCGCATTGGACTTCTGCCTCTGGGTCTTCTCCCGCCCACCTTGCCCGTTATCAGCAGCTTCTCCAAGTTTTCACCTCTTTTCCTGGCAATGTGCCCAAAGAACTCAAAGCTTCTTCTCGAGCATATGGTGCTGAGCCTCATTGGTATCTTGAGCTCGGTTAGGATTGCTTCATTGGTTCGGTGTTCTGTCCAATGAATTCCGAGCATTTTCCTCCAGCACCACATCTCAAACGCATCTATTCGTTGGCGGTCGGCTTTCCTGAGCGTCCAGGTCTCTGCGCCATAAAGAAATATGGAAAAAACTAGGGTGGTAATGAGCTGCTTCTTCGTCTTCCTCGAGATGTTCCTGTCGGTCCATACACGGTCCAGCTGGGCCATAGCAGTTTTGGCCATGCCAATCCGCCTTCTAATGTCCTTTTCACATGACCCGTTGTTCGCTATAATTGAGCCTAGGTATGTGAAGTCGTTTACGATCTCTAGGTTAAGTCTGTTGGTCATAGTGAGCGACATGCTACGGTCGACTGTCATGACTTTGGTCTTGGCTCTGTTTATGAGTAGCCCCATCTCCCTGCTGGTTCGTTCCAATCTCTCCAACAAGATGCACATTTCCTCTTCATTGGCCGCAAAAAGTGTGGTGTCGTCAGCATATCGCAGATTTGTGATCTTTTTACCGCCGATGGAAACGCCGCCCTCCCAGTCTTCACACACTCGTCGCATGATATACTCCCCATAAATGTTGAACAAGATTGGGGAAAGTATACACCCTTGTCTGACCCCCTTTCTGAACGAAAACGGCTTGGACAGTGTGCCATCAATCCTGACCACGCCTTGGTTGTCAGAGTACAGAGACTGAAGTAGGCAGATCAGATGTTCCGGTACCCCTAGTTCAAAGAGTACTTTCCACAGGTTCTGCCAGTCAACGCAATCAAACGCTTTGCTGTAATCGATAAAGCACATTACAAATGAGGTGTTATATTCGTAAGACTTCTCAATGATTTGCCTGATATTGAGAATTTGCTCTCGGGTGCCTCTACCCTTAACGAATCCAGCCTGCTCCTGCGGGATCTGCCAGTCGAGGAAGTGCCTTATGCGGTGGTTTATAATATGCAGGAGGATCTTACTGCTATGAGAGATGAAGGCCAGGGTCCTGTAGTTGTCGCAGGTTCTGGTCGAGCCTTTTTTCTTATTCATTCTGAGTTATTTAATCATAGTATTTTTTTAATACTGAATATTTAATCATAGCTGATGAAATAACATAACACGAATGTCCCCAACATATCGCACCTTTTTAGCGCCACTGTCACGTATAGACGACAAGCCGAACAAGCAAAAAAGTGCCCTAAGTCTGTCGACTTAAGGTACTTTTTGGCTTGTCGTTTTATTTGACCGTGGCGGTCAATGGGCAGGTCCCATAATATTATGGCGAACCTGATCATCAATCGGGCACAAATCCAGACTCCGTGGCTGCTACTGAGAAATTCCTAATGGAAAATCACCAATATGGAAAATAACATAATAATTATCTTTGATCCGAAGTTAACCTTATTTAGTATCAGCGTTAACCGCTGACAATAAAGACAGTTTATCCCCTGCATCAAAACGATCCGATGCGTTATGAGAAATCTTTCGCTTCTAAAAAATCTTTCTCGGTTATTATACACATTCTTTAATATCTTTTTAGTCTATAACAAGGATAAAATCTAAAATGTTAGCACTCATTCTTCATTACAAAAATATTAACGGTCAAACTGTTCAAATGTTAATTTTAACCCTTGTCGCTTAAAATAATGATCGTATACGCCTTTAGAAATTCTTTTCAAATAGCTTAAACACTTAAAGACAGTAATTTGTACCAAAACATCAAAACAATTCATTAAAACCATTGTTTCAGAACCCTAAACAGTCTTAGATTGACTCGGAAGAGGGGTCAAGTATTTTCGGACTGTTGTGTCGGTAGTCATAAAATTATAAATTCTACTAAATATGTCATAGCCGCAGGAAAGCCATTTCTTAGATTTGAATATTTAACAGGTCGTTAAAGTATTAAAATTCAAGGTCTTCAAAGGTCCCAAATTGTTGAATTATCAAAAGGTAAGTTATTCAGATTGGTGAGTTAGAAACATGTCGTTAGATATTCTAATTTTATAGAAAGACCACTTTTTACTTTGGAGAACTGCTTATAATCAAAGACAATTAAATGTTAATGCCATACCTACACCTACCTGCCGTTGATGTGTCTGTGTACATTTTTTTTGCACATGAGCCAAATTGGTATTTGGGAGAGCAACAGTGGGGACTGCTTGCCTGAATTTCAGCAAATTGTCATCTTTTCCCAACAATGTTTAGGTCGCCTTTAGCCTAACCAGATGCATGTAAACATCATATTTTCAAGGAGCATTTGTCTATCTGATATTCGCAACCCTGTTGGTAAAATACTCTTGGTAAGACTGCAAGTTGATTCAGCAAATAGCCTAAATTCATCACCACTTCCTGTCATAGCTTCTGTTGGTCTATCCAAGTCATCTTCATTCTCTTGTCGTTATCCCAATTTACTTGGGTCGGCGCAGTATGTCATCTTCTTCCACTACTTCTCTAATAACGTGTGGTTTAAATTGACACTTGGAAATGTCAAACTTCCATTTAGTTACAACAACATTATAATATGGAAGTTTGACATTTCCAAGTGTCAATTTAGTCTCTCAAATTAAAAACCACACCTTACTCACCATCAGACACCAAGTAGTCTCTATTCCAAATAACGTTTAAAAAAGTCGATGACGATAAACCTAATTTGATACAAGATCTATATTCAAAACAGACCAACAAAAGAGGTTATAATAATAACGAACTGCCAAAAGACGTAACCTATTTGGATCACAAGCATTGTCGAAATCTAGGGATCAAACGTATATTAAATTGTGATTTACTTCTGCAAACATAATTTATGTGTCTAGTTGTCTAGTAATGTAAAGCTTGTCGATGGTTATACAGTTGATTAGATATAAATAGTTTGTAGAATCTGGAACTAACTATTAGGAACAAGAAGAGAGCAAAGTAGAGTTTGGTTTACTAACACAATCATATCACCATCTGCCTAACCTTTTCCCATGTTGGGGTCGGCTTTCAGTCTAACTGAATGCAGCTAAATACCAGTTTTTTTAGATGGTGCGACTGCCTATCTGACCTCCACAACCCAGTTAGTACTGGGCAATATGATATCCCTTGGTAAGAGTGATTTAATATCTACTTTTGGGCCACTGGTCTGTTACGGCTGGTTGCTTTACTAACACAAACGAGGAATACTGTATGACTTGAATTTTAGTTAACTGGCGAAGAAGGTAAAAAACTGTTAGTTTCTGTTAACTTTTTCATCTTATCTGCGCTCATTTGAGTTTGGGCAATTTTCATGAGGATACCAACATGTGTATTCTCACAATTTTTGACATAAGTCAATATTTGCTTTACTAGAAGAAACCGATTCACTCAACTCGAATTTTGAATAGATCTAGATTATAATGATCGAAAAACAGAGAAACCCATAGACTTCACAATCAATCATTACTAAATTGATAGTATTACATTGATTTCAATGGAAATGAAGCGGGAATTGGAAAGGACTGCTGCACACGAATCCCATTAACATTCGGAAGCCGACCACGACCTAACACAACACACGATAACAGACACACAGTTCCCAGTTATCCGTAATAAACCGTTTGGGGACCAATCAAGCCACATCAAAGGGTGCAATAACCATTGGCCCCAATCGGCGGAGGACCAATTACAATGTTAAAAGCGCTCGCGCCGCGGGGCACACATGGGAATGAGAACAGAATTTGAATTTGAAATTTCGGGACCAATTTACCTTGAGGTGTAAGGCGACAGATATCCAAAACGTAGTGCCGGCAAAGGAGTGATCATAATTTTGTAGTATATGTAAGTGTGGAGAGTTGGAGATAAAATGAACGATAAGTGAAACATAATTGTCTGTCTTTGTTAGCCAGTTTTGTGTGAACTGTTCATTTGTCAAAAAACAACCCAGTTCAATTTCTTTTTCATGCTTGTTTGAGTGCGTCCTGTTATTATGCGAATTATTACTATAAATAAATATAATTCTTTCTTTTCTTACATGATTGCGTTACTCCTTGAATGTTTAAAGCGGGTGTCAGTTACTGCATGATTCATGAATCATGATTCTGGATACTGAAACCCACTGTTAATACGTAGGTATGTTATTTAAATTGTCTATACCACATACGTTTTAATTAGATTTTTATTTCTGAACTGTTCATTTATTTACCATATTATTTTTTGCTAGGCCATAAAAAGCCTGTGCCAAAATTCACAATTTTTACAAGACTTCAAGTTACCATTGTAATATTCAGTAGATGATATCACCGATTATGTTATTTTGTATAGACACGAAATAAAAAATGTAATTTATCCTCAAAAAAAAGCACCAACGATTGTTCTGTTTTCTCAAGCTATACTAGGTTGGAGTCACAATATTAATACCGGGTCGCATCGCGCATCTCCCGAGGGGTTTCTAAATCATCCGTCCCTGTCGCTCCCTTGCGCCCGGCGCTAACTTGTGCATCTTAGTGAGGACATGACTGGGAATTTTGTGAATTTTAGTAATACACAACACTCACAATATTTTTTTCATTTTTGACGAAAATTAATATTGTGAGGTCTGGTTGACCTGAATCCTGAATATACTGACACACAAATTGCATGTAAGTAAAAATGTCTCTTATTATATTATTGGGTGAGGCTACAGCAAAATATAACAATAACTAGCGGACGTCCCGCGGTTTCACCCGCGTAGATCCCGTTCCCGTGGGAATACCTACAGGGATAAAAAGTAGCCTTTATCACTCAGCAATAATGTGGCTTTCTATTGGTGAAAGAATTTTTAAAATCGGTTCAGTAGATCCCGAGATTACCCCTTACAATTTAACAAATATACAAACACACAAACTTTACTTCTTTATAATATTGGTATAGATAGATAGTATAGATAAGCAAGTAACCGTCACTTCTGTATAACATTCGTCTAAAGATTCTCTGGTCCTATTTCGATTCATAAAGTAAAATCAAGGCATTTGTGAATACGGGACTAATCTAAAAATCTTGACTAATCTAATTTGACGAACGACTCTTCAAGTGAAGACTGCGAAGAAAATTTGTTTTTTATTCCCTACTAATCATTACCAGCGACAAAGACGCTGGAAAAGTAAAAAATGTTGGGCTATCGAAAAGCTGTCAATCTTGTTGAAAATGGTTGTCGAAATTACGAAACAATTTGATAGCGATTTCAACTCGGTCTAGGGCTTCAGTTCATTCAGTTAACCGAAACGTGGCATTTGTTTTAAAACAATGGTTGTCTATGCACTTCTTTTTTTTTAAGGTGGATCCACACATTCCACACTAACCTAGCGAAGCCGTAGCGCCCCCGGTAACATTCGCTTTACGGTGTAATTTTTCTTATGTTATTTATTTATTTATTACGTTGTGAGTGATCTATTTCACGTCATATCTTACACTCTTGTAAATGGGCCAGCATTTATTCAGAGACGCACCGCAGCGTTCGTGTGGTAAGTCTTTTACTTTCGTTTGTGCCGATAGATTCGTAATTGTTTCGCTTATCGCTCCAAGTCTAACAAGCTTGAAGAATAAATAGTATTACACTCTTAATATTAATAGGGCGCTTAGCAGTTGATTCGTAAACAGAAGATACTTTAAAATTAAACCCAAAAATACTTAAAGTGGCGGCGTATTCGATTTTTTTCTTTTGGTTCTAAGACATGTCGGTTCCTTCACGATGTCGGAAAAAATGGCCAAGCTAAAGTGGCAGTGAGCTGATCGCTTAGCACGAATGCACCAGGAGAGGTGGGCAAGGATCGTCACTTGCTGGACGCCTGACTGAAGAAATCTCCGTCGAGCAAGATCGCGACGAAGGTGGTGTGACGATCTTATCTTGTTTCAGGGCAAAGATGGACACATATCGCACAATTTGTGAAGGAGAAAGAAGAGGCCTTTGCTTAACAGTGGAAGCCATCACAGGCGAAATAAAAAACCTCGAACTCGACATACTTTTCAAAAAAGTCCCCCAGACTTGACCAGACGATCCTAACAAAGAAATTATATTTAGCCCTAAAATAATAGACAATTACGCTAGAACTATAAATTTTACGACTTCAAAAAAAACTATAATGAAAATAATGACAAAACCTCGGTCTCTTTGCAGTTTACCACCTACCACCGCTAGAAAACATTTGAAAAATAAGTTAAAACTCGTAAAATGGGAGATGGGACTTAAAGGCTACCTTAAGGCTATATTTATTAAATATAAATATGGTAGCAGGCTCATAGGAGAGGCCTTAAGAGGGAACACTGTTGTGTAATACTCCATTTAAATATATTCCTTTTTTTCTTCCCGCGTTCAAAGCAATTATTATTTTTTCCATAAAATCAACATCCTACTGTTGACAAGTAGAAGCCTGAAATTTCTTTTTTTCAGCACCTATTCAGAAAAGAAAAAAATAACTTGCAAAAATGTAAAAAAATATTTTTTTCGCCCGTTGTTAGAGGATTAGCAGACAAGTGACAATATCGGACTCTTTATAACTCAAAAGAAATTGATAGGAACCTAGACATAAACTTTCTTAAAATTGTAATGACGAAAATAATTTAATCGGTTCAGTTTTCAAGGCGAAAAAAGGGGAAATTGAAACGTCGAGCTCGTAGTTTTTTTGTGGTGCAGGCTTGACGCAGCGCGACCGCAATATTTACTGATATAATTCCTACTTTTTTGGCCCTGTTCCCTGTTTCTTTTTGGCAGGTTGGAAATCATCAAATGTCTCCCCCCGCTCTGGGCGGACTAAAAACCACCCATGTTCGTTTATTGCCCGTGGTACACCCGCCTAGCTTCCTTCTTAGCCCTTTGTGTCCGAGGTTGCGGTATCCCTTTAGAATAACCCGCAGCGCGGCGCCCTGTTTCCTCTTAAAACATATTTTTTAAAGCTCCAGTGACATTAATGTTGTGGATGATGTATTTGTGTTTAAGTTAGCCGTACTTAATTAATGGTTAAGAAGGATGAGGGGTGGCAATTAGACGCGGTAGGCAAATTGGTATTTCTGCTGAAATTCTTTAGGTTCAATAATTTTAAATGGAGTTGATGTGCGGTTGTGTTTGAAGTGTACGTTGTGGTGGAGGTTCCTTTGTAAATTCAAGATACGAAATAAAAATACTTAGGGCCAGAGGTGGTAGACTAGCAATAGCTCTAAAAAGTAGTTTGTGTTTGTATCGATTTTCGGCGGGATTAATATCATTTTTGCTGTATGTGCAATGGAAGAATGTAACTTTGTCAAGTACCTTAGAATTTTGCATCCAAATTAAGCAACATTCGTTTATCATCTCACAATATTGATTAGGTACTATAGAAAACCAAACTTTCGAAACATGTGACATTTACTAACCCGCACTGGACCCGCGTTGGCGATTATAGCCCATTCCCTTTCATTGAGAAGAGACCTCTGTCTCAGTAGTGTCTGTGTACTGATTATGTTTATGCTTATGCTAATTGATTAATTAAACCAAATACTTACTATACCTGGAGGAAACTGGTATGTCTTAGAACCAAAAAAATCGAAGACATGTGACATTTACCAATCCGCACTGGGCCTGCATTAAAACGCGGGCCCAGTGCGGATTGGTAAAGTACATCATTGAAGGTTGATGGTATCAGAATCAGTTTATGAAGGGTGTTTTTTTACGAAAGAGAGGAGGCCTGTGTCCCAGCAGTGGGAACATTAAAAGGCTGTTGATGATGACTTACTTACAGAGTATTTCCCGTCACCGGTTAACCTAAAAAAACTGGACATTCTGATGACCCAAATGTAAAAAAACACCCTTCATAAACTGATTCTGATACCATCAATCTTCAATAATATACTTTAACTACTTTTCTCCAACACCTTTGCTAATAACATCAAAGAAGAAACGCTAACCCGATAAATAAAACTAACCAGATGTTTAACTAAAGTGTGGATGGTACATCTGCAAGTTCATACAAAAAGTTCATACAAAAACAATAGACTATTGTTGTTATTTTTTTTGGTTCATCAGTGACTTACTGTTACGAGAGCGCCGTGGAAATGAATTATCTGTCGAGTGTACTTCAAGTCGAAGCTGCATCTGCCGTAGTGAAGTTATCGATAGAAAGGCGAAATGAATCGATGAAAATGTTAATTAGTTTAAAGATTTCTACGACGATTTTTTCGGTAAGAGCATTCTTGTGCACAATATTTGCTGAATTGTATTTGTTTTTGTTTTTATAATTTTGAATTTAAAGTGAAATAATCTGGTATTCATCATTTTACTTGACATTACTGAGTTTAATTTTAGTTTGATTTAGAGATGTTTTTTTGTTAGGCAGTTCATTTATTTAATCTTCACAACAAAACTGTTTCCTGAATCTATCAATAATTAATCAAAGATTTTGTAAGCATCACATAATTTCGTCTAAAATATTGTACGTACTCTCTTGCAAAACTATAGAAACTGTCGAAACGTTCTAATCTATCGATACGTCGATCATCGAAAAATCACTTCCCTAATCAATCGCAACCATAGCCCGAGTTTTTTTACAGTTTGTTAGTAGTTTTGAGATATTTTTTATCCTTTTTGCCCCTTTCGAGGATCATTTTGGACAATAAAATGACCGCAGATGTACCCGGCAGGTGTTGCCACGCCAATAATGAACGAATCGCACTCAATCGGGATACCTATTATATTTTTATGGGTATAAAAGTTTATGCATGGTCATTTTATTTGGTGGTTCAGAATTTTCGTGGTTTGTTATACTAATTATTTTCTTTAGCAGATGGTTCAGTGTTGTTTGGGCAGTAAGTAGTTATTATTTTGCATAGTGTAATCTTGTTTCAGTGTACAGAAGAAAACTGCTTGGTCAATTTTAATTGACCAAGCAGGTATTACTTTACAGGTATACTTATTCATTTGTTAAGTGTGCTTGCATCTGGTCAACTCAAATCTTATGAATGTCATTACGTGTTTATTTAATAAGCTGCTTTTTCAATGTTTCTGTGAAAATATTATTCTTCTTTTAAAATCTTCTTTTTCGTTTAGAATTTCGTTTAGAAAACACGTTTATAAACAAATTGTCCATCCCTGTATTATACCAGTCATCTAATTATTATACTAACATTTGGGTATTTCAGAAGGACCTCATTTTAAACTACTTTTCTGTAACTCGTTACTTCCAATCTTATAGTTTCCAACCACCGAGCTACATAAGAATTAATTTTCATGAATGTCATGTGCTGGAGCTTAGTATCCGTACATTCGGCCTTATGCTTCTGATGTCGAGCATTGCGTTTATCATTAAGAGTCTGACCGTTCCAAAATCAGTTGTAGCTGATTGTCTACTACTGCTTAAAGAGCTACAACAACCTTAAATATTACCACATCCATTTACCAAGTTACTAACCTTATTTCGTCAAAACGTCGAATCACAGACACACAGTAACAAGCAACAAATTAAGAGATTTCATTCCCGCCGTATCCAAAATAATCCTCGAACAGGTAGGCAAAGGTTAACCTAACATTACACCCACATTTCGCCAGAGCCTATATTTAGGTCCCATGTAATAAGGGGCGAGTCTATAGCTGTCAACAGGGCACAAATCCAGACCCTGTGGCTGCGCTGGGAACTTCATGATGGAAAGCTCCAATAACACTTTGCTCAACCCGGGTACCAGGCCCAAGAGCGAAATTAGTAAGTCAAAAATTACTTACCTGTATTTAAGATGGATAGGAATGACCGATACATAGACGATAATAATAATAATATTCCACAACTATCACACAACGCCATCTAGTCCCAAGCTAAGCAGAGCTTGTGTTATGGGTACTAGACAACTGATAAACATACTTATATATTTCTAAATACATACATATTATAGATGGCCATGTCTGCCGTATGCCCAACGAGCTGTGGGCCAAAACAACCACGTTCTGGAACCCTGACACAGCCAAAAGGCGACGTGGTAGACCTCGAAGGAGATGGCGGGACGAGCTTGATAGAACAAACGACCAGTGGTCCACATTGGCCCTGGATCGCAAAATTTGGAAATCATGGGGGGAGGCCTTTGCCCTGCAGTGGGATGACACAGGCTAACAGTAACAGTAACATATTATAGATAAATTACACCCAGACACAGAACAAATGATCGTGCTCATCACACAAACATTTGTCCTGGGTGGGAATCGAACCCACGACCTCCGGCATAGCAGTTAGGGTGACTAACCACTAGACCAACAGGCCAGTCAAAAATAAAGTAAATAAAGTACCTACGGTACTGCGGCATTTAAGTACAATCCACTAAGTAGAAGAACTACTGATTCAATTCCACAAACGTACGACACTACCAGTTCCCATAATAATAAAGTAGTATCCATTACATTTTATCTAAATAAAAACAGGTAATTAAATGCAAATAAGGACGGGCTGACAGCATGTCGATATAATTCAACGACGTTTTATCGACTATCGACAGTTTGCGTGTGGACCTTATCAAGTTTATGGTTGTTCGTGTGAACGTTCTATCGCTGGAAGTAAGTCAACGTCGCCGTCGCACTAATTGTGTCGCTGTGACGACCTGTGACGATTTATCGATAGCTACTGACGGTATATAGTGATGTGTCTTGATACTTTTAAATGATTACTTGGGCCTTTTTTGCTTGTTAATTGGTGATAAGTTACTTACGTCTGTAATTAATTTAGATTTCGTTTTTTATTATTTGTTATCTGCTTTTCTTGTTTAAGCTGAAACATGCCAAGTTGTTTCACTGACACATATCGCTCCTTTCGATAAGTTAATCAAACTACATTACAGCTAATGAAACAGACGGATGCTACTGTAGGTGTTAAAATTTCACACAGATAACTATAATCCCACAATTTACAGATGCAGGAGTATTGACTTGATTTGACTAATAAGGACCTAAGGAGGACCAACACAAGTTTCAAAACACCTGAGTTGCAAGTGGCACAGTATCAAGAATCTTTCAAATAGAGCACCGAGTAGAATCGATTCTAGCAATCCTAATAACGTTTTTTGTTTTATTACTTATTAGTCTGTATTGTCCCGCTGCTGGACAAAGCCTTCCCTCAATTCCTTCCATGTAGCGTTACGAAATGGTTTTACAAAATTCATAACTGCATCAGCACTACTTCATTCATACTTATAATAATGGTCTACTGTTCATAAAACTTTTCATCGTTTGAGATTACATAACTAGAAGTTCTATCGAAGAAAACCATTACACATTTGTTTAGGTCAGCAGTACCGTAAATAGGGAGTTTCCTACCTCCTACAATAAATATAACATTTAACCTACTTTCGAATCGTGAATGAATTTATTGGTATTTGCGACATTAATTCGCGGCACTTATCAAATACAGTAAGGTGTGAGAGTGTCGCCTGCGATAGTACAACACGACAGTACATTCCAAAACGTTTTGGTAAACTAAAAACGATTTTATGTTGTAGTACTAAGGATGATAATAATTTAGCAAAGATTGATGTCATAAGTTTGCTAAATGTTATCAGTCACTAAAGACACAAACCAATCTACAAATCCCCAAACAAAATTCTACGCAAACTTCAACTTTAATGCAACCAAGGAAGGGTCATCAAAACTGTATCAAATTCCAAAATACAGTTGGCAGCATAATTATCGAGTCACGTGACAAGATTGATGCATGTCAGCCCGTCACGTCTGTCCATATCTTCACGCTAAGTGCTGTAGATGCCGACCAGAATGCAAATGAAGTAGTCCCTGTATAAATATAAGAGCACTTTACACATGTTTATGATATTCGTCGTTAACTGTACATGAAAGTGTAAGTGTCAAATCAATTTATTTATGCACCGTTTGGGAATCGTGCCTGATGTGGTACGGGTGAGGCAGGAAGTAGATGACCTAGTTTTGAGATGAAACAGATGGAGGACGGATGAAAGATGGTGCTAAGGTGAAGTGCGTGCAAGGTCCAGTATTGACCCGTCGGGGCTGTGGTTTGTCGAAAGGTTAACGCGGCTCCGACACAAGGGCGAAGAAGGAACATGGGTTTGATTTTTAGTCAGTAGAAGTCTGACACTCCCCTTCGCTCTGCCCAAGAGCGGGGGGGGGGGGGGGGGTTATTCGATGATTTTCCAACCACCAAAAAAAAAAAAAAAGGTCCAGTATTGAAAGAGATTGATTGAAAGCAAAACAGAATAGGTACAGTAACTGTCACTGTGACACCACTTTGGAAGAATTGGATATAGGAATTAATATCCACTTCTGGTTAAGAAATTCATCATCATCTTTCTACCCTCATCCCATTCTTTTTGGGGTCGGCGCAACACGTTGTTCCTTTTCCTTTCTTCCCTGTTCGACGTCACAGTGGCATTTACTCCGATACGTTAAAAAATTACAGGTAAGAATTTGTAAAGAATAGGTTGAAAAAGCAGATCAGATGTGAGTCCAAGTGGGCCAAGAGTTAAGACAATTGGTACAGCTTATGGGAGGACCAATCTAAACTAGAACTAGTGATGATTACAAGACTATACTATACTCTATTAAATAGGGAACAATAAAATGCAAGTGGACAAAGTCCTTGCTAGCCAAATTTGGAACATACTGCCTAGACTGTGACAGTGAATAACCATTTATTATGAAAGATATGCAGATGTGCAGGTGGCTACGTACTGGTCTAATATGATTTGAGCTCATCGACACGTAAAGAAGAAGAAGAAAGATATTGAAAAACATGGAAATACAGACACAAATGAGACTTACGGGCATAGCCAAAACAATAACTAAAAGAAAGTGGAAGTCCGCGGCCCATGTGGATGGAAGATGGGGGAAGAAAGTGCTGGAGTCAAGGCCACGGAATGTGGGAAGACAGCCAACTAGTTGGACAGACGATCTCATTAAAGCGACTGGATAGCCATTTGGAAGAGACCTAAACCAAGTTTCCAAGTTTAATTATTATTTTATTATTGTATTGTAATTGTGTGAAATTATGGGTTCATTGCCTGCAATAAATGAATTTTATTTTTATTTTATTTTATTTATTTATTTTTTAAACACTAAGCACAATGGTTGAAAAAGAAAAGACATTCGCAATCTGGATTTAATCTGAACTACCCAAAAGGGGATCGGACTGACTCAAAAAAATATGATTCTATTTAGTCCGTCAGTTAGATTATCGAAAAATATTGGATATGTGTTTTTTGTTGTTTTATCAATTCAATTAAAATTTACGAAGCTATAGCGCGTCAAAGATCATGGAGTGGGGCTTGAAACGTAAATTGAAGGTACAAAATGTACTATCATATTTATGACGTCACACGAGTTTTCGAAGCACGGTATCGTTTTCATTTTTTGTTTACGTGAAAAAAAAAAAAAAAATATTGTCAATATTTTTCGGAATTATTTTTTTATATATTTTTGTCCAATCACCTAAGGTTGACAGACGAGAATGAAAGAAAACGAACGTATTGCACCGACGCCAAGTTGCATTGGACAGGGGCAGGAAAATGATGACCCAATTACCCACATAGAGCGCGTACCACAAAACCAGCACTAAGATTAGATAGTATCTATATGTCTTTCTGATTTACCGCCCAACACTCATGGTGTCAAAATCTCCAGTATTACCTTCCATCACAAATAATACTTTCCGAAACAAAAACCAGAATATCCTACCTGTCTCATACAGTCAGCACAAACGAAGGTATATATCTGTCTCACACACAAACCCAGTCGACTTATAAAACTTTATAGCAAAATTTTATGTTGTTGGAGAGGGACACACAACCCTTACGCGATAATTAGTTCCATGGAATTCTCTCAGACACACAACAGAACGGTCAGAAGCCTATAATTATCTAAAGTGAAACAGTTTTCGGAGAGAAACGATGATTTAGTAAAACGTTTTTAAGATCTTGTTTTGATTTGTAACCCAAACATTAGTTGGACATGCTGGTTGATCGATCGGCCAACAAATCGGTGGGCAATGAAATATTGGCGATAATTAGTTACGGTCAAGTTGGATTAAAAATAAAATGGGTTTGGGATTGTGAAGACACATTCGTTTGGATTTATAATTGACTTGTTTTATGTCCAGACAGGATTTTTTTAGTTGGTTGAACCGTGGACGTTGCCATCGGTTTTCTATTTGCAAATGAGTCCGTATTTTCGTAGATGGCAATATCTGAGCTAACTGTATCTTGAAGACAATGCATGAAATAGGCGACGCAGCTCCTAATTTGACATGTATGTGAAAAAACCTTGGACTATACATGAATTTCCAAACCCTTTCATAAAATTGTCTTAAAAACACCACAAACTTTTTTTTTCATAATTATCTGAATTCATCACCAAGTCTTCGAAAATTTACCATAAAATACCATTCAATTTAACTTTCCCCGTTCGTAATCCTACTCGACTGTGTGTATAAAACGCGAGGTTGTACCAAAATGGTCGGTTCTCTTGTCATGCTACAATGGGGACTAATTAAGAGCCCCCAAAGTTAATTAGCTCTGGGTTTTGGTAATGCCATGGAAGTTAAAATTTGGCTTTGTCTTTCGTTATGAATTGGACGAAACGATTTGTTTGCTGCATTTAGAAAGAATCTTTTCGCTTTGTGAGATTACGTTTTATGTCGAGTTGCGATATTATGTTTTCAGGAGTTTCAGACTTATGTTATTTTAAAAGTGGTTACTCTTAACTTTACTAAAAGGGAAGGCGAAGTAACCAGCAATCAGTCACACACAGTTCTGTTTTGAGTAGTCATAAGAGTACTATTATGAATTTTTAAAATGGTCTGGTACAATGATCAAATTCTTGAAATGGTTTACAGACGCAGTTAATGTTTTGAATTGTCATTTTGTGATCATTTTGGAGTAGTAAGGAATTCATGTTATTATCCTATTATGATTTTGGTAAAGCGGCCATTTTGAGCCCCCTGGTTCAGAGTCGCGTAGATGAGGGATATACGTACTATCTGATGTGCTTATTAGAAGAGGTAGAGGCTGACGTATATATATACTCCGAAAAGGAACAAAGTTCCCAAATTATGATGATCCATTACAAACTTATAACAACCCCGTCGTTTTTGCATCGGGGGTTTATCCTCCCGACGTAACAAGAATATTCCTCAAAAACACTTTAGAAGTACATAAGAATAGAATAGAATAGAATAGAATATGTATTTATTCGCTAATGGACAGCAGCAACACAAAAGAGCAGCACATACATAAACAACAAAAAACAGCTTAACAAATAATTATACAGCTCAACTGCGCTGAGCATGCCCATAACGAAAGGGTAACCAACTCAGCATAATATGCTGGGTGTAAAACACTCAGCGCTGGTTTGCAGTAGGCCCCCCGCAGTGACACACGGATGTAAATAAATAATATTATTCTAATAAATGGGCATTTCTAAGTGTGTAATAAATAAATAATATAAAATAAATATTTTCTCACAGAGGCCTTAACGTAACAGTACCATAATTTTACAAGATGCCAGCAGTCTACTTACCACAACCAGACATTAAGTATCTCATGACGTCACAAAACAGTCAACATAAATATGATATGAAGAATTAATGGAAGACGGAACTCAAAGCCGCCGACTTAGATCAGGTAGGCGATAAGTGAGAAACAATGGACGGTCTCATATAACAATTTGTATACAAACGGCGGGAATGAAATCTCTTAATTTGTTGCTTGTTACCTGTGTGTCTGTGATTCGACGTTTTGACGAAATAAGGTTAGTAACTTGGTAAATGGATGTGGTAATATTTAAGGTTGTTGTAGCTCTTTAAGCAGTAGTAAACAATCAGCTACACCTGATTTTGGAACGGTCAGACTCTTACTTAAAAACGCAATGCTCGACATCAGAAGCATAAGGTCGAATGTACGGATACTAAGCTCCAGCACATGACTTTCATGAAAATTAATTCTTAGGTAGCTCTGTTTGGGCATTTGATACAAGATAGATTACAAGTACCTACAATAAAGAGATGGTGTGAGGAAGAGGGAAATATCGTGTGAAAAGTTTGGGTATGGCTATAGAAGAGAAGGAGAAGACCAAAGAAACGATGGATGCACTGTGTCAAGGATGTTGTTACTAAAAAAAAAGGTGACCGTTGAAATGAGGAGTATTAGAGAAGTATTGAAGAAGAAGACATACTTAGGTACTGCGCCGACCTTAAATGAATTGAGACAAGGGACAAGAATGATGATGGAATTAATAATGCTAGCATAATTTTCATTTTAACTATCTTACTTTACCTCTACAAAAGACTTTCGTGGAAAAAAAGTTAAAACAAGTTATTTTAATGAAGCATGCTATTATTGTCACAGAATGAACTACGGCAATGTTCATGGGATTATTCAGAAAAAAAAAAAACTATGATCGTGACAATCAGCCATTAGAATATCGGTGAATGACTGATTTGATTATAAAATCGCTTACAATTTGTATTTATGTCTTTTAATCTGATCCATCTTGCTTCTATATCTTATTATTGGGAATGTAGCCACTTCGCTCTACTAGCAGTCCCTAGCACGACTGCTGAGCATGAGACCCTGGGATCGATTCCCAGGTCAGGTCAATCCAGTTAGCGTATGCAGACGCGGATGCATTTGCTGGGAAATACGATAGGTACCCCTATAGGTAAGACTGGTTGTCAGACCGGGAACGACTAACAGATGGAAACGACTGTCAAGATTTACAGTTCAACCGGGACCAACATCTTAACATGCTTTCGGAGACATGGAAGAAACTCGGTTTGTAATAGATGGTCACCGATCCATAGACCCACCTTGTAGTAAAGCTCCTAAATGCTGCCTTCTCCATCTAACACACCTCAATGT
Source organism: Diarsia mendica (assembly GCA_949316265.1). Lineage (NCBI taxonomy): Eukaryota > Metazoa > Arthropoda > Insecta > Lepidoptera > Noctuidae > Diarsia > Diarsia mendica. The sequence goes on along the minus strand of OX438905.1, from coordinate 15,761,001 downwards.
TCCACAATAGTGTGAAATGTGTGGAGACACTGTCGATTATTATCAAAGGCTTGTGAAAGATTGAGGCACAAAATCCAGTGTTTTAGTAATTCGTTCTTAGATGTCGTTTAGTGTTGGTGACTTTTATTTGTTTGATTATTTGTTTTGTCATTGATTTCTGAAGCTAAATTATTTTTTATTTTTTTAAATTGTGTTGTTGTCGACTTATTTTTTGTTAAAAAGTTTTTTATTTTGATTTTTAGTTGTAATCACTACTTAATAAAAAACAAAGTCCTTTTTCTGTCCCTATGTCCCTTTGTATGCTTAAATCTTTAAAACTACGCTACGGATTTTGATGCGGTTTTTTTTAATAGATAGAGTGATTCAAGATGAAGGTTTATATATATTTAGTATCAGCATTGCACCCGTGCGAAGCCGGAAAATAAAATATTTTTCATATATTTAAATATTTTACACTGATACCAATACATGACCATGTCATAGACATTAAGCCCCACCTATATTTTTTTTTTGTCATTTAATTGAGACATCCTACAGCATTAGGTATAAGGTTGATTGGGAAAATTTTACAGTTTCGATGCTGGCGGCTGTAGTTAGCGCCTACTATCACAAGCCACTGGGGGGCTAGATTCATTGGTCGGGCTATAGCGTTATTGGATTTGTCCATCAGGAATTTATCAGTAACAACCACGGAGTATGAATCTGTGCCTGACTGATGGCCAAAATCTCGCCTCCACGCGGCATATAAGTTGAACATGCGCAGTAGTCGAATTCGTCCCATACAAATCAAACAGAGAACCTACGCAGAACGACGCCATTTTGTTTCAAGTTATTTGCCTAGGAGTCTACATGGGACAAGAAAAGTGGTGAAATGTGGGTGTACTATTAGGTACACCTCTGTCTAACCCTTTGGGGATTACAGGCGTGATGTAATGTATTTGTATGTACTGGGAAGTAGAGACTATGTTTTTCTTACTCCTCCGCTATTATTTTTTGATCAAAATTATCTTTGAGGGACCCAAGACAGTTACCTAAATTGTTTTTCTGGGTCTTTGACAAGCTTTATTGTCTCTTTTCTTGTGCTCGCCACTGTTGATTCCGACTTTCAAGAGTTACGATAATGGGGCGGGCTTGTCCCAAAATAAAAAAAACGTTTGACGTGCAGTTTTCCTTTACGAATTTCCCTTGAACACTGATAAGTGGGGCAAAACACACGTAAAGTAACTGCCACAATTATAATTATTACAGACCTACACGGACTTAAAAACTATTTCATCCACACTAATTGGTTGTATAGCTTACATTTTCCACGAAACCCTCATCGTTCGAACAAAGTTTTTTCTGCCATCATTTTGTTCACACAATAATAAAATCATCGCTATTAATTTATTGAGTGATCAATTAACACATTAAAGGCCATGAAAACGCGCGCTCATTATTATAATTATGCCTTATTGGCAAACATTGATTCGTAATTTGCATACAATCTGCAGTTTCAACTGCCGATTAAAAACCAATTCTACCGTTTCAAAGTTAAGGTTGTTAGTTGAAGTGTTATGGGTGTGGTAAAATGTAAATGTCCTAGCGTACTTGATAACAACCATGAAATCGGTTTGTAATGGTTTGTCTGTCATACTCGCTATCGAAATTGGTCACGCAATGTCTCAAGTTTTGGTATTTTGTGGAATTTGCAGCGTTTTGTTTATTAGATAAGGTTGTTTCTAGGTTATCTTCATTTTTATCCTTGACATCTCACGATACTTCATAAGCCTTTGTACGTAACACCTGCATTTTACCAGTTATCTTAAAGTCCCATGTCCTAACGTAAGGCTCGTATCTTTACGAGTATTCGAGCATTCTGTCATCAACAGCTCTCAAAACAGTGAAGGAAAAAATCGTGAGGAAACCGGTTTAATTATCTTAGAACCATAAAATCCGAAGACATGTGACATCTACCAACCCGCACTCCTCTAGGAGAGGAGGTCTGAATCCCTGCAGTGGGAACATTATAAGGCTGATGATGATGATGACAGTCGCCAACACATCCAGATATTCGAAACTTATTTTCACAATCAACTTTAAACGTTTTTCAACCTTTTCGCTAAAGCAGTAGGTGCTTTAGCGAAAAGGTTGAAAATCTAATAAAAAGACAATTTGTAGTAGTTAGATGGTCAGGGTGCTTACTCTGGAATATAATTCCGATAGATCGACATTGGTCAAACGTCAGTTGGTTGAGTTAAACGTCAGGGATTGGCTAGACTCCGTGAGTCCAGCCAATGCCTGACGTTTGACTGACAATTCCAATGTCGATCTATCGGAATAATAATTTTCGAGAGTAAGCACACTGATATCTGTTCCTAATTGTTAATTTTCCATTATCTTTATCATAGTGTAATACAAGCATCAACATAGCAACTAAAACATTCCCATCTACAGCTATTAAATAATAAACCGTAGCACTTAATTATACCATGATTGCGTCTCATTTGCATATAATGAAGACAGATGTCACTAGTGAACAATTAAACTTAATTACTAGGTACCACGGGGACTGTAGTACCATCATTTTTCTACCGAACAGGTCGGGTAAACCCATTGTTGTGGCTTGACCTTTTAGATCGACCTCTGATAAAAGAGTTTTATGAATTATTTTCGTGTTCTCTTGCGAAATATTTATGTTTAAGTACTTTAGAGTAAGTTTTACTCTGGATTGGGCATCACTGTTACAAGATAAGGTCGCTTTTCGCCTGTTACTACTGACTAGACTGTCAAATAATAGTGATCTTTATTTCTATTCGCAGAAGGTTGTTTTTGGGCTGCTTCTATACGATGAAAACGAATTGTAAATGGACTGTAGTTAGATACGTATCTATATGACAAACGCTAGAAGTGTGATTGAGTGTCTCTGAATTCTCACGAATGGCTTTTGTTTTGCCGAAATTAATTTATGTATTCTCTGTGGTAAAACATGTCAACTTTTTCGTTTTTTTTTTGTTTATGGAACGATGCTGTTGTTCTAGAACATACTTTACAATGTAACTGTGTGTTGGGTCCCCGAAGTGGTAGATAGCCTGAAAGTACACCCACATTTCACTAGTTATGTGTTAGTCTCCTATGTAACAGGGGGCGAGCCTTTTGTCGTTACAGAATCAGATTCCTTGGGTTGGCTAGAGGTAATTTATGTCTTTTCAACATATTATTTCTTATACATTTTGATCAGATAGGACGCCTTACTATGAGCGCTGATCCTCACAATGAGCCAACATACACATGTTTTGATATTAACCAGAACAACACGCTATAAACAAGGAATGCCCATGACACATCACAAAGAAAACCATCAAGAAAAAATCTTTCGCGCCTCAAAACCGTCAGTTCCCAGAACTCCACTCCACAGATAAACAATAACAATTTCAAACAATGTTTACCTACATTACAAATTTTGCGCTGGCAACCGCATCCGGAGTAGGATATCTATTTTGAGTGCTGGCAACATTGTCCCACCCGTGCGACAGAACGCGCGTGCCGACATTATAAACAGCAATACTTGGACGTTCGAATTTCAAAAACATTGTGCACCGACGTGACGTTATGAGTTGTTCCGGTCTGATCCCCCAAACCGATCCACTGCCAATATTTTTCTTTTGTTTATTCCTTTCTGATCCCCTGTAATTTATCATTCCGGACTGATCCCCTTTTTGACACAAGTACAAGTGAAGTACAGTCAACCGAAAAACAGTTGTTAATGAAAAAATAATCAGTTTTTATTTCTATAACTTACAATCGTACGATCATCCCAAAAACTACCAGGAGAACAGAAGTAGGAAGGAGGTATTGGAATCTTTATATCAAATCTATATTATTTCTTTCTAATACCATGCACTTTTTTTTTGTTGGAGATAGGAAACCAGGATAGTAAAGTACCACAAACTACCAGGAGAACAGAAGTAGGAAGAAGGTATTGGAATCTTTAAATCAAATCTATATTCTTTCTTTCTAAAACCGTGCACTTTTTTTTTGTTGGAGATAGGAAACCAGGATAGTAAAGTCCCACAAACTACCAGGAGGCCAGAATGGTGAATTATTAAGACACACATACATAAGTGTCATATCACATCTCCAACAATGAAATGTATGGTATTAGAAAGGCTTATTATTGATTTGATTTGAAGATTCCAATTTCCAATACCTCCTTCCTACTTCTGTTCTCCTGGTAGTTTGTGGGACTTTACTATAAAGGCATAATATAGATTTGATTTGAAGATTCCAATACCTCCTTCCTACTTCTGTTCTCCTGGTAGTTTGTGGGACTTTACTACCTATTCTTTATTTTCAGGAAAAAAAACAAAAAAAAAAAACAAACAAACGAATTTACAATTAATTTATATAATAAAAACATAATCTAATAGAAGCTGTACAAATATTTTGTAGCTGACTGTCCTAAAAATGTGTCAGGGTATCCGATTCTTTTATGGGGGATCAGACCGGAATAGAAAATAATTCATAATAAAACGGATCCCCTAGGGTATCAGTTTTACGGGATCAGACCGGAATAACTCGACGTTATATCCGGTGACGTTCGGTTGCGGAATAGAAGTTGGAAGCGTAAGAATAACAGTTTAGGTTGAAAGGACGCCAAGGCAAGAAGGGCTGTCGCAATCGGTAATTGATATTATGAATTTTTCAGTGGTCAGACATCAAAGGGTCTTGCTGATGTTGAGTAGTCGGATGTAAGCAATGTTCTTGTGGAATTAGAATTTGAGGAAGCTGTGAAAAACATCCTACACGCTACTAAAACTACGCAAGTGCCTTCTATCAAACAATACGGTCATGTGCCAAACCCTACTCCACCCCCTTGCCCTAATGGTAATAAGGCCATCTCAGACACTTAGGTAATGCAACAATTCCAGGGCCGTCCAAAAAGCCACTGAATAGACGATTTCGTCAAAATCGCAGGATACATTACGAGTTACACTGAACCGGGAAGTGTGGCAGAAGAAAGGGAAGACCCTGAAACTCATGAAAGAGTGCGATTTCGAGCTGTAATTATAGTAAATGTCAATGTATTGAACAATGTTGAAGCATGTGATTAAATAATCGAAACGGTATTAAAAACAAAGGACACAACAACGAACACAGGACAGACAACAAAAAGACTACAACAGTCAACCCGCTAACAAATTAACTGGCCACAAACGATCACAAAAATTAAAATTAGAACAAAAGAAAAAAACAACTCCTGTCGCGACAGAACATAGCCAATGGCAAACTTTATAATAGGACCCGCAGTCCCGAAAGTTAATCATTTTACTGACCTTATAGAATTCTCTGGAACCCTCGGAGGCGGGGACATGTTATGAGTTCGGTCCCATATCGTCCTTTTTTGTCTGCAAAGCTAAATTAAATTGACTTTAGGCTGAAATATTAAGAGTTAGCCTTGGGTGACAGTCGTGTAGGTGTGACGTCAGTGTGGGTTGTTTCTGGGTGAGAATTAATGTGGAAATGTGGCTGGTTAGAATTATCGATAAGAATGTGTTCATTGAACTTCGACATAGTGCAAGGAATGGCTTTATGCATTGGCATTTTGATAACATTGAATTTTTGCCTAGATTAGCACTATACGGTGAAGTACAATATCGTGGGTACGCCAGCATCTACCAGAACCACCACTAGAACTGCATTGTTAGTACTTATATTGGTCGCCAGCGCGACTGCTGAGCATGAGGTCCCGGGTTGAATTTCCGGGTCGGGCAAAATGTTATTGGTTTTTTTCCGTAAGGAACTTCTCAGCCGCCACTTAGCAGCGGAGTATATGATTTGCGCCCGGTTGATTACAATAGGGTCGCCTCCTATCACATGGGACCTAAATATAACTGGCGAAATTTGGGCGTACCTACTAATAAGTACACCTTTGTCTAACCCTTTGGGGATTTCAGGCATAATGCGCAGAGTATGAGTATCCTAAACAAAAAAAACTCCGAACTGTTCTGTAAAGAATGTTTGTCTTCATGTTTAAGCAAAGTCCATAAAAGGTTTGGTCACCCATAATCGCCATCATCAACTGTTTTTGCAGATAATAACATGTTTCTAAGCAGCGAGACCTTTGCTATCACCAAAAAAAATAAGTCCCATGAATAGATTAATAAATAAAATAAAATTAATAACAACTTTCTAGTGTGACAGTTAACGAAAAGCCTTAATTTTGTTCCTTCCACCGTCAAACGGGGCGTGTTTTTGTAAAAACTGCTCCTCTGAATACAACCTTATTTTTAATAGTAAAGCCATTCAATTATGAACCTTAAGCAATCGTGTTAGTGGTGTTGGTATGGGTTTGGTTGATTAAAATATTTTTGTAAAGACATACGTTCGCGTCAGTCATACCTAAGCCTCGATGGGCGGACATTGGGACATTAAAATATTATTAATAATTCATTTTTAATGTTTTGAGGTAAAACTGTTTGAATTTTAATCAAGTTTTAACAAATGTGAGCTTTGTAAAGTGTCTATGCAATTAATGTTTTTGAAATGGATGTTTGTTTCGATAATTTTTATTTAAATATGTGGTGTTGATTATAGTGATTTTCTGATAGGCAGTTATTTGCCTATAACTGTAGCTGTAATAAAATAGTTTATATGCCTATTACTGCCAATTATGATAAGTATCCAATTTGCGTGATCAATCACTATTGAGATTTGCTAACCAACCAAGTTGCTTTTCTTTTTCTGCAGAAAGAGTCTGTTGTAGAAAAGTCACGAAAAATATTAGATAATCAACATAATTATTGCTCACACCGAAGCCAGTACTATCACCTACAACATTTTCTTTCCTAACCTCCTTTGTCCCACTCCTGGGCTAATTCAACCTTACGCACATGAATCCGGAAAATTAGAGATGCGTGTCTTGAATTCAAAATCGAGAGCCAATTGTGTGACAATAGGGTAGTCGACAAAAAAAAACTAATTAGTCCGTCAGATAGATTTCCAAAAAAATATTGAACACGTTTTTTTTCTTTTTTCACGTAAACAAAAAATGAAGACGATACAGTGCTTCGAAAAGTCGTGAAACGTCACAGCTTGGTCCAATTTTACCTAACTATGACGTCAAACGCCCCCTCTCCATGGTCTTTGACAAGCTTTATTTTCGTCAATTTTTATTAATTTGATAAAACAAAAAACACGTATCCAATATTTTTCAATAATCTGACTGACGGACTAAACAGAATCATATTTTTTTTAGTCGGTCGACTACCCTATTGGCTTACAGTGCTTAAATATTACAAATCACAACTTCTGTTCTTCTTTTTTGTCGTGTGGTTACTGCCCAATCTGTTGTCAGAATTTTTAGACCGTCCATGAGTCTCTGACTTGGCTTTACAAGCCGTCGAAAAATATCTCTCAAGCAAGATGGTGTCCTCACAATTTCTATTTCCATTTTCCGACTGCTGACTTTAAGGTTCTTTCCTTGCATGCTAATAATCTCTACACCGTTATCTTTGTCCTTAAAAACTAATTACAGTCATTTCTATTTGACATAATTTGCATAACAATCGTTTTGATTCCACAGCACAGTAAATGCAATGACAGTAAAATTTTCAGTCATTAACATAAGGTGAAGAGGCCATGGCTATACCAACTTGAACCTGACACTCTATTTTTAACCTTATCAACAACGTTTCAAGAACTATAATCAAAATTGAAAAGAAATATGAAAAGGATTGTCACGTTCTTTGACTAAATTAAGTTTGCAGTCTGGAAAACACATTTTCATCCTTATTGGGTTCTAAATAAGAGCTACCAGTTCGTTGGTAATGTAATGTTTGAAGTTTGTCAACAGTAGACGAAGATTTGCATAATTTGAGCAATTAAGTTAGCATGCAAATAAGTTCTAACAATAGCGGGTTGACGATTAGTGACAAGACATTGCCAATGACTGAGTGAGTCAGAAAACGTAATGTTTTAAGACATTGAATAATAATCTGTAGTCTCACGATCATTTGCATGCATTTTTCCCATAAAACGAACACAGAAAAACGGTATAAATAACATCATGTCTGTTATTTCTGGAGTTTTCTATACAAGGGACCTTCATTTCGCCCGATATGTTTAAGTCCCATGGGACTCTAGAACTCTGGATTCTGCGATTGCAACTCAGAAAATCGTCGTATCCTACGAATAAGGGCGTAACTGCATAACAGCTACTTTTCAGGAGACACAAATTAGTAAAGTAGAAGAATAGACACAAACGTAATTAGGGCATCGTCTCTTTTACAGATACGCAAAATAGCCATTCTATAGAACACGGCCCCAACCACCATTAGGGTTTTTTCTATGTACCCAATATGGAAGATTTTGACTGTCACAATGAAAATGACGTAATTAAGTACAAAATCCTTGAGGTTTAAAATATTTTGATTAACGTACTTGCTTAAAAAAATCTCTGTTACCGCCGCGCTGACTGGTGGCCAAAGGGCCCTAGCACTCGAGCCCGTGCAACTTCACTACTTACGATGAAAGAGGGCGCGAGGGCGATTGTGGCTTTATTCTTCGTTGAAAACGGAGTATACCTACTTCAAATTGTGAGTTTTGAGAAAACCTAATTATTTCACGACCTGTACCATTTTTTATTGTTTTGTTGGACTGGTTACATGTAGTATGACGGGCAGAATGTAATTATGCAATAAAAGGTAAAAGCCCTTATGTTCTAAAGAACATAAGGGCTTTTACCTTTTATTATTCGTAGGATACGACGAAATGCGTGATGGAAAACCTAATGATACTTTGCCCTACCTGAGAATTGAAGTCAGCACCTCACCCATACACACACGTAAAGTTTAACCCCCTTTCATCTTTGACACAGTCCATCCATCGTTTCTTTCCTTAACTCTTAGTTATCTACATTATTTTCCTCCTTCTTCCGCATCATAAATATCTATACAAAGATTTCCGATAGACACAATATCAACGATTAATTATTCATCGTTGCTCGACATGCTTAGGTACTAGCTAAACTTTCACAAAAGGCTAGGTGTCTACACAACCTGTCACTGCTCCCATAACTAACCTTTTAATTGAACAATTCCTTTCTAGCTGACGCATCATGTAGCTCGTAAGTCCGGTAAACATAACAGCTGCGGTCATAAACCACTCTATAAGTCCACCATCCAGCCGAATTAACTGGCAGTAAATCTATCCAACGAGCGCTTTTAGACCGAATTTATTTTATACACGGAAGTGTGACCTACATGATCGGGCGATCGGGAGATCGGTCGATCAGAATACACTTAGCATTTTAGTGTTATGTTTTGAACGGTGGAGAGGATCATCGGGAGAGGTGGGATTTGACTTAATTTTGGTTAATACGTTGATCGTTACCGATAGAAAGTTCTATAATATTATGTATAGTCACAAGAATTATTATTATGTATTCACATGGCAAAGTTCAAAAGGCGAATTCCTCGCGGGAAATCGACTGCCATTTTTGAGATATGCAGACCTACTTTATGATAAGATGGGTTTCAAAGTATTAGTTTTGTTAGGTATCTTGCGCTGCATGCCCTGACACCTGCACACTTGACGACCTTATGACTGCATCAGCGAGTGGAGTTCGCATAGCTAAATTTTGGGCCAAAACGATTTAATAGAAATTTGCCATCGACACGCTAAGAAGAAGTTAGGTAACACGAAAATTAAATCAATACAGTAGGGAAAAATTGCATCTAAACATTTCTGAGTGTAAACATATTGATGCTGCTGACTGTATGCCATACAAATCACAGGATTAATAAATGTTTACTGGATTTTGTACAGGATATTAATTATTTTTTAATTGTGGCTTTATGAAGGTGCTCGGAAGTGCGCTGTTGTTTGTATGAAGGATAAGCAATTTGTGTTATAATTAAGTAATTAACGACTTGGATTATATTTGAATGGTGTTGTAAATAATTATGCTTGAGATAAGAATAGCCAGTTACTTACTTAGATATCGCTATATCTGCAATCAGACATACGGATTGACTTCGGTAAAAACGGCACGGATTCCGGACTCAGGCTCTGTCCGGTTTTACTTGTTAATCCGCAATGTATCCGTACTAGTTTGACAGAACATAGGTACCCACATAATCTCACACCTTTGCCTATGGAGGTAGAAAGAAACCATAGAACACCACCTGCTACGATCCTAGTTTTTTTTTTTTTTTGGTGGGTGGAAAATCATCAAATGACCCCCCCCCCCCCCCCCCGCTCTTGGGCAGAGCGAAGGGGAGTGTCAGACTTCTACTGACTAAAAACCGAACCCATGTTCCTTCTTTGCCCTTGCGCCGAGGCCACGTCATCTAGTACAAAAATCCGCGGCCCCGACGGGCAACCTGCTACGATCCTTAGGTACATACCTTCTCCTTTTACCACTTTCACGTTCATATAAGGTCCCATTTAAGGTCCCATTAAAATAGGTGGACAAAATTTCAGAAATCATTCAGACCACCAAAATAAGGACGATGGAAAAAAAATATATAAGAAAAACGCATTTAAGTACCTACTCATAGAGGATGAGTTTGTTCTAGAGTGCCGGCAATTTATTATTTTAAGTTAAAACAAAATCAGTTTATATAATGTTTTTTTTGTTCAGATATGTTTGGTTAGACCTACTGAACGCTGTGTTAAAATTTGTCCACCTATTTTAATGGGACCTTATATATCTGGTTCATACACCTTTTGTTAATCACTTTTCACTCATCCTCTCCACATGACCCAACCAAAACCATCTAAGCACTCTGAATACATTTTTCTATTTTGACAGAAACTTAATCCAAAAAAAATGTACCTAGTCATCATAATCTGCCTACCCTTTTCCCAACCTGACCGGGTGCAGCTGAGTACCAGTATTTTACATGAAGCAGACGGCCTATCTGACTTGCACAATCCAATAATTGGGTAATAGAATACCCCTTGAGAAGACGTCAGAATTTCGGGTTCTGACTACTCGTAACGACTGTGAAAGATCTACAAATGAACTTTCCGAGGCACTATGGAAACTCGGTATCTAATGACCCACCTCGGCAGACTTAACCATGAAAGTCAATGTTAGAATTATGTCACGAGCTCCTCTTGAATACTGGGAAAAGTAGACTGCTACAATCTGCATTAACAGGTAAAACTTCAAAACGAAGCAGCCCAACTACATTCCCATCAATGAACCGGCCACTACCAGTTCCAAGAACAATTTCCGAATGTTACACAAACGCTTAACCCTCTCGCCGGCGCCCGTATTTTTCCAACGAAAACGCCACAAACGCCATGTTACAATTTCAGCGACTACATTAAGACATAAAACACGCTTCGGATTCCACTGAAATTGCTCACGGCATTCTATAAAACGGACGCACTCGACGACCGTTCGGTCTATTTCGGTAAAAATAAATAAATATGTGCGCGCGGCCGCAGTGCCCGCACTCGTCGATGTACCAGAGATTTAGGGTGTGCTGGATGTGATCGCTGGAAGGATGCTTCTGAACATGGCCGTATGGCATTGATTTATGGATTAAGGGAGAAAACTGAACTCTTAGTAGTGCTCAATTCCAACCAACCCGTCTTCAGAAACTCTCTCTCTGCTCTTATAAAGGACAATCTTTTACTTTTGCCTTTTACTTTTAAGTGGCAAAAGGCAGGCAGCGGCTGGACGCCTCCGAACCATGTCCTTCTTAATTTTATTCCAGCCTTCTGACTGCCTTGTTGCTTTAGTGGTCGCAAGGTCAACTGCTGAACATGGGGTCAGAACCCCATGTTCGATGGTCACAGGTCGGGCAGTGTTACAAGATAATTATTTCATCAGGGATTTTTCAGTAGCACCCACGAAATCTGGATTCGTGCCCGTTTGATGGTAAAAGGCTCGCCCACTCTTTTAGCGAGAGTATAAACCCACAAACTGAACTGATAGATTTTGTGACATATTTAGAAAATTGTAACTCTGACAAAGTCTTTAATAGAGACGGAAGGATTGAGTGAGTGACAGCCTTGTTTTTTTTGCCTGATGCTAGTCACATCCATTCATCCAACATCAATGATGCGTACACGACAAGACGTCCATATATAGCGGCACTTGATAACGACGTATTAGACGAATAAATGTTTTACGTCCGCCGGTAAGTGTTCCATATTTATAATTTTGGATTTCGAACGATGATGGAACACCGTTCGGTTAAACTTCCTGTGTCTTTGAGCCGTCGCGGTGGGAGGGTTGGGTACTTGACAGTATGTAATTTTAAATAGATTTACCTTCGATGTTAGTCTGATTTGGATTACTTAAAAATATTAGAAAGGAAGAAGGAGGATATAAGTTTTTTAAACATGGTCATCACTATCACTAAAAACGGGAATATTACCGAAAAAGTGAATAAGTTAAGTAAGGTAGTAATAGGTAGGTCAGTTTTTATTTGCCAGAAAAGGAAGGAATATTTCTTATTCAAATTGCGGAAACTCGGTTTCACTAAATATTTGTAATTTGACAATTTTAAATATCTTACCTCCCCCCCCTTCCCCCTCCTTCTTCTTTTCTTCCTCTTCTTTACCCTTCTTCCTTATCTTGTAATAGGTTAGCGATATTGACTACTACCCAGTTACCTTAGACAACTGTTTTTCTAGCTTTTGAATGGGGTCGAGGGTCCCTAAAAGTAGGTTTCAGTTACTTTAGCAAACTATCATTCAAGTCCATGTTAAACTCATTGCCTTCAATAATACAACCGTGAACCAATTCATTAATAGCTTTAGGTAATCCTGCCTAAAAATCACCAACATTCTAAATTACAAACTCCACACTAATGAGAAAAACGCGGACAGTCCTGCTAATGTCAAAGCGGCCGTTAAATTACAACAAGCGGCGCATGAGACTTAAGTAATAATCGTCGGAGCAGCTTGTGTGACGCCCATCGCGTTATACAGACTCCCTGCTACGGTGACCAGTTGTGAAGTTATTTGGAGGACAAAGTCGTGTTGTGGTTTTCTTTTTTGGAATCTGAAAATTTTAATTTGGAACTTAGTGTTGGAAAGATAAGGACCATAATCTGTCAGCATGACAGCCTTTTGCCATCTGTATTGTGTTTGTATTTTTCTTAACTGACCTCTAGGACACACAATACTTGACGATATAACATCATCCATCATACCATAGGGCGCAAGCCTGTAGCTATCAACCAGGCACAAAAAAAAAACTTAAAAACACTTTGACCGACTTGGGAATCGATCCCAGAACTTTATGCTCCGCGGTAAAAAAAAAAAAAATTTTTTATTTAAATTAATATTATTAATTTAATATTATTTCATATTTTTTTTTTTTTTTTGTGGTAACCACTAGACCAACAGTCTAAATACTATAAAATGTTGGTGGATATTGTAAATACTATCAAACGTATATTGCTATACAAAACTATTCAGTATCAATACCGAAGTAATAGCGACAGGTAACGCCATCTATCTAAATTACCTGAAACTATCCTTACAATCGTAGTATCGATCGACAGAACTCCATCCATACAACTGTTTCCATTCGACTTTTCTTTTATTCCTTTCCTTTTCTGATTAAGACAGTTCATCTTTTCTCTGGGATTTCGCCGAGCTTCACTGTCTCGGCGCTTTTCTGGTGGTCGCTATTGTTGATTCTGGCTTTCAGAAGTTACAGCGGTTTGGGAAATAGTAGGGCGGGTTCTGTCTTCTTTACTTGCTTAAACCTTTCTGACACAGGCAGTAGGTGACATGGTAGACCTCGCATGAGATGGCACGACGACCAGGTGCCCTACTATGACGTATTAGAACAGTCCTAACTTAATCTTATTCCAGTGTGGAAACGTGACAGAACTATACAGGGTGTCTAGCGCCATCTCTTTTCCACACTGGATTAATAAGACAGTTTTAAGACGTCATAGTAGGGCCCCTGGAAAGAACCAACGACCAGTCGTCCACATTGGCTCTGGATTGAAACTTTTGGAAGTCATGGGGGGAGACTTTTGCCCAGCAGTGGGAAGACACAGTCTAACAACAGTAACAAACCTTCCACAGACTGTCCACCTTCCCATCTCCTGTCCCAGTTTCTCGTCAAGTCTGCTCGCTGTACTTAAACGTGGGAACATTATGCGTACGCGCACCGAAGGCGGCGTGGGCGTGGCCAGCCAGCGCTTTGTTTTTCAAATAATTTCCGGACGCCCGTTTTTGGGAATTACGATTTTTCGTCCGGCCTCATGATTTATGTTAAAAGAGGTTACAGCTAATTATCTTAGGGAGTTACGGAGTTCAAGCTTTTGTCGTTCTGGGCGTGAGTAACTCAGCCTCTGTTTTAGAAAAATATGGCTTTTGAGGTAAGTTATGTCGAAAGGGGCGGTTAAGGGTTGCTATGGGAAATAGGATCCTGGATAGTGTATCGTGAGTTATTGGTTTTAGAAAAACACATCTTAATGTGGAAGATTAGTTTACTTGGTACAGAAACACCTCGGCCTGTTACCTTCTGGAAAAAAACTTTTTAACAAAAAATAAAACCGCCTTCAAAAAAAACACAGGAAAAAGTTAAAAATAAACTTTAGAAGAAAAATCAGCTTCTGAAGTCGGTGACTTTTGTTTGTTTGATTTCATGTTTTTGCCACCGACTTCAGAAGCTGATTTTTCTTCTAAAGTTTATTTTTCACTTTTTCGTGTGTTTTTTTTGAAGGCGGTTTTATTATTTGCTAAAAAGTTTTTATTTTTCACTTTTTAGTGGTTCATTTATATAAGTTCACATGTTCATGCATGAGTCATAATGTGGACAATGTAGTTTTTTTTTTGAGCTTTGTTGATTTTTCAAAAACCGCTTGTCCGATTTCGATAAAAAAATATGGGACCATTTCGAAAGTATACCCTTTCCAACAAAAAAAGAATTTTTCAAATCGGTTAGCAAGTGACGGAGTTATGCCTGAACAAACATAAAAAAAATATATATAAATATCCGAATTGAGAACCTCCTTCTTTTTTTAGAAGTCGGTTAAAAAACTCAATAACACTTTGCCCACTTTGAGAATCGAACCCAGAACCAAATGCAGTACATACTCGTTTACGACCGCTAGATCAACGAAGCTGCGAGACAATTTCTCAAATTCACATCGCAAAACTTTTTTACCATATCCAACAAAGCCAAAAACATCAAAAAGTCCCAAATGAAATCACTTAAAATACCTCACAGAAGGACACACCATTTTTATACTTTCATAATTGCTTTAAAAAAAGAACACAAAGGCACCGGCCGTTCACAAAAACATAATCGATTAGGATCGAAACGATTATAAGTTGAATCGATTATCCAATACATTCGAGTCCCGTGTCACCCATAACTAATCGGTGTGGACCACAAACAATGGTATTTCTTCATCACGAACATTGACTTCATCATGAAGTATTGATACCTAGACTTGTGTATAGGGTGTTTGAAAGAATAAAAGTTGGATTTTTGAGTTTTAAAACAGTTTTTATTGTTCGTCACTTGAATATTTCATTTGGTTAAGGTAGAAAAATAGACATGCGTGTCATGTACAGTCACGGACTTTATATGATGAGCCACTTGCCACCATTCGTATTTTAGCCGTGTAATGCAAATCGGGTTTAATCGGTTATATTCGTACACAGAACAAGTGACATACTGCCAAATTGGAAATCTTGAAAGTGGCTTATCAATTATAGTCCGTGACTGTACGTCAATGAGTTGATTTTTATGGAACTAAGCGAAAGTAGAATATAAACTTGAATAACCCTCCCCTTGGGCTTTGCCGCAATCGGGTAAAGACCAGACAAAGGCTTGCCTGGATTCACAGTTTTTAATATTATGGTCTTGAAGTCGTTTCCGTATCAGTTAACTTACTAGAAATTATGTATTTCCTACTCCTCCGCTATTCTTTTCTGATTCATTTCGTTGCGGGATCCAAGAAAGTTGAATTATTTCTCTGGGACTTCACCAAGCTTCATTGTCTCGGTGCTATTGTGGTTGTCGCCTCTGTTGATTCTGGCTTTCCGTAGAAACGTAGTTTGGAAATAGAGTGGCGGCGTGGCAGGCTTGTCCTGAAAAATTAAATAAAAACAATTAAATTAACCAGTGACCACTCACTCGGTAAAATCTAACATTGACTCGTCATCATTTCAGTCTGCTTAACTTTTTTTTTCAAAGTCATTTCAATTTACAAGTCCATCAAATATCAAACATCAAAGAGGTTACATCCATGTTCACCAAACTGCCACTGACAAATACTCACACCAACATATTAACAAAAGATAACCATCTCTAGGCGCTACAAAGAATCTCGTGAGCCACTTAAATAACGACCGGCTTCAAAAAGAAAAAAAGAATTATAGAAAGGAATTGACACGCTCTACACGCTGTATATAGCGGGCTTGTCAGCGGGGGAGGGCGCTTAGTTCATCGGATCAGCAGGACGCGGCGCCGGCGCAACCTTTGTGCCCGAGGATAGCCGAAGTTAGCCGAACTGCTGAGGTTAGACTTGAGATGGACAAAAGTCAAGAGATTTTAGATATTAATAAGAGAGAGGCTATCAGAAGATATTAAATAGAGAATAGGTATGTAATTAGTGATTATCTACCTATACATTGACTGCCTTGGTCTAGTGGTCAAAAGCGCGATTGCTGTGCCTGAGGTCATCATGGGTTCAATTCCCAGGTCGGAGAAAGTATTTTTGGATTTTTCGAGCAGGAATTTATCAGTAGCAGCCACGGAGTCTGGATTTGTACCCGGTTGATGGTAATAGGTTCGCCCCCTATTACATGGGACTTAAACATACTGACCAAGTTTGGGTGAACTAATGGGTACACCTCTACATAACCCTTAAGCGTGATGTAAATATGTGATAAAAGTCAGTGTCGCATAAATAAAATGACATTATCACAAAGTTTGATAGTTGTAAACACGGTAACTCATCAAGCTATAGATTCCCAGTATAACATGACCTCGCTTTGTATAAATTTCCCGTGCAATGAGAGTTGCACCTAAACTGTTTTTTTAGAGCTTGATTGATTATCGCGTCGTGCGTACAGGACCCGATATTATAAGCACATACCTAGATTACGATTTTGTTCCCGTTGACCCGTCCATACCGTGATAATAATATTTAAACTTCTTTTGAAATGATGCATTAGATAGGTTCAACAAACTCGACTTGGTTTGACACATACAAAATAAAAATAACCACCAATCGAAGAAGTCGCCAAATATGAAAGAAAGAAAGAAAAAAAAAGAAATGAATACGACAGGGCCGGTCACCCAACACCGGGTGAAAGTCCCGGTTAATGCTTTTAAACGTGAACGTGACAGAGTGACAAGCTGACACCGACGTCCGCGCGTCCGAAACGGTTAATTTAGAACGAACGTGGGTGGCATTTAAACGGCGATTTGTGATTTGGTGCAATCAACTCCGGTTCTTATTTTGAATTGATAAATTCGAATTTTTGAAACGGTCCTTTAGGAATTGGTTTAGCTTGAAGTGTGTTTCTGTAAGATGTAACTGCAGTTAGCAAGAATTAAGAATCAGTAATCGCAGTTTCACAATAGTCCTGACTCTGAATAGGGAGAAAGTGAATTTAAGCAATGAGATAAATCGCGATCAGTACATTTAAACTTCATTTAAGAGTTGTGCCAGTCATGGTTGTAGTCAAATCTCGATTCTACCTACTTAAGTATATAGCCTTCTAAAGAGGTTCAGATTAATTTCATTGGTGATTTTCGTCGTTTGTGCGGGGCTGTAAGTTGTTCGAAAGAGATACCGCGGCCTCGACACAAAGGGCTAAGAAGAAACATGGGTGGTTTTTAGTCTGTAGAAGTCTGACACTCCCTACCGCTCTGCTCAGAGCGAGAGGAGTCATTTGATGATGTAAAAAAGAAAGTGTCTTCAAAACCGAATAAAGGCAGACGACCACATAGATCGAATTCCACTTATACTTAAATTATAGTTTATCGTAACCAGAAGTACTGAGGTTATAATTCCAAAACTAACTTGGACGGAATATTATAACGTTCATAAGAGTATATAATATAATATAATAATATAATTTATTTATAATTCAGGCTACAAAGGTCCACTGTGTTAGTAACAATATTAACTTATCCTATGTTAGTACTTAATACAATAAAATTAAAATAAATAAACAAAAGAAAAACTAAAGAGAGACTACAACCTCCTCTCCGGCACTGGTACAACGACATGCCTGTTGGAGCAATGCCGGAGGAAAGGACAGTCAGTCCTCCCCCCAATCATCACAAGCACGGTGTTGGAGCTAGCTCGTATTCTGCGAACCAAGGAGGCGGCGCGCTTACGCATAGTCGCGTGAAAGCAGTCGATGCGCGCGTCCGCGAACATACCCGAGGCGCTGCAGTATCGAGGCAGCCCCATCAACGCCCTGAATGCGTTATTGTACTGGATACGGATGGCGTTGTAAGTTCCCGCAGTGTAGTGTGCCCATAAGCTGCACGAGTAAAGAGCTGTACAGTACAATACAAATATAATAATGTATGATGTATAATGTATGTATGTATGATGTATGTATGTGTGTGTGTGTGTATATATAATGTATTATACAATTATAATTTACACTGTGTTAAAAATCCTTTTTAGATCCTAACAACCAAAAGTTCTCACAGAATGAATCCTCCAAAAAAAAACCGAGTCATCATCCCTTTGATATGACTCCCGCCTCGCACCTCCCATCATTACCAGATCTTAATTGCTACGAAGTGTCCATCTAGTGTCGTCTGGTTGTCACAAAAAGTTTTAGTTTTAACAAGAGAGGAAAATAATTAGGGCGAAAAATACAAAATAAGAAGCGTTAAAGAACTCAGTAACAAAAAAAATATGCAATTCGCCTTTTTAAGCGTTATCAAAAGTCAATAAAGTTAGACGACCACGTAGCTCGAATTCAACATAGACAAAATTATATTTTGGCGTATCCAGAAGCTAGGTACGGAGTATTAATTGCATAACGTCCATAGCCGGAATGTAATATTCCTCACAAAACTACAATTATAATTTACACTGTGTCAAAAATCCTTCCAAAAGTTCTCACAGTGATTCCTTCTAAAAAACCGAGTCATCATCCCTTTGATATGACTCCCGCCTCGCACCTCCCATCATTACCAGATCTTAATTGCTACGAAGTGTCCATCTAGTGTCGTCTGGTTGTCACAAAAAGTATCAGTTTTGTACCATCATGATATTTGATGAGACCGTCCTTTTGTTTGCGGTACTCTTTGATAGTTTTGTATCATACGAAATGGTAATGACATGTCTTAGAATTGAGGGAAGTGTGTTTTGTTTGGGTAATGACAATGTTGGTTTTATGTTGTGTTTTTATTGGATAATGTTTGTGGCCATAGTACGCAAGTTCTTTTTTTTTTGGATTGTCTTAAATCATTAAATGACTGCGTTTTGGGCAGAAAGGTAGGGAGTATCAGACTTCTACTGACTATTAAAACATACCCATGTTAGTTCTTAGCCCTTTGTGTCGAGGCCGCGGTATTTCTTTCGAACAATCCGCCGCCCCGACGAGAATAGTACCTTCTCAGGTGAACTTCGGTGACTGTAGTTTTATTTTTCTTTACAGCACTTACCTATGGCTACACCAAACTACACTTACCTGAACTGTAACATTATCAAGTTTAGCTAGGAATATCAAATCACAGTTTTTTCTTATTATCACACATAGCTATAATCAGTTCGACACTATTCAATTAATATTAAGTACTTATCATCAAGAAAGAAGAACAGAGCGAGATCGTTAAGAGCAGCGGTGGCCCAGTGGTGTCGGCCCCGACTTACGAACAGTAGGTCGTGGGTTCGAACCTAGGCAGGCGCATTACTTTGTGTAATTTATTTCATCACCGCTGCTCTCAAAACGGTGAAGGAAAACATCGTGAGGAAACCGGCATGTCTTAGAACCAAAAAATTCGAAGACATGTGACATCTACCAACCCGCACTGGGCCCGCGTGGTGGATTATAGCCCATCCCTCTCCTAGAGAGGAGGCCTGTGTCCCTGCAGTGGGAACATTACAGGCTGATGATGATGATGATGATGATGACTTATCATCATCTGCATAGCCTTTATCCAACTATGTTAGGGTCGGTTTCCAGTCTAACCGGATGCTGCTGAATACCAGTATTTTACCTACACGGAGCGACTGCCTATCTGACCTCCACAACCCTAGTTGTCAGACATCAATAAATTATGATTCAAGTGATAAAGTAAGTAAAAGTTACAAAATAGTGTTAAAGTTATGGTTTTCATTTTACTTATAAATAAAACTTGTTACCGAATATAAGTATCTATTAAATTGAGGTTAATTACCTAATTTTAATTAATACTTGTAGTGTATTAAGAACATGTTAATTTTACTGGCAACACCATTTCGAATGGTAAATTATAATGTAGGGCTAGCAACCCACACACTCCATTTTTCCGTCTCCGCTTCATGTATGTTCTAAGTTCAATAAAACATAATTGTGATTATTCAAGTGTTTAATTTGGACAATTGTATACAAGGCGTATACACATCAAATGGCGACGAGGATAAAACAGAAATTCGAAGCATAAAAGGTACATTTTTACGGCTGAAACATGGCCAACGATTTTCGTATAGACGCTTTCAGACAAGATGGCGATATCTTGTGCTTTTTGGAAAGGATTGAACAATATTTTGAAGCGAATGAGACTAAAACTGCAAAAAGATGCTCAATATTATTAATAAGTCTTCACGAGGATGTATACAAAATTCTAAAGAATATGTGCTATCCGAAGATGCCCAAGGAGTTGTCATATGAGGAGCTGCAGAATTTATTAAAATTAAGGTTCGAGAAAAGAATTTCGCATTTTAGAAAAAGGATTCAATTTGAAAAATTACAACAATTGGAAGGGGAGAGTATAGCCAAATGGTATGCTCGTGTTAGAGAATTTGCTGCAGGATGCAATTTTACGAATACATTAGAAGAACGTGTGAAGGATAAATTTGTTACGAGTCTGCGTCCAGGTCCAATCCAGGAAAAACTATGTGAGCAAGATGTTTCCAAGTCGGTGACATTTTTAGTAGATACAGCCCTGAACAAGGAAATGGCTTTGAAGGAGGTGCAGGAGGTACATCAAGTAGCTCAAGGACATGCCAAGACGAATAAAAGTTCCCACACATTTAAAAAGACTGAGAAGAAACAGGATGGTGAGTCATCGTCATTAAAATGTATTCATTGCGGTAAACCAAACCATAATTTTTCAAAATGTAAATTTAAGCCCTATAAATGTAAATTATGTAACAAAATTGGACACCTAGCTATTGTATGTAAGAGTAAGGGTCAAACTCATAATGTAGAGGTAAATGAAGATAATTTGAATAACTCTCTTGATATATTTGCCATAGAGAAAAATGTTAACTATGTTTTACCAATATCAATTAAAGGTTGTATTGATAATAAACGGGTCCAAATGGAACTGGACACCGGTGCTGCAATTTCATGTTTACCTGAAAACATTTATTTATCAGAATTTTCTCACATTAAGTTAGAAAATTCAGATATTGAATTAAAGACATATAATGGTCACATTTTGAAACCAGTGGGACAAATTAACTGCAAAATTAAGGTAAAAGATAAGGAAGTGAATAATTGTAGTATGGTTATTGTTAAAAATGGTTGTAAAATCTTATTCGGTAGAGATTTGATTCAGAAATTTGGTTTAGATATTTCAAAACTTTTACAAATTAACTATGTGCAAAGTACAGAAGAGAAATTGCAATTATTATTACAGGAATTTGAGATATTATTTAAAAGTGAGTTAGGTATTATTAAAGGTGAGGAAATTACATTAGAGTTAATTGATAAAGATGTAAAGCCTATTTTTCACAAACCGAGGCAAGTGCCTCATGCTTTTAAGGAACAGGTTGAATCTGAATTAATTAGATTAGAGAAAGAAGGTGTTATTACAAAAGCAGAAACATCCCAATGGGGGACACCTTTAGTTCCAGTTTTGAAGGAAAATAATAAAATAAGATTATGTGCAAATTACAAAGTTACTGTGAATAAACATATTAAAGATGTTAACCATCCTTTACCTAGAATTGAGGACATTTTTAATGCATTACAAGGTGGTACATCATTTTCAAAATTAGATTTAAGAAATGCATTTAATCATTTGTGTTTAAGTAAGGAGAGTAGTGAACTCTTAGCTTGGTCAACACCAAAAGGGATATACCGAGTAAATAGATTACCATATGGTACAAAGCCAGCTAGTGCTATTTTTCAAAACAAGCTTGAGAAAATATTGTTAGGAGCTCGGGGTGTTGTAAATTTTATTGATGACGTACTAGTCACAGGTACTAATGATGTGGAACATTTGGAAAATTTAAAAGAAGTTTTAAGAAGATTCCAAGAGGCGGGTATTCGTTTAAATAAAAGTAAATGTGAATTTATGAAACCTAAAATAAAATATTTAGGACATTTTATTTCAAAGAGTGGATTATCCAAAGATATGTCAAAGGTTGACTCTGTTGTTAATGCACCAGCGCCTAAGAATGTTTCAGAAGTTCGTTCATGGCTGGGAATGGTTAATTATTATGGTAAATTCATTCAAAATGTATCTGTAAAACTAAAGCCTTTATATAATTTACTACAGAAAAATTGCAAATTTTATTGGAATAGAGAATGTCAAAAAAGTTTCAATACAATTAAGAAAGATATTATTTCTGATAATATTTTAATTCATTACAGTAGAGATATGCCTTTACGGTTAGCTTGTGATGCTTCACAAAATGGAATAGGGGCCGTTTTAAGCCACATTTTGCCAGATGGATCAGACAGACCAATTAGTTTTATTTCTAGAGTTTTCTCAAAGGCTGAGAATAGTTATTCTATGATCCATAAGGAAGCACTTGCAATTTACTGGGCAGTGCAAAAATTCTATCAATATTTAATTGGTAGGAAGTTTGAGTTATTATCTGATCACAAACCGTTATTAGCATTATTTGGTGAGCACAAAAGTTTACCACAAATGGCAGCAGGTCGTCTGCAAAGATGGTCATTATATTTGTCAAGTTTTGATTATACATTTAAACATGTAAAAGGCACAGAAAATGTTAAAGCAGATTGTATGTCAAGATTGCCATTACCAACAGCTGTTTTAGATAATAACAGGAAGGAATTTGATTACATTAATTTCATTGAAGATCAGAATGTTATAGATTTAAATTTAGTACGTTCAGAAACTAGAAAAGACCCTGTTTTGAGTAGTGTTTATAACATGGTCAGGTATGGATTTCCAAAACATGTGAATAGTGAAGTTTTGAAACCGTTCATAAACAGAAAAAGTGAACTTTATATTGAAAACGGGATTATCATGTGGGGTTATAGAGTAGTAATACCTAGTAAATTACAAAAAAGTATGTTACGCGAACTTCATGTTTCACACGAAGGCATTGTTAAAATGAAAAATAATGCTAGATCTTATTTTTGGTTTCCTAATTTAGACAGTACTATTGAAAATTTTGTTAAATCCTGTCAAGTCTGTATGTCTGCTAGACCAGAACCACAGAAATCTAAAGTTATAACATGGCCAAAAGCTAATTTTCCGTATGAAAGAGTACATGCTGATTTTTTGGGACCTATAAGTGGTAAAATGATATTAATAATAATAGATTGTTATACTAAATGGCCAGAAGCATTTATAGTAAAGAATTTAGAATCTAGTACAACGGTAGAAAAGTTCAGAGAATGTTTTAGCAGATTTGGTTTGCCAAAAGTAGTTGTTACAGATAATGCTGCTACATTTTGTTCTAGGGAATTTTCTGAATTTCTATCTAAAAATGGTATTCAACATGAAACTTCTCCACCATTCCATCCTGCAACAAATGGGTTTGCAGAGAATGCTGTAAAGACTTTTAAAAATGCTATGTACAAGTCTTTAAATGATGTTAAAAATAGAAATGTGTCATTCATAACTTTAATGAACAGATATTTATTTCATTACAGAAATTCAATTCATTGCGTTACAAATATTTCACCATCAGAAGCTATGTTTAATAGAAAACTTAGATCTAGATTAGATTTATTGTCTACTAAAAAAGATAAAAAACAGTGTAATGTAGGAAAAAGAGAAGAAAAATTTAAAGAGGGAGATTATGTTTACTGTAGGGACTATAGGAATCCTAATAAAAAGAAATTTGTTAAATGTGTAATTGATGAGGTATTGGGACAAAGAACTTATTTATGTAGAGTTTTAGAAGAGAACTTAATTTGGAAACGTCATTTAGACCAGATTATAGGTTCTTGGCCTCAAGACCAGAAGGAAGATTTAAATGAAACCAGTTCTGTAATAGATGATAGTTTATTGCTTAAGGATTTCGGAGATAATAATTATGAAAAGCAAATAGTTCTTAATGATGAATCTAATGTTATTGTAAATGAGCCAAATTCAGAGATATTGCAAGAAGTAAATGATAATATTAATATTACACCTGAAAGTTTTAATAAAGTCTCTGAAGTTAGCCCAAATATTTCAAATACTTGTAACAGTACAAACAAAAACTTACCTGTTAATCAACCTATTGTTTCTTGTAGTAATGAGAATCAAACTTTGAGGCGTTCTGATAGACAGAGGAAAGCACCTCAACGTTTGAATTTGTAAGGGGGAGTATTGTAGTGTATTAAGAACATGTTAATTTTACTGGCAACACCATTTCGAATGGTAAATTATAATGTAGGGCTAGCAACCCACACACTCCATTTTTCCGTCTCCGCTTCATGTATGTTCTAAGTTCAATAAAACATAATTGTGATTATTCAAGTGTTTAATTTGGACAATTGTATACAAGGCGTATACACATCAATACTTACGTAATAATCAGAACCAAATCGAATTATCTATTTACTTTTCAAATGAATTAATTAAATAAATCAATTTTCTAATTCTACGTTTGAGACTATTAATAAAAAGACCCGACAACTGGCCATCCTACCTCTAATTAATTTTAAAACTGCTTTTTAGGGTTACGTACCCAAAAGGTAAAAGAACCCTATTACTAAGACCCCACTATCCGTATGTCTGTCTGTCATCAGGCTGTATCTCATGAACCGTGATAACTAGATACTTGAAATTTACACAGATGATGTATTTCTGTTGCCGCTTTAACAACAAATCGTGCCCTTAAAGCGAAAACCAACTAAAGTCACTTATGGGCAAAAATGAGTTACAAATACCGTTAGAATCTCCTTTTCAAGATCTACATACTGGTAAAACCCGTTTTCCGATATGACGCTCCGTTCTGGATTTAGCTTTTAGCTAAGGTAGCTTATCAGGAGATTTTTTTAATAAAGAACAGACAAAACCCAGTAAGTGTCGGTTAAAGCAATGTTTTTGCACTGTAAGCAATTTTTCTCGCCAGGAAAAACATTCTATCTGCGTTTATGTGGTTTTGTCATGATTCACGTTAAATTAACAATAACAATAACTGAGACTAAATATTTCTACTTAGTATTAACAAATACCCATTAGGTGAACATAAATATTTCGTTTAATTAAATTCATAAAAAACTGCTGTCTAAACTCTATTCTTCAAAACATAAGAAAACATTGCGACTACAGGAAAAACCACATATCTGTAGCATTTATCAAGCCAATCCTTCATTTTTCCTACTTGTTTGAGAATTAACCTATTTTTCCTTCACCACCCGAATAATGAATAATAAGAAATCAAAATACACGTACTAGCCTCTTTAACAAGTATTTTAATAAAAAATTTACGATTCGAACCTTTAAACACGATTTTCTCGAAACTACATTTTGTGCAGTTAGTTGGGTTTTGAAGTAAGGGCACGAAATAAGTACTAAATTTCCATACAACAAACGTAAACTTTGCCGTTTTTGCTCGATATTAAAAACGGCACCAAGTAGACGCCTGAAATATTCACAGAATGTTTAGTTGTAAGTAAATAATAATCAAAAAACGTAACGTTAAAATAAAATCAATAATTATGTAAGGGGAGCTCCCATACAACAATATAGTATGGAACCCTTTATGCGCCAGTCCGACTCGCACTTGACCGAATTTTTTTCTTCGAATCAATTCCAAAAGTCATTTTAAAAAGAAATATTTAATTCTCACATATACGTGACATATGTAGGGGAAAAAATCCTTTTGTGTTCTGCTCCAATTTCCTCCAGGATCTCCAAAGCGATGACATTGCTGATTTTTGACACCTCTACCTTACCGACTGCGGCAATCATTTGATTTCCAACCTAATTCCTTATTCAAGACGATTCAAAATCGAACACCTTCATGTTAGAACTGCAGATTCATCTCAATTCAAAGTGACTGCTCCTTCTGTAAACCACATAAGGTTTCGTTTCCTTTGGCAATTTATTTTTTAACTTGTCAGTAAAGCTGGTTGTACAAAAGCTATCAAAGGACCGTTATTAAAAAAATAAATAAAGGCATGTCCTCACACGTTTGATGACAAAAAAATAAGGATGGCACGTTAATTTTGCATGAAATGACTTTGAGGGTAAGCAGGGATGGTTGTGAAGAGGCTATTGTTGTAAGAATGATTTTGCACATATGGTGAAATAACAGGACAGGATGGAAGCTGGCGCCATAAGGTTATTTTCAAAACATGGATAAACTGGGGACCAAACCTGACTGCTTTAAGAGAATCACATTTTATTATGCCTAGCTTTTTCGCTAATTACTATATTGTGGTCAGTCTTACTTAGTGCATGTTTACGTACAGGCGGGGCGTCGCGCGGCGCGTGCATGCGTTTTAATTTCAAACACTTGGCGATGTATGAAAAAGTTAACGATTTCAAACGTCGATTTTAGAAGAATTATTTTTTCGCTCGTTACTTTAAAATGCAGTGTTTGTTGCGGTGTACCCGTATCTCAGTAAATTAATAAAAAAACACGAGACGAGCCTTATGCACGCGCCGCGCGACGCCCCGCGTCTCCGTAAACGAGCCCTTAGTTGTCTAACCTTACTGCCCACACGATAAGCAGAAGAAGCTTCCAGTTTATCCAGATGCAGGTGAATACCAGTATCTATCTTACATGGAGTGAATGCCTATGTAACCTCCATAACCCAGTTAGAACTGGATAATGCGATACTCCTTGGTAAGATTGGTTGTCAGACTTTCAATTGGAAATATTATATGAAGTT
This sequence comes from Diarsia mendica, assembly GCA_949316265.1. NCBI lineage: Eukaryota > Metazoa > Arthropoda > Insecta > Lepidoptera > Noctuidae > Diarsia > Diarsia mendica. The sequence continues at coordinate 15,733,806 of OX438905.1, read as the reverse complement.
TGACACTCCATCCTCCTCCTCCATGTATGGTCTGCAACAAAAAAAAATAACTCATTAACTGGGAAAACAAGCATCTTTCGTCATCGTGAAGGGTACTTCTATCTATACCCATTATAATCCAATAAGTACCAACTCAAGTTGGAATTTAAGGCCTATCATATAAATTCTAATAGGATCGTCTTATCCATTAGATTTTCCTATTAGATACTCATTATTTTGATCCAGTCTATGTAAGCCTAGATAACTAATAGAAAATCTTATTTAACAAAATCTTTCGCTTTTCGCGGAAACTAGGTCATGCATCAATGCCTAGTTCCCTAAAGTTGCCGATAAAATATATTTCCCTTAAGACCAAACCCTTGTCTTTTGAATATTTTAATAGCTAGCCTATACAGTGCTTGGCCAGACTGCAAACGCGGGCGCGGGGCGGGCGCGGCGCGACAAACTTAAACGTATGGAACTTCATTTGAGTGTCCGTAGTGGGCACGCGGGCGCGGGAAGCGGCGCGGGCTACTTTCCGCGGGGAGCGCGCGGGCAACTCGTGCCATAGCTCGTTCATACAAGTGGCCGCAGTGACTGCGCGGGGCGGCAAGCGATAAACCGCGCGGGAGCGGCGTATCTCAAACTTTAGTCTGCGCCAGATAACCAGATAAATTGGATTTATTTATTTAGCTTTAACTTTTATAAGTTAAAGCTTAAGAAATTAATCCAATTATTTATAGAAGTATCCAATTAATTAAAATAACCGAATTTTAAAATTCTTACCAAAAAAATTTTTCCTTTTTTTTTGCTTCGGCGTAAGTTGTTATTTTTGAAGTGAAAACTTCTTTAGCGGCGTTGAGCACTTTGGGAAATTGTTCTGTGATGGGTATAAAATCTTAAACTCGCGTCAGGACACGTGACCACGTGACCCTGATCGAAAATTCGTCAGGACACGTGACCACGTGACCCTGATCGAAAAAGCGTAAGACGGATGGAGAGTAGACAGCTATCCCCTCTCTACGGCGCGGCGAAAATGTATGCCTGGGCCTACTGTTTCGTTTAGGCAGCGCAGGGCGCTTAATAATAATAATAATTATTATTAATAATAATATAATTAATAATAATAATAATAATAATAAAATTATTAATAATAATAATATAATTATTAATAATAATAATTAATAATAATAATAATAATAATAATAATAATATAATATAATTATAATAATAATATAATTATTAATAATAATTAATAATAATAATAATAATAATAATGATGACAGCTGTCAAAATTGAAACAGCTATATCTCGGAAACTATCGACCTTAGACTAGTTGTGTGTAGGGACAATTGATAGGTCTCAATGAGATCTACATTTCGGATGACAGCTGTCAAAATTGAAACGGCTATATCTCGGAAACTATCGACCTTAGACTAGTTGTGTGTAGAGACAAGTGATAGGTCTCAATGAGATCTACATTTCAGATGACAGCTGTCAAAATTGAAACGGCTATATCTCGGAAACTATCGACCTTAGACTAGTTGTGTGTAGGGACAAGTGATAGGTCTCAATGAGATCTACATTTCGGATGACAGCTGTCAAAATTGAAACAGCTATATCTCGGAAACTATCGACCTTAGACTAGTTGTGTGTAGGGACAAGTGATAGGTCTCAATGAGATCTACATTTCGGATGACAGCTGTCAAAATTGAAACGGCTATATCTCGGAAACTATCGACCTAAGACTAGTTGTGTGTAGGGACAAGTGATAGGTCTCAATGAGATCTACATTTCGGATGACAGCTGTCAAAATTGAAACGGCTATATCTCGGAAACTATCGACCTTAGACTAGTTGTGTGTAGGGACAAGTGATAGGTCTCAATGAGATCTACATTTCAGATGACAGCTGTCAAAATTGAAACGGCTATATCTCGGAAACTATCGACCTTAGACTAGTTGTGTGTAGGGACAAGTGATAGGTCTCAATGAGATCTACATTTCGGATGACAGCTGTCAAAATTGAAACAGCTATATCTCGGAAACTATCGACCTTAGACTAGTTGTGTGTAGGGACAAGTGATAGATCTCAATGAGATCTACATTTCGGATGACAGCTGTCAAAATTGAAACGGCTATATCTCGGAAACTATCGATCTTAGACTAGTCGTGTGGGAGTTGGACATTTTGACCCTGAACGTTAACGATGTCGACTGTACAGTCAATAAAATACAAAAATAATTTATTTTGAACTAGACTGTACAATGTTTTTATGATGCTTAATCGGAGGCATGGGAAAAAATATTCCCGCTCCTCCTACCAATCGGAGTTCCGATCGGAGGACAGGGAAAGACAAAATAAATGGGTTAGCATAGTTATGGCGGAATAATTGAATTTTTAAATAATGAATTTGGTTTAACTATGTCGAATGATCGCAATCTTAGCACAACGAAATACAAAACTACTATTGATGCGGTCTTTATTAGACATTTAAATAGGTTCGAATCAAAACTGTTCGTTTCTTACTTCAGCTACCATAAACCTATCGTATCAGTTTTAGAGATTGGCGATGATAGTTCTGGTAATGATGATGGTGAAAAAGTCGTTGAAATTATGGATGAAAGTTGATTTTTCGGAGAGATAAACTTTTTAATGTAAAATAATTGTAATAGTTTTAAAGTGTTAAATTTTTAATGTAATATAAATTGTCATGTTTGTGTACGATAGCGCAATAAATCAATATTGTATTCTACCACATAAATGATAGTACTTTTATACTGTTAAAGCAATTGGTGCAAAATTATTCCCTAACCATTCCAAAATATCAAACATGCTCAACGTTAATAATCAAGTTTTCACTTCTGCCGGCACTCCCGGAGTGCAACCCGGCTTTTTTTTTATAATATAATTTTCTATATTTTGAAATATGTAGTCAAACGTATCCATTGACATTCTTGTATATTCAAAAAACTTTTGAGGTTGCTCTCGCAATCTTTCATACAGTGTGTAAAATTCTCCTTCATTTTCTCTGGTTAAATTAATTTTATTAACTCCATTTTTCACTTTTAGCATTTGCCATTTAAAGTAAGAATTTTCCAATAAAAACAAGTCTTCGTCATCCATATTATATTTTGACAAACACTGGACGAACAGTTGAACGCGACAACGCTCGGAACGAAATCGCGGTCCAGTGCGGACAGGCAAATCGCGCGCGTTGCCGCACCCGCGCCGCTCCCCGCGCCGCGCTGCCAGTCTGGCCAAGCACGTACAATTAGAAATAATATATAGGTAGGTAGCTTGATTGCTTCGTTGGTCTAGTTGATGCAAGCGGCACTGCTGAGTATGAGGTCCTACATTCAATTTCTAGGTCGGGAAAAGTATTATTGGATTTTTATTTCTCAGTAGTAAGCTACGGAGTTTGGATTGTAAATGGGGTACGAACCTAGTGTCCAGTTGATGACTATAGGCTTGCCCCCAATCACATGATGGGACACCATAACACAAGTGAAATGTACGTGTACTGTCAGGTATGTACCTACACTTCGGTCTAAAAAAAAATTCGTATTCTATTTTAATTAATTAAAATAGTTAGTCTATCGAGTGTTGGTCTTTTTATAACAACCTTGACAATACTCCGAAAAAACTAATATCTACATATATCCGTTTATAACACAACCAAATTCTAAGAAATCCATTCCCTCAATACTGACCAGTTTGCCATGACCTCTCCGATTCCCCATATCATCCCTTCTACCAAACATTACAACACGTTCGAAGGGAGGGTCGGCAGGTCTTCAAAACTGGTTATAGTTTATGGTGTATTGAAATCTTTGAGTCTCGCGGCACCTTCTAATTAAGACATGGGGACATAAAGTAGAAAAAGGTAGAAAAAAAACAATATAATTACCATGACAACACTTTTATGGTGCAACTATAGTGCATGGGGTTGTATAATATTTATTGATAAGTAGAGTTTATTTTTTTATTATAGGTAATCATGGGTGCTGGGACCTTGTGATGCCGCGCTTATCTAGGTGAGGCTATGGATGGGTGATCACCTATTTCTATTACATACCCGGTATTCTCCGTGCCTCGGAGAGAGATATTATATAATTATGTAAGTATTCATCAGCATTTTTTTTTGAGGGTCGGGAAATCTTCAAATGACTCCTCCCGCTCTGGGTAGAGCGGTTAGGGAGTGTCAGACTTCTACTGACTAAAAACCACCCAGGTTCCTTCTTAGCCCTTTGTGCCGGGGCCGCGGTATCTCTTTTGAACAACCCGCAGCCCCGACGGGGTATTTTAATCAGCGTTGATGTGTAAAACAAAAAGATGTCTTGATAAAAATAACAAACCCTGCTTTTCAGTGACTTGGTAATAAAGAATATCCCTTTGTCTAGGTTTTCAGATGACCACTTCTGTATTTTGAATATACTCATAATTATGTTTACCTTTTTCTTGTTTCTTTTTTTTGTTTACATCAATTTGTTTTGTTCTGCGTGAAACCAATAAAAATACTTTTTCTTTCTTTCTTTTGATAACAAGCTAAAGGTAATGGGTACAGGATTATGGTAACGACGTATTTCCTTGCAGGACGTCATGGTAGGGTTAAAACCTAAAACGCAAGTACCTAATTAAAAAACTCCAGCATTTCGGCAAACCATTTTGTGGCTTAATTTGTAGCATTTGAACCCTACAATGGGGTCCTACACGGAATACGTTTAGTTACGTTATAGGTAGGTACTTAGGTAAGTACTTACCTATCTAGATAATATATTTAGGTAAGTATCGTCACTAGTGGAGGTTATTGTACCTGCCAATGGCAAATACATGCTAATACTTACCCAAATATTATATTCCAAACTATTGCAATATTTGTACCTATACCTAGTAGTTATAGTGCCCCATGGCATGGGGGTGAAGCGGCACATCCACACATCGCTTCCGTTTAGTATCGCGCCTCGGGCTGTTACCACTTCCGGTACGGATCTGTGTGTTTTGTTTGTTTGTTTATTACAAACAGGTAGTTGCCTATGTCCTATTTATGTCTAGGTAGGTAAGTAGGTATGTGTTATTAGTTTTCGTGTTTCAAATAAGTAGATATCGAGCTTAACTAATTTGATTTAAGTATTAATCGCTGAAGAAAAGAAAAATAAGACGAAAATCTTTCCCACTTGTAATAGTAGATAGGTACTTAATGCTCTGAGATAAAAATGGAAAAAAATCACAGCTGTTTATTAGATAGTTCAAGAATTTTGCAACAGATGGCGCTGACCATTCATATTTTATCGCTTTTAATAATAATCGTAAATTCCTACTTACACTTAGGTACCACTTACCTAGTGATCTTATTTGTAGTAGAACAGTTCATAATCTAGATAAAAAAGAAAAGTCTAGCTTAGGTGTTTAATCTATATAAATAAAAAAAGAAAACCTGACTGACTGACTGACTCATCAACGCCCAGCCCAAACCATTGGACCTAGAAAGCTGAAATTTTGCACAGAGGTTCCCTTTATAATGTAGACAAGGAGTAAGGAAGGGTTTTTCGAAATTCAACCCCTAAGGTACTTAAATAGGGGATTAAAGTTTGTATGGAAAATCGTCATTTTCGCGAAGCCGCTGGCAAAAGCTAGTGTGTTTATATTTTTTTGACCTAGGGTTCTTAAAATGTAGAGTAGGTAGGTAAGTTAATAACAGTTCGTGTTTTTTGGGCTGATGGAGATCAAATATTGCAAATCATGTCAATAAAAACTAGGTAGGTTTGATTTTTTTACTTAGGTAAGTACCAGCCGGATGCCGCCGCAGCTGTGGGCCCGAATATCGCAGGACTGGAGACCTGACACAGCTAGACGGGGTCGCGGTAGACCGAGGAGAAGATGGCGGAACGCCTTGGATGTCTTTCTGACCAACTGGCGAGAAGAAGCACACCATCGGAAGAAGTGGAATGAATGGGGGGAGGCCTTTGCTCAGGAGTGGGACAATAACGGCTAAATAAAATAAAAAAAAAGTACCAGCCTACCTACTTACGACTTGGGGTCAACGCAACACGTTTTCTTCTATATACCACTCTCCCCTGTCAGACGGCACAGCTGACAGCATCATTTACCTAGGTGCTTACTCCTTTCTCATTCATATCACACAATCCATAAATTTATCGATTCTTCTATCAATCTATTTATCTATCTTTCAAACTTCCTCCAATATATTTTTGTCTCATTCCGTACTTTTACCTGTTCTTGACAATCCATCCCAAAATAATAATTATTATAACGACCTTACTATTTTAAACTTAACCCCTAAAAAGCACAAAAGTCAACAAAAACCCGAAGTCTAGTCGTCAAACTTCGTAGTCGCTACACGAAGCTTCGACAAAAAAACGAATATAACCGACCACGTGACAAAGGCGTGTACGAACTTTCCCGATGTCACCATGATGTCATTGGGTGCGCGCGACGTTTCTCATTGGTCGGCAGTGTCGCAAAGGCCGTGCGACATCGCCTATTGGTCGCATTTGTCACAGTGTAGGCGGGACTTAGGTGTTCCAATTTTAAAATAAATAGTAGTCCACGTGGTTGGCGAGTTGTTTTGTTTTTGTTGTGAGTTTTCTTTGACTTGAGTCTATAAGACGTAGGTAACGATATTTATTTTGTAGTTTTTATAATTGTCTTATTTTTGGTACCTACTCGTACAAGTAGATATTGTGAAAAGTTCATACTTACTTACTTAGTTAGGTATAGGTACAGTCGAACAAGTTATAATAGGGTACGTATACAGGGTAGAGATCTTTATAATTCTATAACACGGAAAATATTGATTGTAATTTTGTATTATCAAGTGTTTCGCATTAAGCCACTGATGTCAAACGCTGTATCGTTTGACATCAGTCTCTAAATGTATCTGTATAATATTAAAAGTAAATACAAGTTAGCTGGCTGTATACTTATTAGCTTGTTCGACTGTACGTAACAGCTGCTCGGATCTTCAGGTTCAGCCGCGCTTGCCTAGGTCGGATCTTAAATGGGTGACGACCCATTGGTGGAGTTTCCTGCGTGTCTTGGAAAGCACGAAATCCGTTGGTCCCCAGCTGTTAATTGTAGCTTTTTTAAAGTTGTTAATTGTTCAGCGCGACTGTTGAGCATGAGGTCCTGGGCTCGATTCCATAGGGTCGGGTATAAGTAGTGTTATATATTAGGTTTTTACATCAGAAATTTTATGTACAGGATTGGATTACTTACGAGGTGTGATGTTATGAACCAATTAAAGAAAGTGACAATTAAGCCCGTAGATAAGTTAGCCAATTCTTTAGTCTAAATAAACTAAATCTCCAACACTTTTCTCGTCAAAACGACCCAACCCTAAACCATCACCGCATCATGACCATTAGAAAAAAACGCCATATTAACTAAGTATAAAGTGGCATTTTTCTGAACACCCCGCTAGGGGAGGACGGGGTGTCGTTGCGGGGTGCGGGGTGTGTCCCGTATTGATCGCGAACCCTGCCGACAAACTCTCAATCCCGCCAAAAATTTGTTAGGAGACCAGCGGACATAAAAATTAGAGTTTGTCTGAAGGAAAGAAAATGTATTTTTTAGTTTTTAAACTGACACGGTCACTAACACTATTAGTAATAGGTACTAAAAACGGAATATTTACCTTGTAATTTACTTTTTGTTTCGAGTTCCCGATATTTCGGTGCTATTAATAATGCAAATTGTTTATTTAAAAAAAAAACGGATATTTTGACATTTCCATTGACAAATCGGTATCCTTCAATCAAGTACAAAGAAGGCAGAGGTTACAGCTTTAACCCAGACAAATATATTTAAATTCTGTCTAAAAAGACATAATAATAAATATTTTGTGCAAATGCAGCCTTTTTATAACAATACCAATGATATTTTAAATGCTTGAAAACCACGAAGTAAGAAAACCGGGAATCAACCGAAAGAATAAAGCAAAACTAACGACTTTTATCATTCGTTCGTTAATCCAAACTAATCTTGTCTATGACTCCGTTCGTAAGTCATTGTTCCGTGATCACCAGAGAGTAGGGTTTACACACATTTACGGCGTAGAGTAAAAAAACCCGTTTATACGGCCGTTTATACGGGTTTGGTGCTTAGCGAGTAGACCCCCTGTTACAAGGACCATGATCACGAATCAACTGAAGTCATTGCGGGTGGATGTTTATGAGCAGACAAATAGGTCTACCCTCTTTAATGAACATGGTAAATATCCCATTTTCAGTATTAATAATAATGTATATTTATTGTCCTCACACAAGTCACACAAGTCACACAATAATGACAAACAAAACAAGGAAAACTTAAAAAAATAAGCTGAAATCGTGGTTTTTAATATAATTAAGTACCGCTAAGAGTTGAGAGCAGCGGTGGCCCAGTGGTGTCGGCCCCGACTTACGAACAGTAGGTCGTGGGTTCGAACCCGCAGGCGCATTACTTTGTGTAATTTATTTCATCAACACTGCTCTCAAAAACGGTGAAGGAAAACATCGTGAGGGAACCGGCATGTCTTAGAACCAAAAAATTCGAAGACATGTGACATCTGCCAATTTAATCCGCACTAGGCCCGCGTGGTGGATTATAGCCCATCCCTCTCCTACCAACATTATAGGCTGATGATGAGAAGTACCGCGCGTGTCGATATTAAGGTTAAGCAGGGCTTGCCTATGTTGGTATGTGGATGATGGCCACCCCTTAGATACCTATACTTAGGTGCTAATACCGAGATTCCTCCGTGCCTCGGAAAACACGTTAAGCCGTTGATCCTGCAGCCATACAAGTTAAATCATCATCATCATTTCAGCCGAAAGACGTCCACTGCTGGACATAGGCCTCCCCTAAGTGTCACCACATTGACCGGTCCCGTGCGTCTCGCATCCAGCGGATCCCCGCAACCTTCATTGGTCCACCTAGTGGGAGGCCTTCCTTCCGGCCCCATCGCCATCCGTCCTGCGAGCAATGTGCCCTGCCCACGCCACTTAAGCTTGGCAATTCTTCGGGCTATGTCGGCAACCTTGGTTCTCATGCGGATGTCCTCATTTCTGATTCGATCACAAGTTATATAGGTCACATCTTTCACATCTTTGGCAGTCGTTACATGACGTCAGTGACCTGAAAGTCTGACAACAAGTCTTACCAAGGGGTATCGTATTACTTACTCAGTATTAACTGAAGTGGAGTGGAGGTCAGAATAACAGATAGGAAGTCACTCCATATAACATAAGTACTGGTATGGCTGTTTTACTTTAGCGCCCAAATTAAACGTAGGTAACTACTTTATTATTGCGAATTTCATGTCATTGTTTCAGTAGCTATAGACAATAAAGTCTCTTTATAAAGGACACGTGTGTATTTATCGTATTTTGAACTTTATAAACGTAAGAGAAGGTTGAATTCAATCAGACGAGTTATATTAATGTCTGGTGCACAGGATGTCTGTCACACCATTGTGTAATGTTTATACATTTAGTAAAGACAAAGGGAAGGTGAACTTATGAAACATCTGTTCAATATGAAGATCTGAAAAAATGGCTTAGTTACATAAACTGATTTTAAATGAAGTGCTAGACAAAGACAGCGCGACAAAAATGTGACGTCAGATTTCATACTGCCATAGTTACGTACGTACGATAGAAAATACCCACATTAAAAATTTCTAAAGCATGTAGCTACTCCATTTTTTTATCGTTTTTTTTTTTTTTTTACTATATATACATTTCTGTTAGTTTTTGGAAATAACCAGGGACTAAATTACCCAAAAATTACGGTACCTTTAAATTTCGGTATGACGTTATACCGTTAAATAAGGGTTACCGAAATATTTCAATACCGTTATTTTTTTCGGTAGCGGAATTTTGATGTTGGAAATGCATACCGGTATATTTCGGTAGAAGTACCATAACCGTTATAAACCGGTACCTACCGGTAGCGGTACCAACCTTAATAAATAGGGGTTTTCTTTGACGCACCGCCTCGCCACTGTCTGCCGATTGTATCAGACACAAAAGTTGTAAAGTTTTCCTGGACCGCACGCACGCGCGCCTCTCCCCGTCTCGCATGCATTTCGGTACCGAAATCGTGTAACGGTTTACCCACAACCTTTATTTATAAAGGTACGGGTATAGCTCAACCTTTATTTTAAACCGGTAATACCGGTATACTTTTGAGGTATCTTAACCTTTAACCGTAACCGCTTTCAGCCCCTGGAAATAACATAACATTTTCATGAATTTTTGAACAATACCTAGTCAAGTAGCCATTTCCTGGTACTCCGAATGAGCCCTCGGTGTCACTTCCATCCAAGTTGCGATCTGAACCATAAAACAGTTCATTAAAGCCGATTGGTTCGAGTCTAGGTGGACGGTGGCGACCCGCGGCCGAATGTGGAACTAACCGAATTAGACATCCGTCGCCGAGCAGCCATTTAATTACTTTTAAAGCTTTGTTATTATGTATTGGCGTTTTGTGCTGTTTTTATTTCCTTTTATTGTTCCTTGTAAATGAAAGATTGAATTTAATTGACTTTGAAATGAAAATGTTTAAGTGTGAAAGAGAATCACTATTTATGTCAAGTACACTACTTACTAATTAACAATTAGCGCTTCAAAGAACGCATCTTGTTAATTGAATAGCGCACAAATTCAGACTCTATGGATGCTACTGAGAAATTCTCTAAGGGGAAACCCAATATCAACTTGCCCCAGGAATATAAGAATCCAAGACCTCAACAGTCTCACTAGTGACCACAAGAACAATGAGGCAGTTCATTATGACTACATCAAGATTATGATAAAAAAAATCTAGATCAGCATTCCGTCATTATCCTCAGTGGCAGCAAGGACACTAAATCACTGATACTGGCAGTTTGCTGAACTGGTCCTATTTGGCGCAGCCGTGAGATACACACACGCTTTTGTTTTGTTCTGTTATGTTTTCAATTTATTTTTTATTTTTATTGTTTGTTGTGTGCACTTGTGGCATGTACTTAATAAATATGTTTTCTTTCTTTTGATAGAAGACATTAAAGGGTTTAGCCAAGCCGTACCTCATCACCATCAGTCTCTTACCCAAATCCTAATTCATTTGGAATTGGCGCAGCATGTAAGTTATACTCTACTCTCAGTAGAGCGCAGAGCCAGGAGGCTAATTGGTGACGCTAAGCTGGTTGCCAAGCTACATAGCCTGGCCCACCGGCGCAAAGTTGCATGTCTGTCGGTCTTCTACAGACTGTACTTCGGAGAGTGTGCGCAAGAGCTCCACGAGCTTATTCCACCATCTCCCTTCTTCCATCGAGACTGCGTACTGCAGGTTTTCACCCATACCTTGTCGATGTTCCACACATTCGTACGAAGCGTTTTGCTAAGTCTTTCATTATTCGTACAGCCAAGGAGTGGAACACCCTGCCTGCATCGGTCTTCCCGAGTTCATATAACCCCAATCTATTTATTTATAAGTCGCGAGTAAATGGGCTTCTTCTGGGTAAGCTAGTTCCATCGTCGACTTCATTTCTGCCCTTAGGGCAAGATTGAGGTCAAGAGTAAGCCCATTTAATATTAAAAAAAAACTGTATTAATAGATATCTCATCAAACACCTCCTTTCATTCGTGTCGTGCGTGCTTTGGTAAAGGATGATAATTCTTCACACAGTTCATCCATCGTTTATTTGGTCCACGTCTACCTACTCATAACCATCCACATTTATAACTATACTAAAAGGTCCCATTAAAATAGGTGGACAAATTTTAACACAGCGTTCAGTAAGTCTAACCAAACATATATTATCAAAACAAAAAAAAAACATTAAATTGCCGGCACTCTAGAGCAAACTCATCCTTTATGAGTAGGTACTAAAATGCGTTTTTCTTATTATTTTTTTTACCATCGTCCTTATTTTGGTGATCTGAATGATTTCTGAAGTTTTGTCCTCCTATTTTAATGGGACCTTATAATTATTATACTAAATACTTAAAACTTTCCGCACGACACTTCAAAACTGTTAAGTCGTAGATAGGTACAAACTTAAGCGTTTTTTTAATGCGATCTTTTATGGATGTAAAGAATAAAAATATAATTTAAGTAGAAAAATAATAAAATTTCAATAATGTTTTTCCTTAGTAGGTGTAAAATGTTTTATTGCTTGCTTCTGTAATTCCATTAGAGTTGTAAAGTAATTAAACATTTCGAGATCTTTATACTTATTTTATATTTTATTTTCCGTAAAAGCTGGTAGCGGTTGATTGAATTTATACCTTTTTGATTGTATTCTTGGTTAGGTATATAATATGTAGTTATAATAAGTACCCATACATATCCATCATCTACCTTTTCCCAACTATGTTGGGGTCGGCTTCCAGTCTAACCGGATGCAGCTGAATACCGGTATTTTACACGGAGCGACTAAAAAACCAAAAATTCGAAGACATGTGACATCTACCAATCCGCACTGGGCCCGCGTGGTAGATTATAGCCCATTTCACAAAAAGAGACGAGGCCTGTGTCCCAGCAGTGGGAACATTAATAGGGTGTTGATGACACGAAGCGACTTTAAATATGTAATTGTTTTTTTCTTCTGATTTACCAAAATACTGGCTGTGCAAAAGACAAAACGTATCAAATATTTCATAGACCTGTTTCAACCCCTCTTAATCAAAAATAGACTGTAATATACCTACAGTACAGTAAGTAGGTACTAGAAAACACCCACCCAACAAAACAAAATAACCCAGACATCTTCCCATCAGCCACTACAGGCATATGCAACACAATCAAACAATGGGTTATTAACAGGGGCAGATGCGCATGCGCCACCTGAACGGAACACTCGCGATCACTAAATCATAATGTTTGGTAACGACACGATAAAACACCCAGCAGTTGTTGGCTGTTTGTTATGTGACCTGCATAAAAAATATATTAAAGAAATATAAGTTTTTATACTGACATGGTCACTGACACTACTATTAATACTATAAACTAATTGTTTCGAGTTCCCGATATTTCGACGCTGTTACAAGCACCATGATCACGGATAAACTCAAACAAACATGGTAAATAAACAATGATTAGTTAATTAATATCCCGTTTATGGTATTAATAGTTATATTAGAGAAAGTCTATTAAGGTAGTAAATATTTGAAGGTAAGCCTACTGAAGATCAATAATTTACATAAGTAATACATTTTTGAAAATATTGTCGATCGAATTAAATGAACCAAAACGACATCTTATTTTTGATACGAAATAGTGAGGAAAATATTGAGTATGAATGTAGATAGCTATAAGAGTAGAGGAAGACCAAAGAAACGATGGATGGACTGTGTGAAGGATGATATGGCTAGAAAGGAGGTGACTGCTGAGATGACGAGAAATAGAGAAGTGAGGAAGGAAGAAGAAGACATGTTGCGCCGACCCCAAATAGATTGGGATAAGGTCAGGAGAATGATGATGATGATAATGACGACATCTTATTTTATAGAGAAAATGCAACATCCATACATCTCTCATTCCACGGGAAATCTATGCAAAGATAGGTCATGTTACACTGGAAATGCATAGTTCGATGTATCGCCGTGTGCACACTACACATTACAGGCTTCAATAAAGCTGCCATTTTAAATAGGATGACACAATGGCAGGTCAATTTAATTCCACAATATTATAATCTGATTCCCGTTAACTTTTACTAATGAAACTGTGATTGCATTAGGTCTTCAACTGCAGATTCTCACGGTCTGTCAATTGCCTCCGAACTGCTTAGTTGTCCTCCTAACTATTAGCAATTACTTTCAGAGATAAATTACAGCAATAGGACACGACACGATGTAACAATAAAATGCAAATCAAATTGAATTTCTTCTTGCAGAGGATTTACGTGAACAATTACCTCAATCAATTCAATTTAAATAGCCACTTTCAAATCCTCCAAGTCTATAATAGAAAACAGCTAAATAGATTTACTAAGGAAACAGAAAAAATCTTTCACAATCTACACTCCCGGAAACTCAAAAACTTACGTAAAAAATAAATCATTTCTAAAAATCATTTCTCATACACTATTAATCCTTTTTGCTCTAATATCATTAACCTCTTCATTACAATGAGCGATGACGTGAATGATACATCCCCTAACGACACAAAAGAGGTCCGTTAGACGCATTAATATTACACCAAACAACACTATTCTATTTCCATGTTTTTTGTGCGCTGACTACACCGAAAATTTCGAATGTCACGCCTCGTTCATCGACAGCGCGGGAAAATAAACGAAAGCAGTTCTTTTTTTAAAACGGGCGCCAGAAAAAAGTTTATTTAAGTTTAGAACATGTTTGGATTGATGCCGTTATATCTTTGCCTGGATCGTTGTGTGTTTATTTGGAGAATGTTTGTTCTAATTAGTCCGATGCTTGAATTTATGGTCGATTTCGTATTCCGAACTGCAAACGAAGTTGGTTGTAAACAGTTGTAATTTAAATGAAAATGACGCAACGATTATATCTGCAGTCCTTTACTCAGGACTCCTCTACATACTTAATATCAAAAATATAAATACAGCAGTCGTTTCAAAAACTATCAAAATAAAGACAAATCTCACTGGCATGACAAGCAAAACCGGGGGCTTCACTAGTTCAATCCCACGATGAGTAGCTATCGGCATACTGCTTCATTTTTTTATCATTCTTTATAGCACCGGACATAATCGAGTTTGTGTCAAACAATACGGGATGAAATTGGTTCCTTTATTGATCCTTTTAAACAGACTGAACTGTGTGTATGTTGTTTTTGATTTTAGATTGGTTATTGATTGTGGCTGCACAAAGGTGTGTTAAAGATACTTAGAAGATGTATTTGGGATGTGGTGACTTGCTTTGTTGTGATTTTGCAGCCTGTGAGGTTTTTTTGAGAGGCGTTAGGCTAGGTTAGTGCCTACATTCGTCATCATTATTATAACCCGGAATCACCCACTGGTCTCCCCTTTTTTCTGCCGCTCCTCTCGGGTATGTACAATAAATTGTACTTCCCTTATCCAAGTAAGCACTAATTTTAACGTAGGTACTAATATTTAGGTGGTTCTTAAAATAAGTCCGATTTAATTTATTTGGCCAAGTAAAGAAAATATTCTAATTCCGATTTCATAACTTGAACAAGCGCAACGAAATCTTTATTCTAAGTTTTCATAAACTATTACCAATATTAGGAAAATTATTGTTCATGAAGTTTCTTCTCCACAGAGGCACAGTAGGTAAGTACTTTAACTAGTTATTTGGACAGTAGCTTCCCAATTTTAGTTTTTTTGACATTCAATAGTGCCTCTATTAGTCTAACTGAAATAGTTTGAGTTTAAGTAAACAATAACTACAAGCTCATTAAGTATAAATCACCAGAACAAAAGCATGCTCCTATAATCAAATCAACAATCGCACACAGAAGTGTCACGTTCCCATCCTCTTGGTAACCGCCCGTGGCCGAAACAAGCCTGTAATTACACCGATCACATTTACCAATGTAAATGCACTGGTGTGTCTTGCCATAATTCATTCAAAAGTGCCTGTAATGGTCTAATTGAAATAAATTCTGTGAGTTGGAGTTCTTCTGGGATAAGCCCACCACACTATTCGCAAACCACTGCAACTCTTGAAAGCCAGGATCAACAGTGACAACCACCAAAAAAGCACCGAGACATTGGAGCTCAACGAAGTCCTGGATCCTGCAACAAAATTAATCAGAAAAAAACAGCGGAGGAATACGAAAAACATAATTTCCAAATAACAATAACCACAAGCTCATTTTAAATCACCAGAACAAAAGCAAACTCCTCCAATGAAATCTACATACAGAAGTGTCCCGTTCCCATCCTTGGTAACCGCCCGTGGCCGAAACAAGCCTGTAATTACACCGATCACATTTACCAATGTAAATGCACTGGTGTGTCCCGCACTCCCGCCATAAATCATGGTTCGGTCATCTGCCGCCCGCGGCGACACTAGTCAGTGACCAGTGGAGACTGAACTGAGTGCAGGCCAGATTTATTATTATAGCGAAGTTTAGTTTGAACTAATAACTAAACTAGGTTTAGATTTACGATTTTGTGTTCTGGTAACACTGAGTGAAGGAATAAAAAGGAATGTCTGACATTTACACTGAAAACAGGATATTTAGAGTTCACGATGTTTCGGCAATGACGATAGGAATACGTTTGATATCTTGAGAGGTAAGGCTCCTTAGGATAAAATCAAAGGATTAAGACAGCTAGAAACACGTTTGAGGTGTTTCGTCTTTCCACAAAAAAAAATAACTATATCCATTAAATATATTTTTGATTTCCGCCATCTTTATTACCACACTTTGATAGAGTGTCACTTTGTCTATGTCCCCTCGAAGTTATAGAAACTAGATTAGTGTATCCTTCAACAAAACTACCATTTAGGTACTATAAAAAATATGATAAAGAATTGTACATCGTGAAGCTCAATCTAAACTGGTTGGCTTTCAAATGTGTATCAACGCATTATGCGTTCGTTTTTTGAATCAGCAGGCGCCTGACAGATGCAAGTAATGCCATGTGCACCATTTTGATATTGAATTATTGTTCTGGCAACATTTTGATAATGTGGGGTTCGATGTATTGAAGTGGGGATTAGTAGATGGGTATATGGGGATTATAGATTACGTACTAAGTTAATATTGGACGCTACTGTTGGATGATTTTTTACATAGGTACTGGCCATATTCTCTTTTGCACTGATTGAGAATAGGTTATAATTATGAAAATTATAGCTTAGTTTACGCCCACGGGTTCACTCGCGTGGAAATTGGAAATTATCTTTCCTAATCCATGGTAATGGTCTATGTGTGCCCAATTGAAATGTATTTCAGGAGTTCGTCGAGAAAATAAGCAATGGTAGTCATTATCGAAACCATGCATGAAACCACAAATTAATCACCAAAACGCCCTTTAGGTCAACAACCCTACAATGTCAGTTGCCAGTTCTGTTCCTATATAAGTAAGTACTATAAAGAGCTCATTCCAAAAACAAACAATTCCAAAAGCAGTAACCTTCCGTAAATTAAAATCACATGTAGCTACAGAGATGTACCGATAACCGTTCCGCGAACCCGCTGTTACGTCACGTCCGTGTCCGCCCGATGACAGTTGCGCGAATGGATGCCGTTTGAACATCGAACGTTGATTGAAAATCGCAATATGGCCGACGTTCGACCGTTGGAATTTAAGTGATACCAATTTTGGATGTGGAGTTTTTTAGTTTTAGGGTTGTGATTTTGGAGGGTTATTTTTGAAAGCTGCAAATAATGTTAATTTTGATTTCATGACCTTCTCTCACTTATCAACGAACAAAAGAGTACGTCAGCAAGATAGCCAGCAACATGATACCTACCGTTTCTCATTTTTTTGTTAGCTTTTATTGTTGCTGCTGGGCAAAGGCCGCCCCTATAGTATTCCGTGCGGCTTTCTCCGGCCAATCTCGTACAAAAGCCTCTAAGTCGTCACGCCAGCGTGTTCTAGGCCTGCTTCGGCAACGACGACGGTTCTCATTAACCATTTTTTTTAATCTCCTATACCTACAGGTTAAACACAAAAAGAAGAGAGAAATGTTACGGATCAACAATGTACAATGTGCGCAGGAGCACCACGACGTGATCCTACCGTTAGACACTCTTTTAACACCGGGATCCACACTTGCAGCATCAAAGTCAAGAGCAGGCCATTTTTACAACAATAAAATAAATAGGCAGGCAGACGGACATGGCGAAACTATGAGGGTTCCTTGTTGACTACCTACGGGACCCTAAAAATGGGAGCTCACCTTCACAGTATTTCTCAGATTTCTCAAAGTGAAACCATACGTATACCAGAAATGTACAGTTTTGATGTGTCACCAATCACCTTGTGTACGCACAGCAACCAATCCAGTTACACAAAACCAGTTTATGCGGATCTCTCATTGAACGGGAATTCTATACAAAACATGGCCATGTTATACCAGAAATATTTGTGCTTATATACCTTGTCACCGTGTGTACTACAGAGTTCATTGACGGACTTTTCAACCTTATTTCTCAGTACATAAGGCTGAAAGATAGGCTTCAGTGAACTCGGTAGTATCTACCTACATTGTGTTTCACAAAAGCAATCCATAATCGAAAAAGTTTTTCATTAAGCAACGTTGTCATGTCAGTTGTTCAAAACACAACGATCAGATAACTCGGAACAGACCCTGATAATTGAATTCAATAACTGACTAATTTATTGCGTCCTCTTGTACAGTCAGTGCCCACTATTACTTGACCCCTCATACGAAGGAGTGGAGTGAGAAGATGGGTCTGGTAGTTTCGGGCATGACTGTATGATAGGATCTTTCATTTTAGACGTTTTCTAAATACACTTTGGTAACTGAAGAGAAACTCTATCTTCAAGTACTTTAAGTTTATGTTACGAAGAGTCCAGGAGGTTGTGACGTTTTTAAATTTTGCTGGGTTGTTTGAAGTATTGTTAGTTAGGTTTTGACAATAGGCTCGTGATGGACGATTTTAATGACATTTCGGACTGCTACTTCGTATTTTTTTTTTCCAATTTTCCTATTTTATACGTTTAGTTTTCATTTCAATTATTGTTGCAAAGAATAACAGGAAAAATTATTATATGTGACCAATCATTTTCACAAATATCTTGTGATTCGAAATCTAGTTATTTTTTCAGATGGACATTGACATTGGCAACACTTGAAAGAGGTCTATGTCCAGCAGTGAACATAAAACGGCTAAAATTATGATAATAAAGTTGGATTTTGATAACAAGCATATTATATTAATTTAGTAGTTATCAATTATAATGCAAAATGAAAAAACAAGGCTCACCGCACCCGTAAAAATACTCACACGTGACGCTTAGATTACTAGTAATCTGAAGTCGCTCATACATAGTACACTTTGTAGACTACCTATTATAGTACACACGGCTACACATCAAGCTATACAAAACCAGTATAATCGGATCGTTCATTGTGTGATAAGATCTTGTAACGTGAGGCCAAGATTAACTGGTTTTGTATAGCTTGATGTGTAGCCGTGTGTACATACCAGCCTATCTAATAATATATATGCATGACGGTCCACAATATTCGCCATTTACTCATATTAGGGATTGTGCACACGTTGAACTTTTCAAGCATCCTGACCCTTTCATTAAAACGTAAAGATACATAACTGCTAGATATGACTCAGGCATAATGATAAAGTACGCCAATAAACCTTATTTCAAACCCGGCCAAAAATCACTTTTGTTGAGGAGAACTATATTTTTTATCTCATTTTGTATTTTACTAATTATGGCGCTAAACCGCACTCCATCTACTTCATCACCTGCTAACCTCCATGTCTCCGAGCCCGACTTGTCTACCAAGGCGCTAGATCTAGAACATAATGCAACAATGAGGAAGCGCAAGTTTAAACAGGTGGATGAAATAAATCTGTTTATGACTGAGATGAGGAACCTTTTCTCCGATTTTGAAAAGAAACAAAATGAAAAGTATAATACTCTACAGATATCTGTTAATGAGCTAAAGGAACTGAACTCTTCTATTAAAAAATCAGCTGACTTTGTCTCTGGCAAATACGATGACCTGCTGAAAGAATTTGGCAAGTTAACTGCTGAGCGAAAAGAAAATCTTGCATATATCCAGTTGTTAGAAGAAAAAGTCGAAATCCTGGAAAAATATCAGAAGGCCTCTTGCCTGGAACTTCGAAATATACCTACCCGAACCAACGAATCCAAGGATGATCTTGCGAAAATTATCATCAACACCGGCAAAGCTCTGAACCTACACATCAATAAAACTGACTTAAAGGATATCTACAGGTTGAAAACTAAATCAGAATCGAATAAACCAATTTTAATCAATTTTACAACAGTTATTATGAAAGAAGATGTACTAAACTCAGTGAAAAACTATAACAAGTCGAATAGTCACAGTAAGCTTTCAACTGTTAAGTTGCATCTGGAAGGCCCAGACAAACCAATTTTTATATCTGAAAGCTTAACGTTTAAGGCTAAGAGACTATACTACTTGGCTCGAGAATTTTCTAAAGCCAACGATTTTAAGTTTTGTTGGACTGCTCATGGCAGGATCTATATTCGCAAGAAGGAGGGTGCAAATTCCTACTTGATAAACTCTGAGTCAGACTTGGAAAAATTGGCTTTAGAAAATTGACTATCAGTAAGGAACAATTCTTACTCTTACCTTTTTGTACTAATATTTTTTTACCTAAAAAATCATGCTAATTGTTATTCAACTTTTTATCCTTGTTTTCCCACACTTATACGTAGAAACACATACACCTTTCACATAAATTGCAAAAAACACTTTTATCATTACCTACACAAGTTCATCACTGCTACACATTTACATCAAAAACACCTACATATTTTAATTAATAATTTACCCAATATTACACTTACACATGCACAATCACACCCGCGCACACTGACACCTTCACTCATTCATGGAGCTTTCATCAGTCATCAGGATCTTTCATTAAGATTGTCGTACAAGTTGCATTATAGCTATAATGCCCTAACCAGACTAGTCCAGCCATATCAAGGTTGTCATCTAATCTTGAATCCTTGTTCAACTTTCAACTCGGAATATGGATAATGTTATCAATAGTATTACAGAAGATTTAGAGAATCTTTCCGTTACCAATGCACATTTATGTTCTCCAGAACAATGCCACACATATATAGGTTCTGCACCTAATGGACTGAAATTCTTCCATCTCAATATAAGAAGCCTTGGCAATACCTCAAATTTTCATAATCTTTCAATACTACTAAACCGCATTAAACTGGAATTTGACGTTATCGTATTATCTGAGTGCTGGCTAAGCAAATGTCCTATGTTACCTCCCATGACTGGGTTTATTGTACACACGTCCGAATACGTAAATCAGAACGACGGCATAGTAGTGTATACTAAATTAAGCTTACGTTGCACAGTGGTGCCACATACCATACGCGAAGCAAATTGTATCATACTTCAAATTAACTCTGAAGTAGCACTTATAGCAATTTATCGCTCTCCATCATATCGGAACACCCAAAATTTTATTGATAGCTTGGATGAATCTCTCGATTTGTTAAAATTGTTTAAAACAATTGTCTTACTTGGAGACATAAATATTAATATTTCACCAAATAATAACGATACAAATGCGGACTCGTATCTGAATACAGTTGCTTCGCATGGAATGCTACCTGGTCACCTATTTCCTACCCGTAATCAAAATTGTTTGGATCACGCAATTATTAAATCTAATAAACCCGCAATCGTACTGGTTCTCGACTCATATATTACAGATCATGCCCCCGTAGTTATTTTATGCAAACTTACCACTGACTCTCCTCAATTTACCAACTCACGTAGTCGCGTTGATATTGAAGCTTGTGTGGCAATGCTAGAAAGTACTGATTTTTCATCTGTAACAGACTGCTATAATGATGCCAACCACGCTGCGGCTACTCTTGTTAATATAGTCTCTTCGGTAGTTGCAAAGAATACAACAGTCAGTATTATTCCCAGTAGAAAAAGAATTATCAAACCGTGGATTACTCCAGGGCTATTGAAATGTATACGTAATCGTGACAATCTTTATCGTAAAACAAAACGAGATCCCGGTAACTACATTCATAAAGTAACATACACACGTTATAGAAACTTTTGCAATAATTTACTGAAACAACTCAAACGCCAGTATGAGAGATCTGAATTCCTGAAACACCGCAAAAATCCAAAAGCCACTTGGAATCTCATCAAAACAATATCCAACTTAAAAACTAACAAAACTCCTCCAAATGAACTCCTGTATCTTCATTCAGATCCAGGACTGTCACTCAATCACGTTAACGACTTCTTCGCAAATGTGGGACAGACTCTGGCATCCAAAATTACAAGCGACCCTGTTTACTCCCAGTCTGATATTGGTGATGGGGTACCACAGGACTCAATGGCCTTATTTAATACAGATTATGAAGAGATCGAAAAAATTATCCTTGATTTGAAACTTAATACTGCAGTTGGCTGGGATGGCATATCCTCAACCCTAATTAGAGCCGCTAGAAATACTCTTGTCCCTATTATCTACCAAGTCTTCAATCTCGTTTTTGAAACTCACACACACTAACTGCTCACAAATGCCACTCGAACACAAATGCAACTTGCAACTGTACAACAATATCGCGTACACATGAAATTAAATATTTAGGGGTGATTATGGATAGCACTATGACCTGGAATGGGCAGATTGGGTCTTTGGTTTCACGTGTCAGGAAGTTAATATTTGTGTTTAAAAACCTCAGAACCTCGGCAGATCTTGAAACATTAAAAACCGTTTATTTTGCACTGGCACATTCCGTAATCCGTTACAGACGAGGATGACCTTGCTAAAGAGACTGAGTGGATTAGGGCCAAGAGCAGGAAGAAAAGGAAGCTTAACACCTCCCTCTCTCCAAAACAACAACCCGGAAGCGCCCAACAAGACAATCATCAAAAAAATGAGAAAGTGACTTCGGTCAAAAAAGTGCCCTTACCACCGCCAATCATAATAGACGGAATCAAGAACTATCAAACGTTCTACGATTCGTTAATAGAAAGCCAACCAGCGGAATCATTTACAGCAAAAATGATGAATGGGGATTGTGTGAAGGTTAACGCCAAATCAGAAGACTCATATAGAGTAATTGCCAGGTTCTTGTCTGAAAAAGACTACCACTGGCATTCATACGAAAACAAGCAGGCTAGACCAATTAGAGTTGTGGTAAAGAAACTACACTCTTCTTGCCAACCAGATCGAATTAAGGAAGATTTAACAACCCAAGGCCTAAAAATAGAAAAGGTAGATAGTAAATTGAGCTGGAAGACCAAAGAACCACTCAACATGTTCGTTTTATCATTTTATAACGATGAAGATGTCAACAAAATCTACGGCATTAAGTACATATTAGGGTGTAAAATTGAAATACACCCACTCAAAAATCCAGCACTCATTCCCCAATGCAAGAGATGCCAAGCTTATGGGCATACACATAAATATTGTCAAAAAGAGCCAAGGTGTGTGAAATGCACTGGCAAGCATCTTACAGCCAATTGTACCAAATCTCCGCAAGAGAAACCAAAATGTATCCACTGCGGCCTACCTCACCCTGCCAATTATAGAGGGTGTGAAGTAGCCAAACAGATGCAAATTATGAAAAATAAAGTTTTAAAAAAGAAACCTACGGTGCCTAATACCCAACAGTTTCCTCCTATAACACACCCTGGTAAACAGGAGCAGAAAGCAAGTGTCCAGTCAACTGCAAAACAACCAGCCATGCAAGTAACCAACATTGGTACTTACGCACAAGCTGCAAAACAAGGATCTCAACCTCTGAACTTAGAGGATAAGATTAACCAGATCTTGAAGTGCATTACCTCATTTGATAAGAGATTAGAGAAGCTAGAATCCAGCACTAAAACAGCTGTCTTGTATAATCAAAAATGACTAACACTCTTAAAATAATGGCGTGGAACTCCAATGGACTCCTCAAACATCAGCATGAGTTGCAGGCGGTCCTAGATACAGAAAATATAGACGTGTGTTTAATCTCCGAAACGCATTTCACAAAGCAATCTTTTATCAAATTTAGAGGATACATGATATATAATTCCCTCCACCCTAGCAACTCTGCCAGGGGGGGTAGTGCGGTTATAATTAAAGAAAACATTAGTCACTACGTGCAGTGTAAATATGAAGAAGAAGACATTCAAGCAGTGGCAGTATCTGTTAAAACTAAGTTTTGTCAAGTGTCCATTGCAGCCATATACTCGCCTCCTAGGCACATGATAAGAAAAGAGCGATACTTACATCTTTTTGAATTATTAGGCCAGCGATTTATCCTAGGCGGCGATTTTAATGCTAAGCATACGCATTGGGGTTCAAGACTTACTACAACTAAAGGAAGACAGCTCTTAAGTGCAGTTAAAGAAACACATTGTGAAGTAATGAGTACAGGCAAACCTACATACTGGCCCACTGACCACCAGAAAATACCGGATCTTATAGATTTTTTCATCTGCAAAAATATATCCACCAATTACATCAGTTTGGAGGAAAGTTTTACTATGAACTCTGACCATTCTCCGATTATACTAATGCTAAGTCAAAAAATCCTATTAAAAGAAAGCCACTTAACCTTGGTTAATAAGTCCACAGATTGGGACAGTTTTGCTCTTGATCTAGATAATATTATCGACCTTAAAACTCCGATAAAAACGCAAGATCAGCTTGACTCAGAAGTAAACAAATTTATTATTAATATTCAACAATGTGCGTGGAGCAATACACCTCAGCTAAAACGCAAATATAAGGGATTTATCTATCCTAAAGAAATTGTGGATTTACTATCAGAGAAAAGAAAACAAAGGAAGTTGTGGCAGCAAACAAGGTTCCCGCGTCATAAAACAACACTAAATAACCTAACTAAACGACTAAAGAGAAAAATTCTACAATTTGAGGATGAATCTCTGAATACCAACCTTCTTCAGCTTACCAATGACAAATCAACGGATTACTCACTTTGGAAAGCGACGAGAAATCTAAAAAGGCAGATTATACAAATACCGCCCATCAGAGATAGCAACGGAAAATGGGCAATAAGCAATGACCAAAAGGCGTTCCGATTTGCTCAACATTTAGAAGAAACCTTTCAACCCAACGAAAGCTCTGTAGAAATACATGAGAGTGTAAATTTATCACAAAACCAAAGAATCAAGCTTGTGACTCCTAAGGAAGTAATGAGAGAAATTCAAAACAACATTAGCTCAAAAAAGTCTCCCGGTTACGACCTCATCACAGGGGAAATTCTAAAACGCCTCCCACGCAAAGCCATAGTAAAGCTGACCAAACTAATAAATGCTTCATTTATCTTAAAATATGTACCTGAACCATGGAAGGTTGCTGAAGTCATTATGATTGCGAAGCCTGGGAAACCTCCCCACGAAGCATCATCATACAGACCCATTTCTCTGTTACCCGTACTATCAAAGTTATTTGAAAAACTGTTACTAAAACGGATAAAACCAGTAATAGAAGATAAAAACCTAGTTCCAGATCACCAGTTTGGCTTCAGAGAAAAACACTCAACGTTAGACCAGGTACATAGAATAACTAATGTTATTGAAAAAACGCTAGAAAATAAAGAAGTCTGTGCTACCGTGTTCTTAGACGTCGCGCAAGCTTTTGACAAAGTTTGGCATGAGGGTCTCATATTTAAGCTCAGACGCATGCTACCAGAATTTGTAGATATCCTAGAGTCGTATTTAACTAAAAGAATGTTTAGAATACGCCAAGAGGACGCATATTCCGAGCTAAAAACCATAAAAGCTGGGGTGCCTCAAGGAAGTGTGCTTGGCCCAATTTTGTACTTGTTATACACTTGTGACATCCCAGAGCTGGAAAACAGCACCATAGCGACCTTTGCAGATGATACTGCTATTATGGCCACCGGATCAAGCCACAGAGAAGCAGTAGAGAAAGTTCAACTAGCTGTGAACAAAGTTTACGACTGGACACAAAAGTGGAAGATCAATCTGAATGAGTCAAAATCAGTTCACATTAACTTCACAAACAAACACAGTGACTACCACCCACTCTACATAAATGGTATGCAAATACCTTATGCTAATACAGCCAAATACCTTGGCATAACTCTCGACGCCAAGCTGCGTTGGAAAGCCCATATCAAAAAGAAAAAACAGGAACTCGATATTCGTTATAAACGTTTGTATTGGTTACTGGGAAGGAAATCCTGTTTATCAATACATAATAAGTTGATAATATACAAGCATATTCTGATGCCAATTTGGACGTATGGTATCCAACTTTGGGGCTGTGCTAAGCCAACCAACGTCAAAATAATTCAACAGTTCCAAAATAAAGTACTCAGGGCTGCTGTAAATGCACCCTGGTACATAAGAAACGATGACCTCCACCGTGACCTCGACATGGAATTCGTCACCACCATCACACAAAAATTTGCTGAAGCCCACGAACACAGACTCCATCGACACGTGAATGTTGAGGCAATCCAGCTGTTAGACAACACAGACATAGTGCGTAGACTAAAGAGAACTAAACCATTTGAATTAGTGTAGTGTAAGTGAATCAATAATAGTAACAATGTTGTGCTATTTATATAACACATGAACAAAGTGTTTTATCAATTTTACCAGACTCTAAGGAAGTGTTACGAACGTGTGTAAAAGTGCATACCTAATTATGGACACTATTCTTAGCATTAACATAATTTATAACGTAGCATAATAAGTTAGATTTAAATTGTTTATTAGTCTTCTTAGGCTAGATTGCAATTAACTAGTAAGAACTTGGTTCTTACTAATAAAGAAAAAAAAAAAAAAAAAAAACATTCCGTAATAACCTACTGCATTAGCACGTGGGGATGCTCTGGTAAATGCCTTCTACTTCGTCTGGAAAGAGCACAAAGAGCTGTTCTAAAAGTCATGGCACACAAACCTATTCGTTTCCCCACGCACGACTTGTATGCTCTCTGGAAAGTGCCTACTGTAAGGAAAGCATTTCTGGTATCCATTTTATTACGTAAGCATACTGATATAAAATATGACCCTAATCTCAATACTCAAAAACGTCGAATTAACAGAGTATGCCCGACAGAGAGTGCTAATCTCACAATTGTGAGAAGACAATATAATTTTTTAAGTCCTGTTATTTACAACAAAATTAATGAGAAATTACATATCTATCCGCTCTCGTCACGAGAGTGTAAACTAAAAATTGAAAAATGGCTCCAAAACATGACTTATGAGGAAACAGAGAACCTCATAAAAAATTAAATTATATTCGTTCACATCCTACGCATACACATACACGTACCCTTCACACACACATACACACACTCACACACACACACACACTGACGCACGCACTTTCAAACTCTCCCGTAACACACACACACTCACTCACTCTCTCACACACCCACGTATATTGCTACAAGTATTATTAATGTTTAGTTTTAGTTTTATTATTATTAAATGTTTAACTAGTTTTTAACCTACTTACGAGTATAAGCACCAAAATAATTGTTATGGAACTTCTATTGCCTTTCGTTCCAGGGGTGGGCGCTAATAACTGCGACACAGTTACTAAACTAACGCAGTATTAACGTACACAAAAATTGTAATTATGTTTTTGTTCCAATAAAATATTTGTATTTGTATTTCGCGGAGAATTCGATGTCATTTCAACTTCTGATCCTTGAAAGCTTGTTCATGATGTTTTTACAACAAATTTCCATGGCTATTCTTCAGTCACCAGCTTGTCGGCTTCTAGTGTAACTGGCTAAAAACCGGTATTTCACATGGAGCGCCTGCGAGTACTTGATAATACGATACCCATTGGTAAACCTGGTTGTCAGCTTTCGGGACATTGACTACCTGTAACGACTGTCAAATATCTAAAAATCAAAGACGGGACCAACGGTTTGACGTGCTTTCCAAGGCACGCAGGGAACTCGTTAAGAAGTGGGTGGGAACCCTTCAGCGGACTAACCTAAGCAAGTCTGGTTTAACCTGAAGATCGACGGTTGTTATTATTTAACCTTTGCTCCTACTCTTCAGTCCCCAATTAATTCACATAATCCAAACTATGTCACTTCCAGTAAACCCTACATCAACTCTTCCTAGCTAATAAAGCGGGCTATTCACGTGCCTTCTTTTTATTTGCGTCGATCAAATTCTCGGAGGGTGCAGTGTTTGGTCGTGCGATCACGTGGCAGAGACAAAATGGCGGACCCTTGATTACAGCAGGGACTTTTAATTGATCGGCGAGATTTTTTTTGAGATCAGAAGGGGGCTTTTTTGCGGGTATGTAGTTTTTTGTTTGTATGTATTTTACACATATTTTATATCTACTAACATGTGTACATAGGTACACATGTTAGTAGATATATTATGAAGAAAAAAAAATTAAAACTGGCAAAATATGATTATTGTCACTTCTGTTGAAGATATTAACCCTAATCTGTTTAAGTCGCGAGTAAACAGGCTTCTACTGGGTAAGCTCGTTCCATCGTCGACATCATCTCTGCCCTTAGGGCAAGATTGAAGTCAAGAGCAAGCAAGCCCATTTATAATAAAAAAAAAAAAAAAAATATTGAGGTTTTGACGTTTAGCGGTTTTAGCAGTTTGGTTAGGCAAAACGTGATTATAAGTTTTACTATCATCGTTGCTAAAATAAGGCAGGTCTCAGAGTCTTCAGTTGATACACATGGTGACACATCAAGCCATTCATTCATTTCAAATACAATGAGAGATCCGTTAGGAGCCGTGTGTACACTAACGCCCGAATACTCGAACGTCACTCAATTATAAGTAGCCCTCAAAACTCGTGCTATCTCTGTCACTCTACGTTAAAATAACAAAGACAGCACGAGATTTAAGTGCAACTTAAAATTGAGTGACGTTCGAGTATTCGGGCGTAAGTTCGTCCAAATTAATTCGTTTATTTTACATTTATCAACAAGTGTGTGACGTGTGTGACCAATGTTTTAGTTTCAGCCACAGTTTCGGTTTAGGCTTTAGTTGTCATACGTAGTTCGGATAACTTCGGGCGACTTCGTTGCTCATGGTTATTGCCACCGTTCTTTATCGGCTTTTAAATATAATTGTCCTCATTTTAGTTAGTAAGTTTCAAAATATACGAAACTGTATGTAAATAGATAGGTATTTAAGATAGTCAGCAACTTGTAAGTGCGGTTAGCTGCGCAAAGTGTGACGTACCTATCTATGATAGTTAATTAAGTTATATTGTCACAGGTGGACGCTAGAAAAAAATATAGGACATGACGGCATAAAAGGTTACCTGCAAAAATCGTTAATAAAAAGTGTTAATGAAATTCTAATAACCTATATTTATTATTTTACTAGAGGACAGATGTCCAGTTAAATGTCCACATTATTTTATGCTATTATGTTCCATAGAAAATGTTTTTAGTTGAAATTAAGGGTAAGTAAATTAAAAGGTGGGGTGCCTTGTTATGATAAAGTCATGGACACTATTACTTCTCTAGGGATATGAACAGTTTTTTTATGGTTTACCTACGCATGAAGACCACTACTAATCAATCTATAAGTAGATCTTTCATAATAATATATCAACAAAACTATCATAAAAATCAACAACCAAAAAAAAACTTAATCCAAACACAATCAACACTTCGTACCAAACGGCATAAAGGCACAAACAAACTTTCCCCACACAACGAACTCCAATAAAGCAACAATAATCTACCGGGAAATCACCCGGTCTCAACCAATTTGGGCGACAATAAAGCAATTTGACGAGAAACGCGCGACACATTGATTAATTGCCGGCGCCGGTGTCGCGATGTCGCGACAACGCGCGGTGCCAGTCGCGTCGTGTGAACGAGCCCTTATGGCGGGTAATTGTAATTTACGTATTGATTGTTTGTTGATGGGTTAAGTTTTTTTGATGTGACATAAAGAACATCACACCTTGTACTCTCCGAATATTTAATAGTACACCCATATTTCGTCATAATTATGTTTAAGACCCACTATTGCCATCAACCGGGCGCAAATCCAGACTGACTGGGAAATTAATAATGGAAAATCCCAATAAAACTTTGCCTGACCCGGGAAACGAATCCAAGACCTCATAGTCGCGCTTACGACCACTTGACCAATGAAGCTATCAATTTGACGTGAGGTAAGTGGGTATTTGTTTTTTAAACGGAAATAATATAAGGTTAAAAATTAAGATAATGCTTTGTGCTATAGTGTTCATTCAAATACAGACATCTATTAATGGTACATAAGTACTGGGTCATCGTGATGGATGATAGCACAATCCCTCTCATAGGAAGGAAGACCTATGAGGGAGGCCTGTGTCCCAGCTGTGGGAACATTGAAGGCTCATTATGCGTGTTTTATGAAGTTGCATGTTGTTTTTGAATGTAGAGGCAACCTCGCACCTGGCACAGTTTTTATAAATTTATCTTACTAATACTTAGGTATGTTTTACCTATAGCTTACACAGCTGCAAATCTCAAAGCGTTGTACCAATTACCATAATCTTAATGCACAAATATATTATAGTCCATAATGAATAGCATTTTAAAACTAAACGATTAACCAATTTATCATTCACACTCATCGCATAAACCCACAAGAGAAACCTATTAGCAACAATCTTCCCACATCTGCATATTGCGAGCATAAATTGATTAATTCTACCATTAATTGAGCATGTAAACACTGCAAAAAGTACATTGTAATTGTCACAGGGCCGGTGTACGTTGACGCGACATAGCCCGCGGCTTCGGCTGTTATCGTTGCAATTATGCAAATTTCAACGTTAAATTACCGCGCGGGCGTGTAATTGTTTCGCGAGTTCGGACGCGCGACGCGACGCGGCGCCTGTTAATTTTCTCGTTACAACCGTCACTTACGTGTGGACGTACCCTAATAACGCGGTGCGGGACACTTTATACAGTTATTATTAAGGTGATCGAGTGTGGAATAAGTTTTATGACGTTTTTAATATTATTTAGTTTTTTTTGTTGGTTTTTATCGCGTTTTAAGTTGAATTTATTGTGAAAAATGTAAACTGTGAGTAAATTGGGTGGGCAGGGAAGATGAATTATTACGAGTGTTTTACTGTGTATATGTATGTATTTTAAAGTTTTTGTAATATGTAAGATTGATTCACATTACAACATTATAAAGCAATGAATGTCAGGTTTAGACCTCTCCCAAGCTGTGCTACCCAGTCTTCCTTCTTCTGCATCCAGTCTGACCCAGCTTAGTATGAGTGTTTCCATTCTATTCTGGTCTAGTTGAAACAAGCAGCCTAACGCCCAAATACTCAAACGTCACTCAATTATAAGTTGCAGTTAAATCTCGCGCTGTCTTTGTTACTTTAACGCAGAGTGACAGAGATAGCAGGAGTTTTGAGGGTTACCTAAAATTGAGTGACGTTTGAGTATTTGGGCGTAACTCGTCTAGTGGTCTAGGTCTTGTGGTCCCAAGAGGTCCTGGGTTCCCAGGTCGGGCAAATGTTATGGAGTTTTTGCATCAAGAATTTCTCAGTATCAGCCACGGAGTCTGCATTTGTGCCCAGTTATTGACAATAGGCTCACTCCATTTTGCATGGGACTGGGGTAAAAGGTAATCTGGATATAGGTAATTCTGGCGTGATGTAAGATGTTATGCATGTTATGTATTGTTTAAACAGTAGGTACATAATCGAGATATAGAATTAAACTAACT
Source organism: Diarsia mendica (assembly GCA_949316265.1). Lineage (NCBI taxonomy): Eukaryota > Metazoa > Arthropoda > Insecta > Lepidoptera > Noctuidae > Diarsia > Diarsia mendica. The sequence continues at coordinate 15,702,429 of OX438905.1, read as the reverse complement.
AAAACCCGGACTTCACGACTTTCGCAAGAGCAATTTTACATAAAAACACCGCACATGTCAAACCACAAATGAATGACAATTACGTACCCAAAAGGTCACAATAAAGACTAATAACAATATATTAAATTGATTAAAAAATAAGGCTTTCTCCGCACGCGACAATCGTATGTCGCCGTCAAACCGCAGATTACAATAACGACCAGATGACGTGAAATGACGTTGTGACGTCATATGCGCGAGCGCAGATCAAATCGACCGCTAATTGTGAAACGCAAACCACAATGTACGTTAAATTATGTCGAATTTACGACATTTACGCGAATTATTATCGACGATAATGATGACTGTCGATCGTTTTCGGTGATGTCACGCAATTTTTGTGAGATGGTTTTGGAGTTTATCTTTAAATCTGTCTGGGACGACAGTATAATTATTACATTTTAAATAACTTGGTAGGAATTTAGTACATCTTGCTAGTATAAAGGGATAGTAGCTTTATACGATAGTAGATTTTCTTATCTCGTGGTGGCATAAAACCACTTAAACCAAGTTATTTGATTTAATTGGGACAAGCCCGCCACACTATTCCCAAACCACTGTAACTGTTACTCCTGTTAGCCAGAATCAACAGTGACGACCACAAGAAAAGCGCCGAGAAATGAAGCTCGACGAAGTCCCAGAGAAGCAATTTAACTGTCTTGGATCCCGCAAGTCCCGCAACGAAACTAATCAGAAAAGAATAGCGGAGGAGTAGGAAAAAACAAAGACTAAAATCAACAAGTTTAAAAATCTAAAACCCGACTACTTCATCATTTCATCCAAAAGACGTCCACTGCTGGACATAGGCCTCCCCCAGGCGTCGCCACATCTCGCGGTCCCGTGCGTCTCTCATCCAGCGGGTTCCTGCAACCTTGACCAGGTCATCGGTCCACCTAGTGGGAGGCCTTCCAACGCAACGTCTTCCGGTTCGCGGTCGCCATTCCAGAACTTTTCGGCCGACTACTTACGAATAAATTGTTTTGACATTTAAAATCCGTCATAATTAGAATTTATAAAATTTATATAACCAATGTCACCCGGGCTATTCTTACAAATCTAACGACACCTCATTTATTAAAATCCGTTCAGTGGTTTAGGCGCTACGGTGGAACATACATACTTACATACATACATATATAGACTGCCAAAATCATTACCCTTCCTTTTGGCTTTGCCGTAGTCGGGTAAAAATACCATCATGTCAGTAATCCCCAAAGAGCAAAGGCAAAGGCAAAAAAAAAAAACAAAAGGCAAAAGGCGGGCAAAGGTAGTACCTAAAAGTACACCCACATTTCGCCAGTTATTTAATATCTTAAATCCCATGTAATAGGGGGCGATGCCTATTGCCATCAACCGGCTACAAATACAGACTCCGTGGCTGCTACTGAGGAATTCCTCATGGAGCAACCCAATAATACTTTGGCTGACCCGGGAATCGAACCCAGGGCAACAAACTAGCCCAAGAAGGCTACAAGGCATGCAAACTAAATAAAAATTCAACAAAAAAATCTAAATAAAAGTAAACACACATACAACACAAAAACTGCACGACAGCAAAAAAAACGTCCAAACTGCCGCCATATTTGAAACGAACATGCAATTAACCCTTCGAAAGCGCCCGTTCACAGCCCTTTGTTAACCCTTTAATACTACCCATTGTGTCAACTGTCACTCGGGGTTTGAATCAAAAGTGGGCGGATTAATTTTTTTTCCTACCCTCAGTAAAAATAGTTGGAACTGGGGGTCATGAGTGGGTAATAATAAGGTTGTGAAGTGACAGGCATTTAGCCATCTTTTTAAGTTGTTTAGTAAAAAATGTATGGTAAGTGCTTATTTCGCTGAAAGGGGTTTTTCTATGGTGGTTCTAGTTTGCATGTTGGATTGTTTGGTTTTTTGTTCAGAGGGTTAATTACGATTTTGAGGACTCATGTCAGAGATGACAGGTCATATGCTGTCATCTGTGGGTGTGCAGATTTGATTGTTCAAAGTGCACACTATTGGAACATATTCAAACGTTGTGGATCAACGACCTTTTTCTAAATACCATACCTATAAGTTACAAAAATATTCATGCTACCTAACACTGACGTAATTCAACTACCTATAGATATCTAGCATATGAACACTAGTACAGTGTTCAAAGTGCACACTATTGGAACAACGTCGTGCAGTGAGCTGAACGCTACATAATGACAGACAGCCGCGATCACGCGACGCGCGTGATGTGCACCGCGTGTGTACACGCCTTAACTATTGAGTATGGAGGGATGGCAGAAAAATAAGTTGCAATAAATAATATTATTGTTTATTGCCCCTTTTTGAATCGGATTTTGGTACGAATATCAAGGGTTTATTTTTTTGCACGGAACCCCGTGAAGAATAAAAGTAGCCTTTTTTATTGAATGGTGGGGAATAGTCTAATCTCCTACTAGTCCGGGAGGAGCAGAAGGGAGTGTCAGACTTCTACTGACTAAAAATCACCCATGTTCCTTTTTAGCCCTTTGTGTCCGGGGCCGCAGTATTCATACCCGGAATAAAATAAGCCTTTTTTTTTAGATGGTGGGTAATCGTCAAGTGACTCCTCCCGCTCCGTGCAGAGCGGTAGGGAGTGTCAGACTTCTACTGACTAAAAACCACCCATGCGCCTTCTTAGCACTTTGTATCAGAGCCGCGGTATCTCTTTCGAATAAGCCCCGACGGGAATCAAAGTAGCCTAAGTTAGACATAAAAACATCAGCTATTTACCAGTAAAGGTTCCATCGACATCGGTTCAGATATTTCGGAGATTAGACAGACTAAATTGTATTATTTGAAGAAAATGTGTGTGTAATAAAAATAAAAAATAACATTTATTTCAGACCAAGTTTATCCATAATTGTACTTAAATAACAAATTTCTTAAAACTACGTTAGTAAAATAGAATACCTGAGTTAGTCGTTTTAATAAAAAGCCTTTCCAACATCCTAGTTTCAGTTCTATACAGTTCTCCGAGACTTAAAAATCCTGTAACAAAATCCACCGAACTTTGTTTGCGAATAGTACCAAGAATAAGAGAGGTTATCTCAGCTCCCATTGACAGTACATAATTGAAATTATTATTTACTATGATTAAATAACAGTTTGCCGTTACTTGTATGACTGACGTGTATTCTGCCCTATACATAACTTTGCACAAGTATTTTATAGAATTTCGCTTCCCTGTTGTGTAACTTAAGTAGGTTTTTGAGAATGCATAGGCGGTTGTCTTAACTTGTGGAATAACTTAAGTAATTGTGTAATTCTAATTAATCCGCGAGCACTCCCGCTGAGCATTTTGCTCACATTAAATTTAAAACACGCGCCATTTTGTCAAAATTATGCGTACGGACATTGTTCATTCAGTATCGACGTAATTACTTTTTACCCGACTGCGGCAAAGCTTTTTCTCATGTTTTTTTTTTTTTTCATCTTATCGACAGTTTTACTGCTACTTTTATAATAATATTATGGTTTAAATTTACTGACATAGGAAACTATTATTATATTTCTATTATTATTATAATTTATCATTATTTTTCCTTTAGACCGCCTTAGAAGACTGGCAAATTAGTGCCTATGATTGTTAATTAAAAATGAAAAAGATTTATGTTAGAAACTTTTTAAAATATATTTTTCTAGAATAAATAAAGTGTAATTTATTTAATACAATTTTAAAATGATATTTTTTTTGGTAAAACTTGCATTTAATGACATTCATAAACATGAGCAAAATGCTCTACACGCGAGTGACCGTGTGATTTCTAGAAGCGCATTTTGTTGTTTCAACATTTCGTTTACTTTTTGTTTCTTTCATCATCATCTGCCTAGCCTTTTCCTAATATATAGAGTCGGCTTCGAGTCTAACCCGACGCGACGTAGCTGAACGCCAATATTTTACATGGCGTGACTGCCTGTCTGACCTGAACAACCCGGTAGGTACTTCTTGCTTCTTTTTCATAATTATTTGGAATTGAACATCACGTTAGTTTGTTCAATATAGAGTTTACTTTTTTGGAAAAGTTCTGATCTAGGTAAGTTAATTTAATTTAATCCGAGTGCTCATAGCCTGTTTAAGGAAATCTCGAAACGCTTAATTGACGCTTCTCGTGACCCAAGGGCTGGCTTTTATCTTGGCCAGAGGCTAAGTGTTACCATACAACGAGGCAATGCCGCCAGTCTTTTGGGCACATTACTGGCTGACAGTGTTGAGGAGCAGTATTTCGATGCCCTTTTATAGTTTATTGTTAGTTTAGTTTATTTTATAGTTTTTAATTAATTTAATATGTATTCTAATGTAATTGATTGAGCGGAGTTGTCACTCATTTAATTATAATTATAATAGGAACACCAACCCACACTAGGCGCGCGTGGTGGATTATAGCCCATTCCCTTGCATTGAGAGAGACCTGTATCTCGAATCAGTATTGGGAACATTTTAGGGTGATTAATAATGATTATGCTTATTATAGGAATTGCTAACACGCCGATGAAGTACATACATACATTCATTTTTGGTTATTCATCATCATCATCATCATCAGCCTAAAATGTTCCCACTGCAGGGACTCAGAGGCCTTCTCTCTAAGAGAAGGATGGGCTATAATCTACCACGTGGGCCCAGTGCGGATTGGTAGATCAGATGTCACATGTCTTCGAATATTTTGGATCTAAGACATGCCGGTTTCCTCACGATGTTTTCCTTCACCGTTTTGAGAGCAGTGGTGATGAAATAAATTACACAAAGTAATGCGCCTGACGGGGTTTGAACCCACGTTGTTGTTATTCACTAGCAACAATACACGAATTATCAGGATGAAAACCGAAGATTACTATAATCATTTATTACGGCTAATTACCTACTATCTTTTTACCAAAAAAAAATTTTGGTATATACGCCAACATGCATTTTAATTGCAACATTTCTCACAACAATAACTCACACACACACATTTTAATCACACACCCCCAAGGAGTGACGTCAAATTTCAAAATGGCGTATCTCATCGTAATCACGGTTGACTAAATATGAATCGTTGCTCAAATAATAAGGGTTGAAGGAGCAACCCCTAGGACTTTGAGCAAACATCTCAATTACTGGTGGTTACTAATTCAGGGGTTATTATTAATCGACATCTTTTGTCTCGAAGGCATGGCTCTTGGGTAAAATGTTTGTTTACTTTTTGGGGCTTCTGTCAAGGGAGTTTGGTTACTGCAAAGTTTCCTATACATGCCAGCATAGTTGGAAATCTGGAGTTCATACAACGTTCAAGATCCAGGTACAATTACCTACCACTGGCAGTAGTGATAGCCTAGTCGTCTATCGGCGAAGGGGAGTGTCAGACTTCTACTGACTAAAAACCAAACCCATGTTCCTTCTTCGCCCTTGTGTCGGAGCCGCGTTAACCTTTCGACAAATCACAGCCCCGACGGGGTCTATCAGACCCTCAAGTCATAGATCTCGAGTTCAAACCTAAGGCTGACCTTTGGTTTTGAATTCATATTGTACGTATTGATTAATTTTATTTTGGTGAAGGAAAATTCGTAAGGAAACCAGCATGCCTAAGAAGTATTTGTTGACGGCATGTAAAGTCTTAGTCTTAGTCGGCATGTAGAGGCTTTTAAGTGGCATAAGAATCCAGGTACTATCCACGCGATACAGAAAGAATTACCAATGGTCGAACTGTCTTTAGAAAGTATTTGATTTAATTTTGACCTCTATTCAGCAGTCACACGTTAACATTTCAGTCCGTAACAATGCTTGCCTCGAAGAGAACTTCTTATTTTACAATAATTATCGATCCTCATTCATCCACCACCTTTTTTTAGTACCTACGACAAGATACTCGTACAATACGAGTTCTCCTCACCAACCCGCAAACTTCACCCACACTAATATTTCGGCTCGTAAAGACATTAGCCGAAGGAGTTTTGTTATCAAATCCGGCAGGTGGCGTTTCACACGGCTCGACCGTTACGTTAGCACATTTATTATTATCTAGGTAACACACGACAAACGATACGGCTTGGCTGTGTAGGTATTATCTAAATAATCAGTACGGAAAGGAAGTAGGTAACTAACAAAACATCACGCCTGTTATTCCCTAAGGTATAGACAGAAGTGCAACTAATAGTAGACCCACATAACTATTTTAAGCAAAAATAAATTAGTCGATTAGGATATGAGTTCGAAAAACATGACGTCACATCTATCAAGCCACACGGGCTCGCGCGATGGCTTACAGCCCAATCCATCTTATAGAGAAGGCCTGAGTTCCAACAGTGGGAAAAATTACTTTGATTATGCTTATGATATGAGAGTGGCAGTCTTAGAGTGGTGTCGATGGGTGAAAAGTTTTGTGGTAGTCGGGTGAGAGTAAGATGATGGTGCAAGATGATAATTATGGATATCCTCAATAGTAGCAGTAGAAAACTATTAAGAAGTGAAGCACAAAAATGCTTTGCACCTGCTTTCCTCATTTCGCCTCGTCCATGTTCGCACATCTGGTCATACATGCACGCCAGTGGCGAGTACTACGCACCTGAGCTTTCTGTAGGACCTCACCAGTAAGGTCATTGTGTGTAGGTCTGCCTACAAATCAAATCAGAGGAAATCATATAAGATGGTAGGTATACCTATAACAGACAATTCAATCAGTCCATCTATCTGCCAATTACTCCGGAACACTATCCCACTTAACGCTAACGGTATTAACAGGGACATGCACGTTACGTATTACTAATAGGTAACTGGATCAGCTCGCAATTTGCATCCTTCATTAATGAGGGCTCGTTAACGGGAGGGGTATCCCGTTTCATCCATTTGATCATTCCATCATATTATTCTATCGGTTATGATGGAATCTGTGGTGATATATAGATTGTTGGTGATAAAGCTGAAAGGAGATAGCCGTACATAACTTCACTCCTGTTTTTTTTGGGTCAGGCAAAGGAGGCTTTTAGTAGAGACATATTTTTCGCCCAATATGTTTTAATTTGCTTGTTATCATTTTATACTGGTTTCCTTATTTTTAAATTCTGGTTTTGTTCCAAATAAACTGTTGTTTATCCCTGGCTTTGCGGCATAATGTCACTTACCTTCAACAAGAATTTGCAATTTGTATCCGTATTTTTAACCAACTTAAAAAAAAGAAAACACAGGCTAATACGTTCAGCATCTTAGCCAACAAGAATTGTTATAATCTAGATGAATACAACTTACAGAATGCCATTTACGAAGACTCGACCACCACTTCGAGTCTAATGAAGTCATTTAATTATTGATCAAAATATTATATCAGCTTTTTTGTTAACTGTACTTTACGTACTTCTTTTTTCTTGGGGTCCCAAACTAATACTCAAAAATAATTATTAAATTTTTAGGTGGAATCCTGGAGCGTCTTCCCGGTCCTGAATGTCCCACGACCAAAGTCAAAAATAATATTTTCAGCCTTCTAATTGAGCAAGCCATCAATTTTCTTCCAAGTGAAATTTAACTTGTAATTTTCAACCACAGTTAAGGCAACTGAGTGTAAAATCAATTCGGTCCCTATCACCGGTAACCCGATACGACGGTACACCCCTAAGTTGCGTCACCCTCAATTTGCAAAACAAATTAGCACTCCTTGACGACCGACGACAGAATCCATAGATATATATCTATGTAGAGGTGTGTACAGCAGCCATTTTGGATTTATATAGACAAAGGGGACTGATTTTAAGTACTTAATGAAGACAGCCTATATGATGATGAGACAGCAGGTTGTGATTAAAGAACATTGACTATTTTTGTACACACGGCTACAAATCAAGTTATACAAAACCAGTTAATCTTGGCCTCACTTTACTAGATCTTTTCGCACAATGAACGATCAGATTATACTGGTTTTGTATAGCTTGATGTGTAGCCGTGTGTACCTATGACAATGAGGGCTACCGCGTGTGAATTCGCCGCTAGAGGCGCTAGTGTAGCGTGAGGTCCAAAATGTCACTTTAATGGGTGGGCTGCGCGGTTTTATTTAGATCGTTTAAGTTTAATTTTGAGGTATTACAATTATGGCAAATACGAGTTACGGGTCAATGAATGTCAGTGCTTTAAAGGTGGCACTAAGAAAAAGAGGTGCAAAGATAAGCGGACTGAAAGAACAGCTAATTCAGAGGTTTGTTTTGGTTTGTATAATGTTTACAAACAAAATATTTTGTCGAAATTTAGCTTCTTTACCGAGTTTACAGCTATGTTTTTCTTTTTTTATAGACTTCAAGACTATGACAGAAATAATAACTTTAATGGAAACATAGAATATGAAATACTACATACCGATTTGTTGTATACTGTCGAGTTGCCTGCAGACAGTTTGTACAACAGTGTAACGGCAAAAAGTGTATCACCTGACTTGGATATAGTGAATATTACCGCGCAACACTGCGGCATACTCGTTAAATTATTTTAAATTGTAAGAAAGCTTTGTTTTGACGCCAAAACAACTTATTATTATCTATCCAACTTTGACAGTTCTTTAGATCGAGACCTCACGCGCCAGTGGCGCCAACTGGTGAGCACAAAAACGGTAGCCCTCATTGAAAAGATGCAATAACAGGCAAGTTTATGACATTTTTCTTTGAACTTAAATTATTAGGAGTGACAAATATATTGCACTGCTCTATAATTTTCGTAAGAAACAACTGCATTGTTTATCAAGTGGTTGCTGTGCAGGAATGAGGTCTTGGATTCTCAGGTCGGGGAAAGAGATACAAAAAATTTCGAAATACACGTCCCCCTAGCCCTTCGAGGAATATGTAACTGAATACCATTATCATTTCTGTTGACACAGAATTCCTTATTCTTTTGTTTTCTTTATAGTCGGCTGAAACCACGCTGAAACGATAAGGTTGATAAAATTAAAGCTACCAAATATCATGAAGTTGAATACCTATCTACAGAATGTCAACGAACCATAACATGGACGAAAGAATTACATTCTTTACACTGGCAAAATGATAAACGACGTCGGTACAGATCTTCAAGAAACAAGTAATCATTGTAAAAGAAAAACGCAGACAGACACTCCTCTCAATTTACAACTATTATACCACTCAACAAAAGACCACGAAACATTAAGTTTTGAGACATCATAACACACCATAATTCTCATATTGCGTGTCAAAGACTGATACAAAAGTTTCATTATAGCCTCCAATTTACTTTGACCTGTCTCTCCTCCATGAAAGGGGGGAATTCGTTCAAGGTGCCAGGTCTTGGGTGACTGGTTAGGGAAGTAGTAATAGAAAGCGCTCAAGTGATGGTGTTTTTAAGGCGTGTCTATTGCTTTAATTTTGTTTTGTCGTTTACGCGAAAGGGTGGAATATTTTCTTTGTCAGATAGTTTTAATACAAAGCCTGTTCTGAGTCTGAACAATCCCAATCTTAGGCAAAGTCCTCTTTTGTGGGGACAAGATCTGCACTATAGCGTGGAGGTGTAGTTTTAGGAGTTACAGTGGTTTGAGAAAAGTCCAAAACCACTGAAACTCCTAAAAACTAGAGTTCACAGTGGCCTGAAAAACGCCGAGACAACGAAATGGGCAAGACGTTGGCGTCGCCCGTTTCTTCAACGTATTACATGATTAGTCATCAAAATATTTCTATCTTAGCAGCTGAATACCAGTATTTTACATGGAATGACTGACTATCTGAAGTCTTTAACCCAGTTTACTGGGTAACACGATATCCCTTTACAAACTAGGCTATCAAGCTTTCAGAATTATAATTATGCTGTAACATAAACTTTAGATAGTTTTCTTGTATCTTTCAAATCTTATGTATTCTCGACACTTCAAACTACGAACAACTTGGGGCTGATAACACAAACCACAGACATACAAAACTGCCATAGAATTTGACCATAGAACACATATCATCAGGCCTTGTAATCCCGGAGGGTTAGAGGTGTTCTTATGACACACATTTAGCCAGTTATGATTAAGTCCGATGCAATAGGGGGCAAGCCTATTGCCATCATCCAGTCACAAATCAACACTCCGTGGCCGCTACTGAGAAATTCCTGATTTAAAAACCCAGTAACACTTTGCCCGTCCTACGAATCGAACCTATAACCTCATGCTCAGCAGCCGCACTTGCGACCACTAGACCATCGAAACAGTCCACCATAGAAAGTAAGAGTAAACCCAAATTCCATGTTCAGCAACACCATAGATGATCACCTGACCGGAATACCATAGTCAAACAAATCGTGACAGCCCAATTTTCCATAGACACGCCAAACACAATACACAGAGGACATACGACAATGACATACCATTGATAATTCTACTCTATAGTTATTTTTCGTTACCGCCTCACGAAAAAGACTATGCTAATTTCGATGTAATTTTTTTTGACATAACTCTTACGCTTTTGTCAATTGAAATTGAACTGTGACTTGAATGATGTAAAGTTGAATTTGGTGTGTTTGGGTAAAAATGAAGTTGTTTTGAAAAATATAAAGTGATTGTTAGCAATTGTCATAGATGTGATTTGTCACTTAGATAACTGATAAGTGATATAAATGGTAGTGATAATAATGTTTGAATGTGCAATAGATCATTGTACCATTATTGTGGTTATGTGAATAGATTTGAATGTAGAATAGGCTATTGTTTGATGTTTTCTTTTGCAATTAGTTTTTCAGCTAATAATAGGAAAGTGATTTTCAGCACGTTTTTTTAAATGGCATGTATATTTCTGAACAGAGAACCTGCTCGTCTATACAAATAAATAGAACTGAAGTCTTTGTTTGTGATTTAATATAACAGCTTTTTACTAAATTCTGCATTTAGTAAAAAGCTGTTATTTTAGGAAGTACTTCGACGCCTGTTGCAACTGCAAGCGCTATAACATCCCGCGTTAATGGCACTTCTAGGGGATTTTAATCATCTGGCTCAAGAAGTGACGATCAAAATTACTTTTAAAAACTAATAGTAAGAATACGAGTAGACAAGGTAGCAGTGGTGGAGGTGCAGCTGGTGGAAAAATTTGCAATTGTGGGCAACCCCCCATGACCACAAACACTCATGTCAAGATTGAACAACAAAGAAGAAGTATAGAAAAGGACCAAACCGGAACAAATAAAATTTAATCAAAACGTCAATGTCATCAAAAGCTTATACCTCCCATAAACTAAACTAAACCTAATCAAAAATTCAATAATCATTCAAATGACGGCAACATCAGTGGTAACCGTCCATCCGCTCCGTGCCGGTCTCTTCGGCCCCCGGATAAAAACTGTTTTAACCCTTTAAGGTGCAGCTTAAGTGTCCAATTAGCGATGCAGTGTTAAAACGACGGCGGCGACACCTAGGGCCCGAATTTACACGTACTGTACAAAGACGTATTGATGCGTCTTATAGGGTTAAGTTGTTGTAGAGAAGACAAAAGGCGTGATTTGTTTTACAAATGCCGAGGCTCTAAAACTGTTACGATGAAAGATGAGGGCCAGAAAGACATTATCTGGAGCTATAATAAGAAGTGGGACTGCGCTGGTCACGTCTGTCGCATGCACAATGAGCTGTAGGTCAAAATTGGCACTTTCCAGCCCTGACAAAGCCAGAAGCCGTCGCGGTAGACTTCGTGGAAAATGTGGGGACGATTTGGACAAGACTTGCGATGAGTGATCTATATTGGCTATGAATCGAAGCGACTGGAAGTCATAGGAAGAAGCTTTTGCCCAGCAGTGGGTTGTTGCAGGCTAACACAGTATCAGTACATATTAGTAAACATTAGGGAAGACGAGAAGAGCAGCGGTGGCCCAGTGGTGGCAGCCCCAACTTACGCATAGAAGTCGTGGTTTTAAAGCCAGACGCATTCTTGTGTAGTTTATCTTATCACCACTGCTCTCAAGACGGTGAAGGAAAACATCGTGAGGAAACCGCACTGGGCCCGCGTGGTTTATTATAGCCCATCCCTCTCCTAGAGAGGCAGCCTCAGTCCCTGGAGTGGGAACATTATAGGCTGACGATTATGATGAGTAAAGATTATAGTGACTCAGTAACTTCTCGCTACTGTATAACTATGACTTGTGCTTAATCTTTTTGTTTCTTAGGGTTGGACCATTTCAAATCTTAACGTCACCTCTACGAGTTTCCGAGCTCTGTAAAGCGGCACCACAAGGAAGACTGTCACAGCACAATGCAAAATAGCCTCTTTGTCTGTTGTTGTCCTTTTTAATTCGTAACTTATATGCGTCAAAGTGATTCACCCGGATTTTTACCGCTCAAAACAAACTTATCATTCACTCCCGTTTCCTTTGATCTCGAAGATTTTGTATGCATTTGTTTGTTTATTGAGTGAAGATATAAGTTTGTTCACATGTCGTAAAGTGGCCGGTTTTATTTAGACGACAAAAACTGCGGGCGAAGGGTTTGAACATGCGACTTTTTGTCGTAATGTTTTGGGCTTCCTGTGATGAATCAACGGTTACTTATTATAGTTTTATGATGTTGAAATTAAGCAATAAGATTATAGTTAATGCTGATTTTGTAGTGTTTGTGATAAGTATTTGTCTAATTTTTTTTTACCTACATAACTGACTTTGAAGTTTGATAGTTTTCTGAAAATGTTTTAATGTGAAAAATCGCTTTTATTACACCTTCAGGGCATTGTGAAACAAATGCAGTTTAATAAAAAAAACTCTTTTACTTTAAATGTAATTTAATATGAATCTCACAAGGGATTTGTATAAAAAACTTTGCTTCATTTGTGTTTACTTTGCAGGTTATTTTTAATTACATACGTGATAAAAAAAAATTAACAAAAAGACACAACATTATTCAGCTTTAAAATTAAAATAACATACCTAAAACAATTAATAAAAACCTCTGACATTTAATCTAAACTCGACGAGAATAAAATAAAACATGAGAAAACTACCACAATGTGAGTTAGATAAACTTATGTATAAATATATTTTTTACTGCGACATAACTTTGAAGAGAATCTCTATGTATACAGGATTTTCAATCTTAATCATGGAAACAAAAAAGAACATTTTCCATTTTCATCACAACTAATCATGGGATATGAAAAACATTATTATTATTCACAAAATGACTACTGCAGATCATTTTGTGAATATGTTCTTTAAAGCTAATAAAAATAGAGTTCATTTTAGAATAAACTGCACAATTGCACATACGCCCTAATTTGGCGAACACGACGTTATAGTCATGGGAATGAAAGATTATGTCAAAGTTTAATGGTGTGCCAACACCACAGAATAGACCATAAATCTACTAAACTGCCTGTGATACTGTAATTTACCTAAACTTGGCGTCTAATTTTATATTATTATTTATTTTACTATTCACAGTTGCCTGTGGTTACTCAGTAAGTTGAATAGAGCTTGAAATATTTGTACATGATCAAATTCAAATGATGGTTTAGAGAGTATGGAGTCAACGACTTGCAGCTGGTTTAGTTAAAATATTATCTGACAGAGAATAAAATAATTATTACTTATTTTAAATTGACACTAATTATAATTATGGCCACATCTGTGATTATTGATGCAAGTATCGCGCCACTACGTATATGAGTTAAATTAACCTACATAGTTTGTTCTTCTTTTTAGTGTGTTTATGGCCACCTAACTAAATTCAGCACTAAATTCAGCTATTGGAAACTTGTAAAGTGCAAACAGTACGACTGGCAGGATTCCTTATTAAAAAATTATGACAATATAAAACTCCTCACACCTCTTCATTTTAAAAATATCCTACTCAAAGTTACGTTTTGTAGTTTTCTGAATATATTTAAACAATATGACCAAAATATCGCACCAAAAATGTCCAAAAGCTCACAAAATAAAGAACCTCACACATTAGCATGTCAAACGCAGCGGCACGTTTCAAAGTTTCCACTATCATTTTACAAAAAACGCAAAACATTTTTTTCCGCATTCCAAATTCGAAAAAAATCGTCGAGGTTTGCGGTGGCACTATCGAGACATCTATTAGCGTGGTGGAGGTAAACTGTTTAAAAGCTACCGGACTTGGCTATGTCAATGTTTGTCCTCTGCAAAGGGACTTAAGACTCCGTCGGGGTGGGAAATTGTTGTTTTATTACTGCAAATAATTCTAGTTTGTACTTAGTTATTTAGTTGATTCTAGATGTAGTTGAGGTTTTGCACTAACATTATGAAAAGGTTTTAAAAGTAACCTGTAGTATTTTTAAAATCACTTTCATGATTCTAGACTTGATAAATTAAGGTAATTACTGATTACCGTCAAAAGTGGTTAGTTTAGATGGAGGGGTAATCTTCCTAGCTACTTTTCCGATTCAGATTATTTTTTCACTAATGACAAGCTAAATTTTGTCAAGTATCAAGGTATGGCCCAAGTATCAAATATCAGGATCTTCCCGTGGTACAAATTCTGACCATTTTTATAAAAAACCGGTGCCTAGATGCACACGAAATTTACTACGGTGAAAGTTCAAAGACATCAATTTACAAAATTCATTATCTCATTGATTGGACTCCGATAAAATCAGCCACTAGATATCCAAAATATATAATTACTTGTTTAAAAGTGTTAATGCATCATTATTTCAACCCGCGCGTTTATTTCACATAAATTAAAATTGACGGGAGGTTAATTGATACGAACAGATTAACTTCATTCATAAAGTTACACAAGCTGAACATAAATTATGGATGTAATAGTAAACACTGTTATTTTCAGTGTTTTTATGAATGCAGAGAAACTGCAACTTTTAATAGTAATTTTCTAAAGCTGTATTTAAGATAAATCTCATCTTATGTCGCTAAGTTACAGAGATAGCCATTTCGAACTCTTAACTACTATTACGAATTAGGAAATCTTAAAATAGAAAGTGCGTTTTCCCGAAAAAATCCAGTTTGAATGATGCTGGGTATAAACACATATTAGTGCTCGTGACTATACTTACGAACTTTGTCTGGTACCCATTTCTGTATACATAATCCGTAAGATATAAAAGTCGTGTATTTTGGTTTTTAATGTCATATTTCGATGCACAATTTCAGGTCCTACCTATCTTTTTGTGACCGAACGCAAGTAAGACGACAAACACTAGTCCAAGAAACTTAACAAAAATAATCTAAAAGCCAACATTGTATGTCATAGCGCCACACAGCGGAGGTCTCAGCCTCGTTCTAATCAGTCCAACACACAAAACGCGCTTTGCCGCACCGCCGATATGTACACTCCTTTAAAACTTCCGCGCACACAACGGTAAAAAGACGTATCTCCATTCTTAATGATTGCACTTACGACCTTTTGGATTTTAGGACGTAAGTACAGGACTAATGTTGTTTAGAGACTGCAGTGGTCAGACGAGACCACCGTGTTGTGTTTACACCCTAAGCTTTTACAGATTAGTGGCTCATGGCTAGTATAGGTTCTAAAATAACAATAACGTAATAATGTATGTAAAAGAGTGAAGATAGTTTACGTACCGCGGCTTTGGTAATGTTTGAAAAATTTGTTCGATGCTATATTTAAGTGGACCACCTACGAGTATTTTGGATTACCTGTAATTATGTTTCGAGTCAAAATTGGAGGTGCTACTGAATTTCATTGCTGCTGTCTGTTAATCCCGAATGGTTTGTCAACACTTTGCCAAACCCGGAAATCGACTTCACCAATTAATTGTCCAAAAGTGAGTATGACAACAAATAACTGATCAGTATTATTTTCGATATTATGATTACTGAACTACCAATAATAATAAAATACATAACGAACGAACGAACGAACGTAATATCGTCAAAAATACATAACGAACCACACATAAATTCGACCACGTTATCAACCCTGTAACATCGAAAAAATTGGTCCCACCCTTTTAATCAGACCAACCCCAGTAATGAAATCTGGGACGCCATTAAGGGATTAAAAATAATAACTACCCCATAAGCGGGGGTTGTGATTGGACATGAGGGTCCAGACGGCCCTCTTAATGAGCTATTGACAGAATTTTGAGGGTTGAAATGGGAGCAATATATTCAAGAGGACATAGTTTTGGAACATGCCAAGTTTTATTTTACTATACATGTTATTTATGAGTAACATCGACGTTCAAACCAGTAGAGTAAAAAAAATCGTCGGCTATCATAAAAATGTGTGAAATAGATGTAAGTATTTTTGCATGCTTGTGCTTGAATCATGATACTGTAATGGTTGGCGCATGACACATTACACTCTGTATTTTGTTCCTAATGCTTTCAAAGAAAAACATAATCATAAATAATGTATTGCATTCTCCAGGTTGAACCTTTAAATAAATGCAGTGAGTGCAACTCTATTTTAAGGGTTCAGTACCACAGTCGTCAAAAACGGAACACTTATAGGATTACTTTACAGTCCGTCTGTCTATTAGTCTGACAAGAACCTTATTATCAGGAGCGCATGAAGGTATCCAGCTGAAATCAATACCAAATCTTTGAAGCAATAAAAAAAAAACAAATTGTTAAGTCAACGTGATCAAAAGATATGACCGTTTATCTCGCATATTTTGCGATTTACAAGGAAATGAAAATTTATCGAATATTTTCTGTTGAACAAGGCGTAATGTTATGTTATTGATAAAATTATTCTGTACATTTTATCTATGGGCTTGCCTAAAACAAAACGATTAAAATTTATAAACCAGTCCAAAATATCCTACCAATCAGATTTTAATCACAAATCCTATAGCCACAACAAGGGTGGACAAACAGGGGTTTGTCCGTCGTATTTAATAAAACGGGACACAGGAGCCATGAAATCAGAACCATACCGTCCCCTGTTTACCAATTAAGAGTTTTTTGTTTGCGCCAAACTCGTCGGGTCAGCGTTTTTAATTCAAAATGTTGGGGAGAAGGTTTTCGATGACGCTTTGGCGATGAAAAATAAAAGCGTCGATTGAAAGGTTCGATGTTAGGATTGATGCATGGAAAACTTTTAGGCTTACTCTAAAATGGGAATATTGGAAATGTTTTTAAACGGTAATTTAGAGGCATTTTTGTTGTAGGTGATCAAACATATTCTTGTCATACATTTTTAAATTGCATGAAGTCAAGACTACTCAAAACCGTCATGTTGTCACCATATGCTAAAAATAATAAAAACGTACTGAAGAAGCTAGCTCCTAAACTACTAACACTGTCGAGAATAATTTGTAAATCACGGTAGATACCCATAGGTGGATCGATGACCAGGGCCCCGAGTCTGCTATTCAATAGTGTCAGAATGGTCAATCATTGATCTCATAATGGTTGATTGATGACAAGCCAAAAAGTACCTTATGCTTGTCGACTTAAGGTACTTTTTGGCTTGTCGTAAATCAACCATTATGAGGTCAATGATCGACCATTCTGACACTATTGAATAGCAGACTCGGGGCCCTGGTAAAGGTTGCGGGGATCTGCTGGATGCGAGACACACGAGACCAGTCAGCGTGGTGACACTTAAAGGAGGCCCACATAATATGTCCAGCAGTGGACATCTTTCGTGTGAAATTATATTATAATGATCCCTTAAGTGACAGTGTAAGTTTAGTTAGAAGCCGTGTATGCTTAAAACATATTAATCGTTTCTCTCATTTGATTGCCGCACAAATATATATAGAAGAAAACCATAATTCTGTTACTCCTTTATACTTTCGCCTCACCGCGTCGCATGCGCAAGTATGTTGCACAAACAGAGCGTCTCTATACCTCTTGACGTAACGGATCGGCTGGCGCCGCGTCTGTTAAATATAACCGCGGTTAAGTCACAGGGGGATGAGCAGACGTCACCCGCTAAGCTTGTTGGCAGGAGTGCGTCACTGAGACTGTAGCAGGATGGATATAGAGTTGATAATTCTCTGAGTGATAAGTTTTGGTTTTCTCTCTTCTTGTAGATTTCATCAGCGCTGACTGTGATAAGCGAAATCTCCTTTGGGTTCTGCCATAAAAGAAACTTTTACATTTCCTAAAAAGAGTTAGAAGATAAGGGTTAGATAAAAAAGATTGAAAGCGTCCAATGAAAACCCAATGATACTTTGCCCGAACTGGGAATCGAATCCATGATCTCACGCTAAGCAATCGCACTTGCGAACACTAGACCAACGAGGCAGTCAAAGGCTGCTACATGTTGTAGCATTAATTTGTTATTACAATTACGCTGGCAAAATCTTAAAAGTTGTTTTTCTCTTTGAAACATATTTAATAAGACAGTCACACCAAAATTCATCCAATCACACTTATTCTTAAACTCTATTAATTTCCACTTCAAAAACGTATCCATACCTTACGATCTTGTCTCAAATGATCCTGGATTACCGTTCACATGCCTATCGATACCCTACACTCCAAAACCAAACGTCCATACTGCAGATAGAGTTTCATTTCCTTTAGATACTTCACTTCAGTCACTTTAACGTCTTTAACACGTCTATTGACACATGTGATGATTTTATGCCTATATATTTATCGACTCGTTATCTTTTGCTCGTGTCGTAATCTATATCTAAGTATACTAATGTTAGGTAAAATTTGTTTGTTTGTAAGTTTGTGTGTAGGGGGTAATCTCTGAATCGAATAATCCAATTCTGAAAACTCTTTTACAGGAAGAAAACTACATTATTCGTGGTGAGTTGAATAAACTACTCGCAGGTACTCGTAAAATTATTTTTAAATCCATCTACATTTATAATAATAACAAGAAAAGTCCTGGCTGACTGACTAACTCATCAACGTCCAGCCACCAGCAAAATGCAAAGTTTCAGCTTTCTAGGTCCAAGGGTTTAGCCCTTGGACCTAGAAAGCTGAAACTTTGCATTTTTGATTGCTGAAACTTTGATTAGGTAAGAATTTTTCGAAATTACACCGTCTTGTCTTCTGTGAAACTTTTAATGCTCTGGGTCGCCCCAAGAAATAATTCTGGATAACTGCGCTTATTAACGTTTCTTGTAGACCACGCGGGTGAAGCCGCGGGCAGAAGCTAGTCATACATATTATTCGTCGCGCTATCACAATGTTTGCGGACGAAGTCACAGCAAAATGTTAGTTAGTTATAGTGTAACAGTTATTTGCTGAGATAATAGTGGATCCTTCCTGTTGATACTTGGTATGGTTTTAGACCGTCATAAAGTTTAGATATCTATAACTGCTAACGATTCTGTTGGATCATGATGGAATCTCTTCCTGTGATTGGCACGTTTGACTGAATGAAAGACAGTAAGTCACACATGCGTTTGAATGCATTTTGTTCTTCATTTTCTTTCATAGATTTTGTGAGCAGAAAACTTTTGTACAAGGTCCGTATATTAAATAACATTCGGAATCTGGATGTTAACAGAGGCTCCGGATATACTTATCCATTATCCATCCAAAATTCCAAAATAATCTATGCAAATACATAATACTTAACACTCCTAAATAAAATTGCGTTTATTCTGCCTTAGACTGAACTCCCATGAATATATTATCACTTATCATGATGAACAGATTGTTCATATTCGCTGTCAGATGAAGAAGATTGATTGATTGAGATTGCAATAAAACTTGACGAATTTCTGAGAAACAATTCAAATGTGTTTGATCTCTCAACGATAGACATGCATTGACTACCTGTACGACTATCAAAGATCTATATCTACAAATGACAGCTGGAACGTGCTTTCCGATGAACGGAGGAAACTCGGTCACCCATCCACGGACCTAGGCAAGTGCAGCTTAACCTGATCATCGACCCGACCAGCTGTTGTAACTTAACCACGAACTCTCGTGGCAGCGACATGAAGAAAAAATAATACTACAAATTCGCCAAACAATATTCCCTTAATAAAATTCTGTCCCATCAAAATTGCATATCCAAAAACGCAATTGCAGCGAGTTCGCACATAGCACCCTATGTGCTCACCCCCTGTGAGTACATGTGTACTGAAGGCATAGTACAAACACTGCGGGGGTGTAATTCCATCATTCTCATGACAGCACCCCAGACTAAATTGAATTCATGGCCATCTCGTGTCATCGGGGATGGTGCTATGCAATATTGGGTAGCAAAATTGAATAATAATAAACATGCAATGTTTTCACCTGAAGATGATTGATTTGAATGGAGGAAAAGAAGGCTTATATGTCTTTATTCTTTGTGTTGTTGTTCATGTCAGCAGCATGCGTGTATTTACTTTTATTGGTTATCCATTACCTAGATAATCGATTTTAATTCTTGTTACAGGCATATCTTGCTGATGATCCAAGATTATCAAATACTAGCTTTTGCCAGCGGCTTCGCCCGCGTGAAAATGACGATTTTCCATACAAACTTTCATCAATTTCGAAAAATCCTTCCTTATTCCTTGTCTACATTATAAAGGGAACCTCTGTGCAAAATTTCAGCTTTCTAGAACTAAAGGTTTGGGCTGGGCGTTGATGAGTCAGTCAGTCAGTCAGTTAGTCAGGACTTCTCTCTTTATTTATTAGATACCTTGAAGAAAAGGTATTCATCATCATAATCATCATTTCAGCCGAATTATATCGATGCTGCAGGACATTGGTCCCCCCTAGTGTCACCACATTGACCGGTCCCGCAAAATGTTGAAAACATGTTTATACTTAAGCCATGACCTACAAAATAACGTTTCTTACTTAGCTGCCTTTTAAAGCAAAGCTCAAAGTAACTTACGTTATTTTACCATCTCTTTGGTTCTTTACGCATAAACCCATTCACAATAACATGACAGACTATGCATAGCCTTCAGTAATCCTCTTGCTAAGTGCACTTGTCAATACCGACTATGGGGCCCACATGTATGGACCGATCTATTCAAATATTGCTCACAAAACTTTAAAACAGACCTCAATGAATTCTATCTCACAGTTTTAAAGTTGAAATTGGTTTGTGATATTTTTCGAGGAGGGTAGTTTGAAATTGTTCTGATAGTTTGACGGGAAAGGACTGCCATTTTGTAATCCTGACGCTAAAGTGCACTTTGACAATAGTGAGGGGCAATTATTACTGTTGTATTTAGAGGAGTGCCTATGTATTCATTGGGGTATGGGAAGATTTTTAATAACAGACTTTTTGGACGCTGTTTTTTTTTCAAAGAGTCAATAGATTTTTTTGATGGTACTTAACGAGATGATAAAATACGTAGTTTTGGTCAAACAGAATAATATAACATTTTTTGCAAGAAATAGTTAGGTACTCAACTAAAAATTCTTGGACCTCAGAATGCCTCTGCCACTGCATAGGTACATAACAGAACATATCAAAACATCACCCTGCTTTTACCCGACTGCGGCAAAACCCAAAAGGAGAGTTATTTCAACAAATGGTTAGACAGAGATGTTCCTTTAGTACTTCCTTAAGTATGTTCCATATGTTTAAGTAATAACTAATAGGGGAGATCCTATTGTCGTCCACTGGTTACCTTTTTACGAATCTAGACTCCATGCTGCTACTGAAAACGAATTCTGATAGAAATACTTAACAAAAAACCAAAAAAAAAAGATATATCGCTCTCGATATTTATTTTATTTTTTTTGGTTTTGTGCAAAATATTATAATTGATACTGAATCAATGATGGAAGGAAGACGGGATCATACGTGACCGTGTCTGATTTTTTATTCATACGAGTATGTTGATAGCTGAAACCATAACTCTTCCTTTGGCTTTGCCACAATCAGATAACAAACCTCAAAAACCCAAATACAAAAGCCAAATATCCCTCGATTAGACCTCACTCAATCAAAAATTGATCAAACAGACTCTTTGAGCAAATTAAAACGTAAAATTTCGACAGTGAAAGTAAGAAAACGAACGATTAAAGTTTACTCAGCCATTAGGTCTGTTTGGGGCCTTCACGACTCGCTGTAAGAGGCTCGGCAGCTACGGAATTAAATGGCAATCGATTACAAGTAGCACCGGCTATTGGGGAAAATTAACTGCGCTCGCGTTGAAGTTGGGAGATTTGAACCGGGTACAAAAACAAACAAGAAAATGGAATTTGAGAAAAAGCTCGGACATTGAAAAAATATGTGAAATCTTCTGAAATTAAAAATCAATTTGGGTACTGTTTTAGATGTTAAGTTTGACTTTCCAAGTTTTAGTTATTGAGGTTAATATATTCTTCATTGGTATTGTTACGAATTTATTACGCAGGTCAAATAGTAATAATTCTCACGAGCAAAGATTTTGAAGGAAACTGGGGAATACCGGATTTGTGGTAACCACACTTCCATAACTTTGATCTGCTCAAAATCGATTAAATATTTTTCAATAGTCGAATTGAAACCATGCAAGCGGATGCTTCTTCCTCTCCCCTTGTCCCATGTTACTTGGGGTTGGTGCAACACGTTTTATTCTTCTCCTTTATCAACCGTCACGCTATCGTTACACTTTTTCTTTCATATCATTCCTCACACAATGCATCCATCGTTTCCTTGGTCTTCCTCTCCGACTCTATCCATCAACCGAATGCTATCACTATCCAATAAAAACAATACAGCATCCAATCCTCAAACCTTACCGCGACCCCAAAATTCTAAAGAAGGAAATATCCTAATTAAATATGGATGCAACGTAATGAGTTATGCAAATATTGTAGACGATGGCTAACGATTGGGGAGGGAGGGGGAAGCACCCCCATCGAGGGGTGAGGGAGGGGGGAGCTAGATACTTCGATTCCACAGTACCGTCGGACGAATCATTTCAAGTATTTACTTTAACAATCTTTGGTATGCTTTCTTTGAAAATTATATTGAAAGGGTAGCTCCGAATTACTTTGTTTGCAATATTTTTAGGGGCAAGAGTTCGCAATTTAATAGAATTCGAAATGGTAAAATCAAATTAGAGGGTAGACTGAAGTTTTATAATTATGTTGGGTTAGTTTTGCCCAAGGGTTTACTGGAAGGTTATAAGTTTTGGAAAATGGGTAGAAGCCGCTTCCGCTCTGCTGTATCTGTTTTTGGGATTTCATTCTGAAGTCTGAAAATCGACCGATGTTTCGAGGAATTCTAGAGGGCACTTTGTATGCTTGTCTTAAAAATAGACCAAAGAGCATTATGACTTGATGGTCAGTTTAATAGTTTAATTTATGGCTCATATAAGAAAAATTAACAATGGATGTGGAAATACTCTAACGAACAACACGTGAAATCAGCTGTTCAGTTCCTGCCAATATCGTCATCGCGCTTGCCGTTCCCTGCGTGCGTTTTGTCACGGTCACGATGCATTGCGTATAGGGAAATAATGTATTGGATTCCCATAACGGTCCTGAAAAAAAATTCTTGAACCGGTCATCTTAGTTGGATATTTTGAATTCAACTTATTGCATCAGTCTGCGGAGGGCTGTGCCTTACACCCTGTATTTTTATATAACCTTTGTATATTATATTATTATAGCGTATACTTCTCAAATCTGCGTTCCAAATAGCCCATTAAACCCAAGAGAAAAAACACACCAACTTTAATATTCCGTAAAACTCCAACAAATTATAATGATGGTGCTATATTTTGCATTTTTCTGTGCTCAGTACCCTAATGCGAATTTTGAAGAAAAACTGTTTGTTGTTCGACAAAGTCATTATTATAATGTAAGTCGCCAGTTGGGCCGGCAAACTTTCTTAAGTGGGCAACATTTATAAATTATTTAGTAGATGCTGTTGGTACTTTTTGAGGCTGTGTTTGTTTAATGGCTAAATATTGTTAATCTGTGGAAGGTAGATTAGCGAATGTTTGTGATGAAAACTGAAGGCCCTGACCTGTAAATCGTGAAAAAGCTTCCGTAATCTCTTCTGAGCGATCTGTCTCTCCTTTTTCCAACTATTTTGTGATCGGTGTCCAGTCCAACCAGATGCAGCTAAATACTAGTATTTAACACTAGCTTTTGCCAGCGGCTTCGCCCGCGTGAAAATGACGATTTTCCATACAAACTTTCATCCCCTATTTAAATCACCGGGTTGAATGTTGAAAAATCCTTCCTAATTCCTTGTCTACATTATAAAGGGAACCTCTGTGCAAAATTTCAGCTGTCTAGGTCCAAGGATTTGAGCTGGGCGTTGATGAGTCAGTCAGTCAGGACTTCTCTTTTTATTTATATATATATTTATATGTATATAGATGAAGCGACTGCTTATCTGATCTCCACAATCAGGATTCATTCAGGATGGTACTGGGTAATAGGATACCGCTTGATAACCTGTAACGACTGTAAAAATCTACAAATTACAGCTGGCACCAACGACTTGACTTAATTTAATGAGTGGTCATTCATCCACCATAAAATAAATAAATAATAGAGTTACGTAGACGCTACTGAAAATGCCAAACTTGTCGTCAAACTTTGAGCTGAGTCAAATTGAAATGGTCATTGACACGCAATGAAGATAGTGTGATGGTTGACAGAAGAAAATGGAAGAAACATGAACATAACCCGCCTTATTACAAAAGGTAGTTAAACCTGGTTTAACTTAGACTTGGTTTATCTCGCATGCTGTCACTTTCTTTTGAATATTATTGAAGTGAGACGTCATGCGAGTTAAACCAAGTCTAAGTTAAACCAGGTTTAACTACCTTTTGTAATAAGGCGGAACATTTTTCGCTGATCCCAAGTAACGTGGAACAAGGATAGGAAGAAGCCAGAACGTGAAACTTGTTCAAAGACCTGAAAAAGAATTAGGCCAGAAAATAAAAGAAAGTTTAAATATTCAGTACCCTATCACACTAAAGACACACCAAGGAGATAACACTATCACATCAATCATCAAGTTATTCATACAAGTAACACATGAATAAACATTATACTCAGAAACTATTAACACAAAAAACGAAGTAAAAGGTTAACTATTTACTTTATTAAGATTGCGAATATAACAAATATAGTGCAATATAGATAAATGATACAGACAAGCGGACTACAGCTGTAAAATAATAAAAAATAAAATGATAAATAATAAATAGCTGCGGGTAACGTATATAAAATGGGGACGCAAGCTGAATTGACGTCCGCAAGGAAAAGTATAGGTCATTTTTATGTGAAGTAAGTATTATTCTTAATTAGTGTGTGTGGTCTGCGACATTTACATGAACTAGACCACCCTGCCTTTATTGTGTTGAAGTCTAGTAGGAACCGATTATGAGGTCATTACTAAGTATCTAATTTATTAAGTAATTTTACTTTGTATTGTTACATTATTGATTTTACTTTGTAGTGTTAATTATCTTATAAAAACTCTAGAACGTACTTCCTAAAGATCTACAAACTACTCGTGTGACCATTTCCACAAATTAACACTATAAACGGGATATTTACCATGTTTTCTTATTGTTTCGAGTTCCCGATATTTCGGCGCTGTTACAAGCACCATGATCACGGATAAACTGAAGTCATTGCGGGTGGATGTTTATGAGCAGACAAATCGGTCTACCCTCTTTCTCGTTCGTTTTTTGCGCTATCCCGTTAAAACTTATGTTTCCACAAATATTGTGTTGTTGTTCAAGTGCAGCTGTGTCAAATGATTCCTTCTTTTTTTTTTTTTACATTCTAGGAATTTCTTCTGTATCGTGGGTTTAATAATATATGGTTCAGAAACATATATTACAAACTCACTTACACAAATACTCAGGCTCGGAACAGCTGCTATCTGTAGGCCATACAAATATTTGTTCCGTGCGGGGATCGAACCCGCGACACGCAGCAGTCAATTGTTTGAACCACTGCCACTGCGCCAACCGTGCCGTCGATAAATAAACATTTGTTGATAATATTGTCTATTTTCTTGTCCTTTAAACTTACTGTTCTGAAGTCATCATTTCAATTATCATCGATAAAGCCAAGTTGGCATCACCAACTTACTCCGAAATGTAAAAATTAATCTAGATACCTACTTTTCCATTGACAGCAAATTCAAAATTTAATATCTACTCCTCTCTGTAAGAGGATGGCTTTTGATTTTTTTCTCCATGAGGCAAACAGCCTAATTGGCCAGCTGGGCAGCACGTACAAACGACGGGACTAAATTAGATCCAAGGCAAATACTTAAAGAGTCGTCGAAACTTTCATATTCAATAGTTGAATCATATTATTTAGCATAGGGGTCTAAAGTACCACTGCTGTAAAATTCATTACGAAAGGGTTCCATACATAAAATTGTGTAGCTAGATACATATTTTTCATATAATTATGAACGATATATTTATGTAGGTAGTTATTTGTACTAAGCTGTTCTTTTTAGTATCCTAGTTTTGTTAAGACAGCATTAATAGTTAGATTACCTGGATATCAAATTCCACAGTATCTGAAGAGTCAATCGCAACTGAAGACCTCATCATCATTTCAGCCGAAAGACATTCACTGCTGGACATTAGACCTCTCCCAAGTGTCTCCACATTGACCGGTCCGTGCGTCTCGCATCTCGGATCCCCGCAACCTACACCAGGTCATTGGGTAAAAAATATCGAGTCACTGTTCTGGAGGTTACAAATTAACATATAAAAACTCAAAATTAAATTAAAATACCTCATTCATATAACCTACGACCACCATTTTTAATCTTAACCCTTAACCCTAAAAAGCGACGTTACATTTTAATAAAATTCTCCAGCAAACATTAATGAAGTCGGGTACTAAACAAGCACCGCTATTGTGGCGCTCACGTCGCCATTATGATTTTAACCGAGATAATGCACGGGAAATGACGGCAAAAGAAATTTAATTCGCGTAACGATGAAAGGGTTATATAGGGTCGGCTTTGATAAATAAAGCGGAGAGACCCCGAGGATATTGCTGGCCCCTTTTTTACTCTACATATTGATATTAATGCTTGTGAATTTTGACAAAATTGCGCGTAAGCCTTTGTGTTTTGGGGTTCGCCTTGATTTTTTATAGCTTGCGAGCCCGTTGTCTCGTTTTGCGCAAATGAAATATTATGGTTGTCTTTTTGGAAGCGCGGCAGTTTAGGGTTATGTGCTTTTTATATCAAAATGTTACAGGTCGTGTAAGTCTTGTAAATGTGGACGATAAATTTTGATACGATGTATATTTTTATTAATAGATTTTGTTTTACATTGTATACCTACATACCGTGTGTAGGTACTATATGTAGGTACTATACTATAGACATAGAGTATGATAATAATGTGTCCCTTGTCGAAAAGTTGATGTACTGTTTTTGATACTGTCTTATACTAAATAACTTTTTTCTAATTTTGTTTGTCTGTTTGTTCCAGCTAATCTACGAAACGGCTGACCCGATTCTGGACGTTTACTGGCAGATAGCTTGTGCTGTAAAGAGTTACTTTAGGATGCAGAGCGCAGCTATTTATAAATATAAATTCCATCACACAAAAGGTATACCTACTCATTACAAAATTAACCCTAAAACTGCTACATATCAATTTCTTCACCCCCTTAAACTTCTAAGCCCCGCATGCTTTTAGTCCTCCGTCGCATAAATCCCAAAAGTGTGGCAACTTCCAAACATGTCCGTATCAGATACTTCATTAATATTTCGCCATCATCCTGGTAATTAAGCGGGGGCACCGTCGCAGTTGAAGGGTTACGTAAATATTACGGAGGTTATATTCAATATTCATCCTAGTGAATCTTTGTCAGTTTAACAAAGGTTTTGAGGGTGGTTACACTATTTTGATGGGGATTTTCGGGTTGTTGTTTTGGTCCTTGGAGACGAAAATGAGGATGGGATTTTGAAGGGTTAATTATTTATTGTTACTTTGTATTCAAAGAAAATTGTGCTGCATAAGTAGGAACTCGTACTTAGTGTTTCAATATTTATGTACCCTAATCACACACAGTCACAGTTAAATAAGAAAAAGTCCTGTTTGCTGCTAGCTCGGTATAACCCTACCGGAAACAAATCGACTAAAATGGCACTTCAATAACAACATCATTTTGAGAAAAATTGTTCATATTTGTCGTTTTAATTTTAACTCGGGGGAGAAATGCTTTAACACAGAAAGAAGTGTAAAGGATATTTCGGTATTTCAATAAAAAAAAACAAATACTGTTCAGTTTCACGAAAATGTGTGAAGTTGGGTGCTGAATTGACGGTATAGTTCTAGGGGAAGACAAATTTATATACTCGGGAAAATAATATAAATTTTTCAAAAATTTCATACAAATTTCTATTGAAAAAGAAAAAACATTTCGTTCATCGATGTCTTTCAGTTATCGTATAAACATTCATGTAGGTAACAAGTACTCTCCAGAACATATTGACACATGCATATGCTCATCTGCACACATAACACAGGTAATTTCTACACGGAGGCTCGTGATTAGAAAGTATATTATTATGAAGCGTTACACATTAGAATAATTAAAAACGTTTGCCGCACGACTTTGCTCCCTACAGTCAACGTTATGATTTCGTCGTACGAATACGCACGTCTTCGATTCGGCAGTTTGTTGCATGAAGAAGCTTGGTATGGTCAGTAGAAAGGGAGTTATTTAATTTAATTTTTTAGAAAAAAAAAGTTTTTTGTTTTTATTTTTACACACGAGAAAAGGGAGTGCGTTTATGGATGTACCTAAACTCACTCCTTTAGGTAGGTAGAAACCACGGCCAACGTCACCTGCGATCCTTTTTTTCTTTTTTGTAGTCTGGGAAATTATCAAACGACTCCTCCCGCTCTGAGTAGAGCGGTAGGGAGTGTCAGACTTCTACTGACTAAAAACCACCCATGTTCCTTCTTAGCCCTTTGTGTCGAGGCCGCGGTGTCTCTTTCGATCAATCCTCAGCCCCGACGGGATCACCTGCGATCCCTACATATCTCTATTGCCTCGTCCACATTCATACATCTTGTCATTCTTTGGTCGCCTTTGGTAATTTTCTACAATGTATATTTTAAAAACTTGCCGTCTGTTTAGTTCTATTTTAATTCAAAATAAATTATAATAAATATAAATTAACATACCTACCTATTGGCTTTTTTGTTCAACAATATTGTTGTTGAAAAACAAAGCTTATATATAATGCTTAACCAGCCAAATCATCTAAGAAAGGGTTGAACCAATTTTGACGGGTTTTTAGCTGGCGGATAACTGATGTTACAAATAGTCGTGACTTAAGATGTCATTTCAGAACAAGTTTAAAAATCTAAAACCCGACTACGAATAAAATATTGGTTTTTGCTCGCCAAGACCTTTCATTTGATACCAAACATGTTATGATTATCTCAATTTAATATTTTTTGAGGTAAGTTTTTGACATTTAAATTCCGTCATAAAAATAATTTATAAAAGAAGAACAGGCAAAAAAAACCCAGACCCGACAGAAAAGTAACATATCTCAGTTTTTTTGTTATTATTTATATAATCATATTATATAGTTTTTATATTCGAAATCAATGGCTAACACCAAAATATTGCCTTATGTTTTTGTTCAGGCTTTACACTAAAAAAGTACAAAATGCCTACGTATCTACAAAATTCGTAATGTATGTAACTAAATGACGATAAATAGTTATGGGATGTATCCAGGAGACCTGGAGACACAACTGTATTATATAATTTTTGAACTCCGAGTACAACATTCAACTTAGGATTATTATTTTTTAAGGTGGTAATGACATCTCTCGCCCTTGGGTGGAGCGAGAGGGCGTGTCAGACTCTTACTGACAAAAAAATTCCACCCATTCCTTTTTGCCTCTGGTACCTACTGGGGTCAGAGCATGCCCTTCTGGATTCACCCTCAACTTAGGATTAATTAAAATCGTCATATTCGATGATTCAGATCGGATTATTCCACTAATTCGTTGACCTAACCTAACCTAACCTAAGTTGAGGGCGAATCCAGATGCTCTGACCCCAGTACCAGAGGCAAAAAGGAACGGGGTGGAATTTTTTAGTCAGTAAGAGTCTGACACGCCCTCTCGCTCCACCCAAGGGCGAGAGATGTCATTAGATGATTTTAAACCACCTTAAAAAAAAATCCTAAGTTGAATGTTGTACTCGGAGTTCAAAAATTATATAATACAGCTGTATCTCCAGGTCTCCTGGATACATCCCATAACTATTTATCGTCATTTAGTTACATACATTACGAATTTTGTAGATAAGTAGGCATTTTGTATTTTTTTTAGTGTAAACCCTGAACAAAAATATAAGGCAATATTTTGGTGTTAGCCATTGATTTCGAATATAAAAACTATATAATATGATTATATAAATAATAACAAAAAAACTGAGATATGTCACTTTTCTGTCGGGTCTGGGTTTTTTTTATATGGGACGTGACCGTTCTTCTTTATATAGCCTATGTCACCCGGGCTATTCTTACGAATCTATTGACACCTCATTTATTAAAATCCGTTCAGTATTTCAGGCGCTACGGTGGAACATACATACATACATACATATATACATACATACATACATAGACTGCCAAAATCATTACCCTTCCTTTTGGCTTCGCCGTAGTCGGGTAAAAAGAATAAGGGTGGAACTCTTACTCTCTGCAAAAAAAAAAACCTTTAAAATTGTTAACAAAATCTAAAGATTCAAAGGACTACTTTGCGGTAATCATGTTACGCGGATGAAGGTCACGTGGCACAGCTAGTAGAAAATATAATAAGAAATCCATAAAGCTCAAACCGACCATTAGCATGGCTTCCAACATCATTACTCTCGCAAAAAGACTAACAAAACACCGTGATTTCCGCCTTACCTCCATATTTTTACGCAAATCTGTAGCTTAAGGCTATAAAACACAACTTGTTTCATTAAGTCGCGACTGATATCGCTTTTTAGGATTCCGTACTTGAATGGTAACCCTTATGAACCTATTTCTTAACCTCCGCTGTCCGTCCGTCCGTCTGTCTGTCAGCGGGTTGTATCTTATTCTTATGATCCGTGTTAGCTACAGTTGATATTTTCATAGAATGTGTATTTCTTTTGCCGATGTATCTACAAGTTATTAATATAAATTAGAGTTTAAAGGGGGCTCTCATAGCTATACCTACTGTTTTTCTTTACATTTCTATATTGACTCTCCTACTACTATGGTACGGAACCAGGGTCTCGTTCGGTTTGTACAGCTAAACATAGCTTGCTGTACGTTAAGACCTTTTGTGAAGATTTCTTAAAGTCTTTGTACCGTAGATGTTATGGGTAATGAGACGAATGGAAAGGATCCGCGGAAAATATTTTTATCTCAACAAATAAGTAGGATACTGATACTTATTGGTTTACAGCCAGTGCCTTACATAATAATACTTTCATAACCATATTAATTAAGTACTTACATAGTTTTAAAATAATTCTTAATAGGCGTCTGTTTTTTTGCAACATGTGTTCTTATAGTCATTGGTGGGGGTTATTAGTGTCCAATTAGTGAGACTACACAGTAATGACAACTATCAAACAGAAATTTTATGAGGGGTTTTTTTCATAAATCTTCTTGAGACAAAAAAAATAACTTGTTGCTTATTTGATTACTTATTGCAAACATCAAGCTCGCAACTTAAAACCAACAGATTTCTCATAAACAATTTGGGGTCGCCCAATCACATCATTAAAAAATGCAAATGACAAAATTAATAAGCCAAAACTGCCATCTTCCTGTAGCAAACACGACTAAACTGCTTATTAATACTCATAATTATACCTATTTAAACAAAAAAATAAAATTATTATTGCTACCAAAAATATTATACGAAATAATTTCTCGACGGATGATTTGGTGAGCTAACCGTACCAGTAGTTACGACTAGTCGTATCGTAATAGTTCACTATCAAATTCACACGATCGCCACTGAACATCTGTCACGATCTTCAGAATACGCAACTTGTCTTGGAGGCCATGAGATTAGCGGGAGAGAGTGCACCTGGCAGATAAGACAATGATTGAGTTTGATGGGTGTCAAAATATTAAAACGAAGCGGAAAGGCACTGGTTTTTCTCGTCATTGCTATATGATTTTTGTTCTAGACTATAACTCGGAACATGTTAGTTAATGAGAAATTGGATACCGAAGTTCCAACTCCGTCCATCAGCACAATTTGTTGAGTACGTTACATGAATTCCTACCATAAAACGAAATTTCCGACCTAAATTCTCTACCGTAATTTCTACCACCTATAGGTACCGTAAACTTACTATGGTATTAATAAGTAGGTAAGAATTATAGGTACACAAAACACAGCTAATAAGCACAGTATAAATATGTACAGTAGTGTGACTCGGCCGTGTCCTTGAAATAAATGCCTACAGCCGCGCGGTACGTAAACATGCGTAAGGGCTGCCCGCCTCCAGTATTTTAATTACATGTGCTTATTTTGTGTTTCCATTTATAGAGTAAGATCCCAGAGCAATCAGACATAACTTATTTTCACACGGATGAAACCTGAAGTTTTCAGTAGCGTCTCGTGTGCCTTGAATACCTACGCGCTTTGTGGAACTTGCCGAGTGACACCTGGGCAGGTACCAGGTGAGAAAGGTGACTAAAAATAAGAACTATTTAACTTAAATTCACATGGCTGATTTTTATATATGTCATGTAGAATATTATTTTAAAGTAATATCATATAGTGTCAGACACTTTTGATGGACCAGAGTTTTTGTCAGACGCTTTTAAGCTTGGATTTTGAAGCGCCTGACCGATATAGCATGGCAATATCCCGATCAATTAGCTTTAAGTATTAAATCATATGGAGTTTAGTATTATTTAAAGCGTCTGTAAAGCAATACGGCCGACGGAAAGTGTCTGGGAGTAGAAAATATACGTAAAAAAACAGCTTGGAGAAAATACGTGAAGTATTTTCTCCAAGCTGTTTTTTACGTATATTTTAGGAATTATCCTTAAAAATAAGTCGCAAATACTCCCAGACACTTTCCGTCGGCCGTATTGCTTAACAGACGCTTTAAATAATACTAAACTCCCAATGATTTAATACATAAAGCTAATTGATCGGGATATTGCCATGCAATATCGGTCAGGCGCTTCAAAAACCAAGCTTAAAAGCGTCTGACAAAAACTCTGGTCCATCAAAAGTGTCTGACACTATATGATATTACTTTAAAATAATATTCTACATGACATATATAAAAATCAGCCATGTGAATTTAAGTTAAATAGTTCTTATTTTTAGTCACCTTTCTCACCTGGTACCTGCCCAAGTGTCACTCGGCAAGTTCCACAAAGCGCGTAGGTATTCAAGGCACACGAGACGCTACTGAAAACTTCAGGTTTCATCCGTGTGAAAATAAGTTATGTCTGATTGCTCTTGGATCTTGGACTATTAGTTTTGTGATCGTAAAATACTTTTTAAAACAAATAAAATACTTTGTGAATTGAATAGAAAGTGTTCAATAAACATGCGTGTTGTTTTTTGATTGATAGATTTAATTAAAAAACCATGTTTTTTTTCGGGACATATAAAGAAATACTTATCCATCAAAAAGACACACATTATAAGCCTACCTACTAGTAAGTGAAATTATATAATAGTCTTATCTTTCAAAGTTTCCAGGTAATTAAAAAAAAGTTATCTCTGGATACGTTATTAACGAATTCATAAAACCAAAAACAACACAAAAAATGTAAATTAAATGTACTTGTCTTATTTTTAGAGAAAACATCGCGCATTTATTGTTAAAAAACAACATACCGTCCGCTCGTCACTGCGGCGCAGTCGCGACTGTCTGCATCCCAGGCGCATCCCTTAATCGAGGCGCGTAGGCATAGCTCGCGCTTCGTCCGTTTGTATGAAGTCGAACTACTGTATGATAATATTACCGTGTAATAAGTATACATCACGCACACTAGCTAATGAGTTTACACTTTACATGTGTGAAATAGTTATGCCACACAAACACTGAGTAAAGCAAGCGAGCTCTGTCTTTATTAGTGTGCGTGCGGCACATCAATAATACCATGTAACAATATAGTAATCATTCATTTGTCACTGAATCAGATATAATATTTCGCTAATGCAACTATAGCAATCTTGGCACAATAGTTAACACCTTTGGTTAACGGACGAGGAGTCGTAAGATCAAACCACGGGTGCTGCTTTTCTTTTTGTAATCATTATTTTGTTAAAACATTATTTAAAGTAGAATCTTTAACGATTCAATCCCGTTCATGGATGAGTTATGAAGTTTGCAACGTTTGAGAACTACGACACTCTCAGTCCATTTTATTTCGGCTGCTTATAAACTAACTACCGACAATTTAAAAATAAAATTGTTTTCAAACACCTTCATTTATAAAAAAATTACAGTCTTAGTGGTCAATCTACGATTATTTGCATTACTTAGTTTATTGATAACACAGAATTACTCTAGATATATTCATTTGTAATTTATTTCTGTGAATCCAAACATGCATCATTAAAAAACGTTAAAAAGGCAGAAATAGTTCTTTTGCATGAGCAAACCTTATTTATAAGTGAAATTGCAAGGCACTTATTGATATCGGTAAGTAACAGATAATAACTTTTATGTTTACGTATGAATTAATAAAATTAACGTAACTTTAGTGCTTTAACATTGTTATAATAGCCCATTTTTGTTTACTAATGTATATTTAAACCATATCTAAAAGTATTTTAACTTGTAGTGTATTATGCATAATTATGATTATTGAAAATAAATAATATTAATTTGGTGTATATAGAAGTGTGTATGCATGTATTATAGTTTATATATGGTATTTAAAGTTACATATAAACCAAATTAATATTATTTCATCATTTAATAGATAGGTATACATTAAGTTAACTAAAGTGCCATTGTTATAATAGCCCATTTTGTTTGCTAATAGAGGTATATTATTATATAGTTTAAGGCATATATTTAAAAGTATTTTATATAATTATTGTATTATTAGGAATCAGAAGTGAAATACGTGAACAAAATAAACAATGTTTAATATCTTTTGAATTACACTTTTACAAAAATATCAAGACAAACATTTTAAACAATAATCAAATAGAAATAGCACTAGCAAATGGAATAATCAGTACACGAGCAAAAACATAAACCAAAATTAGCGAAGCACACGATATAGTCGGGTAGCAAGTCCTTTCCGAGCGCCGTCCAAGCAAAAAGTGACCGCTGCACCGCCGTTCGCCTCGTTTTATGAACTTCTGTCGGTTGCCGCACGTCGACCGGATGCAAACCGCACGGCTACTGGCTGATGGCGTGACTTTGAGCCAACACGGCCTCTCCTGACGCTCTGACGTCCTCGTCAGCTTCCAACAAGGCGGCTGAGTCTTCGCTGTCTCCTTGATAGCGTGTCTCACAACGCCAGTGGGGCGTGCTGGCA
Source organism: Diarsia mendica (assembly GCA_949316265.1). NCBI lineage: Eukaryota > Metazoa > Arthropoda > Insecta > Lepidoptera > Noctuidae > Diarsia > Diarsia mendica. The sequence continues at coordinate 15,667,084 of OX438905.1, read as the reverse complement.
CGGGGGAGTGCCACGCACAACTGCGCCTGTGGGGCGCGCTGGCACCGTGGAGTGCCACGCACAACTGCGCCTGTGGGGCGCGCTGGCACCGTGGAGTGCCACGCACAACTGCGCCTGTGGGGCGCGCTGGCACCGTGGAGTGCCACGCACAACTGCGCCTGTGGGGCGCGCTGGCACAGTGGAGTGCCGCACACAACTGCGCCTGTGGGGCGCGCTGGCACAGTGGAGTGCCGCACACAACTGCGCCTGTGGGGCGCGCTGGCACTGTGGAGTGCCGCACACAACTGCGCCTGTGGGGCGCGCTGGCACTGTGGAGTGCCGCACACAACTGCACCTGTAGTAGGGATGGGTCTTAAATTAATAAGCTGCTAAATTAACACTGCTAATTTTTTTTTTTTTGTGTCAACACCTGTTAAATAAGTTCTGATATAGCTGTTAAATCTAGCAGTCACAACTGACAGTGACAAGTTCCGTTTCTATTGAATTGGTTTCAACACGAGTTATTTAGCAACTAGCGAGCGGGTTGATTTAACTCACCGCTAAGTGCTAACTGCTGAATTCGGAAATATTACATTTAAAGAGAGTTAAATAAAGACTGATCTTCGTTACGAAGGTTTACGCGGGATAAGATAAAAAAGATTAGAAGAAAATTACAAATACAAAAATAACAGACATGAAAAAAAGAAATCGTTGTAAATAAATTGATTCTCATTACAAATACGCCAACAGAAAAAGTTAACAGTCCTAAGCCTGTGAAAAATATGAAGGAAATGAGAATTAATTATGTTAAAAATCTGTCTGTGACTAAATTTAACAGTTGCTAAAAATAACTGCTAATTTTAAGTGTTAATTATTTTTAGTATTAGCATTTAGCATTTAGCAGTGTTATTATTTTTTAACGCTTAAGCCCATCTCTAGCCTGTAGGGCGCGCTAGCACCGTGGAGTGCCGCACACAACTGCGCCTGTAGGGCGCGCTGGCACCGTGGAGTGACGCGCTTAACACGTCAGTAGCGCGCTGGCAGCCTGGAGCTACGCGCTTAACACGACAGTAGCGCGCTGGCAGCCTGGAGCTACGCGCTTAACACGACAGTAGCGCGATGGCAGCCCGGAGCCACGCGCTGTACACGCCAGTAGGGCGCGCAGTCGGCCTGCAGCGACGCGCTCGGCCTGCAGCGAGGCGCTGGGCTTCAGCGAGGCGCTCGGCCTGCAGCGAGGCGCTCGGCCTGCAGCGAGGCGCTCGGCCTGCAGCGAGGCGCTCAGCAACGTCAGAAGGCGCGCAGTCGCCTTGCAGCGACGCGCTCAGCAACGCCAGTAAGGCGCGCTGGCACCCTGCAGTGACGTGCACGTTCACGGCGTCATTGTGGCAAAGCCCTGGCAACCACTGCTAAGGCCAAGCAGCGTTGCGTTGCGTCCATCCTTGTGTAATGGTTACTCTGCAAACAAAAACAAACAAGTTTACAACAGAATTTTGTTCCGCTCGATCAGTCCTGACCAAACTTTAGTTCCATTGGGTGGCACCAAATTCGACTCTCATTAATTAAATCAAATGTACTGGAAATTATCGAAAATACAACACTACTTTGACTCAACTACCTTGAGTCATATACCATAGTCGTTCACACCAACCTTAAAAATTCTATTGCAACAAAAACTGCTGAAATCATCGAGTAAAACCTTTAACACCAAGGCTCTCTAACCGAGTAGTACAACAAGAGAGTAATCTCATTCATTAAGGAACATTCAAGCCGAGAATCAAATTCAAAGAAACATTCACCAAACAAAACTTGTCAGACAAGAATACCAATAGGCACATAGGGATGTATAAGCACATTGTTAGTATATCACACAGACTTCTTCCACAACACTGTAGGCATAGGCTCCAAGTTTGCATACCCCTCAGTGGCTGTTGACATCACAGACTTCCACACACACTGTAGGCATAGGCTCCAAGTTTGCATACCCCTCAGTGGCTGTTGACATAGGCACATTGTTAGCATATCACACAGACTTCCACACACACTGTAGGCATAGGCTCCAAGTTTGCATACCCCTCAGTGGCTGTTGACATAGGCACATTGTTAGCGTATCACACAGACTTTCACACAGACTTTCACACACGCAGCTGAGGTCACGCGCTTGACCAAACCACACGTTCATAAGTAATGGTTACTATGCAAAGAGACAAAACCTGACCAAACATCTACGACAGAACCTGACCAAACATCCATTAGGTCCTACTCTCGTTGATAAAATCAAACGCGGCTAAACTGGAAATTATCGAAAATACAACAAAAAACATTATTGCGTCAAAAAAATGCCAGGTTCACAAAAATCATCGAGTAAAACCACAGATCTCTAACTGACTAGTAAACAAGTCTATCTCCCGTGTGTATCACTATTTGACTTAACACTACGGTCTTTCCAGACCCTGACCTCAACCAGAGCTAAACGCACAACATACAACAAACACACCCACTGTCTACTCGAGTTTCCTCAAAAACCTTCAATTTTAATCAGACTACGACTACACAATAATTACTGGTACTGTCTAACACAATACAGCCGATAGAATCTCTTGGCTTGCAACCACAACTTTACTTCATCAAAATCCTTATAAACATCAACTGATACGTAACTCATTGTCATCTTTCTTAGCCTATCATCCTATCATGTGTATTATAAAGCAACTTCTATAATAAAGCAAAACTTATCAGACTTTACAGTGCACCTGTATACGGCCTACGTCTTCACACGAAAACAAGTCAACTGATCATATTGCGTAGGGGTTTGCATTTACGCAGACCATGATTATTCGAGTTTGATGTGCCAACAACTGCACTTTTTGGTTTCAAATATACGGAAAACAAGACTTTTGACTGTATTTTGTTTTGTTCATAATTGCGGCTTTTATTTGAGCATCAGATATCACAAATCACAACGTTGCCCCTCACCAGGAATTTCTCCTGTATCGTGGGTACCTTCACAAATATTTAAACTCACATACACAAGTACCCGACTTAAAAAAAAACTATCTGTAGGTCATACAGGTACTTGTACTCGTAACGTCATTATAGCACAGTGACCATATCGACTTCACGCGGACACAATGACCGAAATTTGTGTTTAAAATGAGTCCACGTGCTGTTATTGGTCAACCAATCGTTAAGCGACGTATTAGCACCACCATGTAAATAACCACCAATGCGTCCGAGGCATTGCCAATCACCCCAGTGACCTTATAAACACACACATAACATCACGCCTGCAATCCCCGAAGGGTTAGGCAGAGGTACCCAGTATACCCACATTTCGCCAGTTATGTTAAGACATAAGCTTAACCATGTAATAGGGGTGAGCCCATTGTCACCAACAGGGCACAAATCCAGAAAATAACACTTTGCCCGACCCGGGAATCGAACCCAGAACCTTCATGCTCATAGTCGCGCTTACGACTACTAAACCAACGAAATATTAAAATGGTTCGATCTTACTTGTATCAGGAACGAAAGTAAACCAATCCTGTCCGGAGCGTCGCGTCGCCTCAACCGCGAGAGCGGTTACACAGGACTTCGCGTCCTCACGCGGCTCCTACGACGATCTCGTTCGCGCTTGGAACGGCGATCGGATCCCGAAACTTGCTATACGTGACCTTCCACTCCACTTATGGTGGCTACGAGATCGCTTAGAACATAAGGCACTAGTTTTTGAACGCGAACAACTCGATCTATCCATTGCTAACTACTACCCGCTTTTATCTAAAATTAAAAGCCTGAAAACTAGTTTTTAACTTGTGGGCGAAAAGAATCTTTATCCCACTTCTGATATTAGGAATCAGAAGTGAAATACGTGAACAAAATAAACAATGTTTAATATCTTTTGAATTACACTTTTACAAAAATATCAAGACAAACATTTTAAACAATAATCAAATAGAAATAGCACTAGCAAATGGAATAATCAGTACACGAGCAAAAACATAAACCAAAATTAGCGAAGCACACGATATAGTCGGGTAGCAAGTCCTTTCCGAGCGCCGTCCAAGCAAAAAGTGACCGCTGCACCGCCGCTCGCCTCGTTTTATGAACTTCTGTCGGTTGCCGCACGTCGACCGGATGCAAACCGCACGGCTACTGGCTGATGGCGTGACTTTGAGCCAACAGTATATAAATAACATTAATTATATATGAAAGCATAATTTTATTTTTTAAGTATACATAAATATTACTATTTGCTATAAAATAACTATTATCATAAGTATTTTAGTAGAAGAAGGATTTTTAAATACTGTTTTGTTTTATATTCACAGAGAAGAACCGAGCAATTATGGGTCCACCGATATGCGGATTCTGGAGACGTGGAAAATCTTCGACGTGGGCCAAAATCAAAAGCGAATTCATCAGCTCGACACCATGACATCGTGGCAAAGCACAAAGCTAGTTCATTCAGATTGCGTTCTGCTGGTTCACGCTGCAGCAAGCCAGCGCGGAAGATTTTACTGTCCAGTCCACTGCGCATCGACGACGCCGACTACAGTTCGCTAGGTCATTATTATTTTAATTTTCATTGGTCATTGGAAGAACAATGTGGTGACTTGTAGCGACGAAAAAACTTTTAAGTTGAATAAGGATGGGCGTGAAATATTATGGAGAAAAGGTGGTGAAAGATAATTATAATGAATGTAATAACTAAATTAGTAGAATTTATTTTAAATATTAAACGATTGTGAACCTTATCGTTTTAAACATAATGTTCATGTTTGTGTGAACAATCTTTAACACCTATGGAAAAGTGATTGAAACTGTAAGCAAGGGAACTTAAATTTTAATATCAATGGATTGATCAATGGATGTATCAAGTCTGTCGCGCGAACCGACTTGCGCGAAACGATATTTGCGTGAAAGATACGGACACTTCTTCCCAGCGTGTCGATGGTAGTCTAAACGTCATTAATTTGTTTGTTGTACAGTAGTATTGTGATCCTGACAGCGATATCAAGAAGGTTCATCCCGCTGCATTAGTGGCCACACATAACCCGTCGCATCACCGCGCCACTTGTTCGAACGTGCTCATTATTTTTTATACATAATCTTGCGCGAGTTATACTTTTCTATGATTAACTGTACTTTCGTTTCAAAGATTGATTATTAAAAATTCTGTTCGTCGTTAATTATATGTTGGAGTTAATTGAGTAATTTATGGCAATGTGTTTGGAGGTTTTGGCGTGTGGAATTAGTTTTAGTAAGGTTTGAATGCGACAGTGGGTACTTTTAAAGGTTAATCGTCCGAATAGGTTTTTAACAGGTGTGGTGCATATGGCGTGCGTGTATGAACGTGGAAGAGGTGCTAGTTTTATTTTAAGTACTCATGTATTAGAGGACAAGCATATTGCCATCAACCGGGCTAAAATCCAGACTCCATGGCTGCTACTGAGGAATTCCTGATAGAAAAGCTAATAACACTTTGCCCGACCCGGGTATCCAAACCAGGATCTCATATTCTGCAGTCCCGATTGCGCCCACTAGACCAATGAGGGAGTGGGCAGGTGGCGATCTGTAAATTTGCCTACCTCAGAAGAAACCATGATGATATAAATTTTCTGTATGAATTCGAATGGGGTTGGCTATGACTAAAAATATTGAACTAATTTTCTACTTGATGGACAATTTATTGTAGTCTTTTTTTCTCTACTCTGAAAATTAATTAATTACCGGCCTATTTTTTACTTTAAGATCGATCATCTCGAAAACGTTATAAATGATAATAATTCAGCGAAAGTCCTCATTGATTTTTAATTTCATTGAAGCTCAATTTCTTGTTTGATGACGCTCACTTCCACACTCACGATGATGAATTATGTATTACATGAGACATAACCAAGGGAAGAGACAAAGCGAATGAAGACACAAATTAAACATGCCTGGCCATAATTCTGACGACTAAAAACACTTTTGGTGAGCGTACTTGCAATCCTTGTGAGAGACGTAATGACGAAAAGTTGCCCCAGAGATCGCTATATGGAACATCCTTTACAGTTTTTCCTAACCATAACATATATTGTCAAGCCCATCAGAATACAACTAGAAATCAGTCATATTTGAACCATTTTGGTTTACTTACTCCTCAATAACAATTTTACCCTTCAAAACTTACTCCCTGTTATGATGCCTCGGCAAACGCACAAACAAAGTAAAACATAAGACACACAATTTCAACATACATCCCAAAATGGCCCTACAATTTTGACAACCACCAACACTTTCAGTGACTCAACACGGCTGCCCATAATTTTGGCGACTAGCAACACTTTCGGTGAGCGTATACGCGCAATCTGCAGCCCTTACAAGCCACTCGTAATGATGAACAATTGCGCCAGAGAGCGTTTGAGAGCACAATCACGATCGTGACGCCCTCGCTCCTTGTACATATCTCGATGGAAGATCTGGGTGTAAGGAGTGAGATCATGGCGGGTTTGGGATTAAAAAGAAATGTGGGAAAATTTGGAGTGTCAGCCAGCTTATTATGGGTTACATCTACAAATGTGGATTTAGCGAGATTATTATGGGTTTATTTCTTTAGGAATAAAGTGTATTTGTCGTCTGTAGTCTGTACTATCTACTCTCTTACAACCAAATAAGAAAGTGATGTAGTGATTAATTAGTAGGAGTAGAGTGCGCCATATCTAGGATCTAAACATGTTTATTTTAATATTCAGGATTCTGAGGTAGGTATACATTCCAATGACTTGCGGGTCCTGTACAAATCTGCCAAGAGTATAGAGATTGATTTTTGATAATAGGTTTCCCTGTCTGCATGAAATCACGAGAAACCGTTAGTACCGGCTGTCACTTGCAGATCTTTGACAGTCGTAACTGGTAGTCAGTGACCTGAAAGTCCGACAACCAGTCTTACCAAGGGGTATCTTATTACCCAGTGCAAACTGGGTTGTGGAGGTCAGGTAGGCAGTCGTTCCATGTAAAATACTGACATTCAGCTGCATCCGATTAGAATGGCAGACGACCCCAACATTACTGGGAAAAGGATAGGCGGATGATAGATAAAGTGTTTATTATTAAACCTCAACAATTATAAAAATGCTCTAGATCTTACTTACAGTAAGCTCCTAACTCGCACCAAACACGAAACCACGCACAGAACACCTAATATCATCATTAACGACTGTACCAAATACCTAATGATTAATGATCTCTTTATTGTCTTCACAGACACGATTATACCACGATTTCTTAATTCGGTAATTAGATGGGGCAAGATCTGTGAGTGATGCTGCGGGCTGTGATTGTGATGTTATTTGAAGATCCTTCTGTGGTTGTGGGTGTTATTATTGAGAGTTGGGTAATAAAAATGGGGTACGTGATTCTATGTATGTGAACTTTGGAGTGGAGGAGTACCTACTATTAAAAAAAAAACATGCAGTGGACGAACTATGAATTGCAAGTATAATAATGTATTTCCTATACTACCATGCTGGTTTGTTTTACAACCTTATACTAGCTGTTACCTATGTCAACGCCTTGATATTATTTCCCACTCCTGGGCAAAGACCTTCCCCGTTCCTTCCACTTTTCTCGCCAATTAACGAGAAAACCGTGAAAGGCGTGAAATTATTATAACAATTACTTGTTTGAATCGTATATTGCAAACAATTACAAGTGTTTTTATTTTTTTGCACGAAAGTCTAATTATTCAATATATTTGTTCATCTTTTTAAATGGGAACTATATTATATGGTTGATTTTTATTTGGCTTGATTTTTTTGACGAAAACAACCTGTCTAAATCTGAAGATTAGCTGGAACAAACAGACTCAATGTGGGAAGGTTCAAAATGATGCACTGAATATGTGGTCCCTTCCCTATATTTTAACTGTAATCACAGTTCCACTGCAGATGTCCACCAAATATGCTTATTCATACATCTGTGAGGCACCAATATACATCCATACATAGGGTGCTAACATGGACGCATAGCTGAAGGGTAGGGTTGGCACCGTCAACGCACCCACATCAAACTTTCAGCTGCTCGGACCCACACATAAATCAGCCAAAGAGCAACGTGACAGCCCTGGACAGTTGTGAAGAAAAGTGTTGCTGTTAATTTTCCTGTTATGATATTTTGGTTTTTGGTTTTTTTTTCTTGAGGTACATTATGGTTGGTTGGTAGTTGGTTTTGAAGATAGGTACTGATGCGATAACGACACCAAGTCAGCAGCTATTTACTATATAATCACGCAAAAGATACTTAGGATAATCAGATAGATTAAGTTATTCAGTTATTGATGCTTAAGATAAAATATTGTGTGCAAAAAGAAGGCTATTTGAATCCTCGTTTTTAGGTTAAATTTTGTGATATAGCTCCTGTTACAATGATTCTGGAAGAGTAAACCATAGGCTACGCGTGACGACCAATAAAACTGTATGCAGTCAGTTTATGTAGATCTCTCATTGCACGGAAAACCTATCTAAAGCGAGACTAAGTTGTACTGGAAATGCATAGCAAGATTTGTAGCACAAAATAGATAGATAAATAGCACATAATAGATGTATAGGCACAAAATCAAACAAAATCAGTAAATTTATTTTAATATACACACACGCAGAAACAGAACCTGGGTGAACATAGGTAGGTAAGTACGATACAATACATGTGTGCCCCAGTGCCACAGTTCGGGCCCAGGGAGACGATACAGTGACCTATTTGGAGGGTCGCGAGGGGTATTAAATATCCCATGGCTCCCCACGTTCCGCTGGTTAGGGGATGTTACGTAAATAATTAACGAAAGTCTTTATTTTGTAGGGGTTTCGTGGTTTTACGTGCGCTGTTGTCGCGTATTTTGTGTCAATTAATTGAGTTGGTTGGTTGTTTGTTAATTATGTAAGTATAGTGTTCTGAACTAACTGGGTGTTCTTTTTCCAATTAATTCAATTAGTATAATTACTTGTTAAATATTAATAAAAAATAACTTGTGGCGAAGTAGTTTAGTAACCGAAATCACAATTTTACCAATATTAATATGAGAAATAATTATGTGAGTTATAAATCGTTGTTTCGAACACAGAACCCACGCTACATTAGCCAATAGGAAATGCAAAGAATGGTCAAAATTAGAAATACACATAACTTAGACAAAAACCGATAAAATCACGTCAAAATTTACTATCTGAATACTTACACTCAAAAAATGAGTAAGAGCAACTGGAACGTATCACTACGACCCACATTAGAAGTCACACATTGGTTAGGATTAAGTTTTTAAATATTGTAAATATTCCGTTTTCAGTCTTAATGATAGTGGTTGGTTAGAATAGCTGAAACAGAACTTGAATACGCGTTGGGTGCGCGCAAAATATTTCTTTTCAATGTTTTATTAACGCGCCACAAGAGCGAGCTTTATGAACTTTAGAAAATAAGTAGATAGTTGTAAAGCATAATAATATAATCAATATTATGTTCCATTAAAAATAATTACCTTTCACGAACAACTTTAGTCAAAAAAAACATTGAAAACCCGCGCGAATATTTTGATAAACTGTCAAAGTTGCTAGACTAGGCCGTTAACGAAAAATTCCGCATACCTGAACAATTATTTCATCACTGGTTCTAACATTCAGTTGAAAATCACCACAACCCAATTTCTTCAAAACACTAAAAACCTCACTTGACAACTAATAACGAAACTCAAGTACATTCTAGCACAATAATTTATCAACACACACATTATTAAACCTTTAATGTAAAAATCTCAAGAGCTGTTTGCAATATTTAAGCTCAGTACACACTACCACCTTAGGCTAAGAACACATCTGCCGTATCCGTCTCAGGATTATTATTAAACTCTTTAATAAAAGGTTTATTATTATTCAAGATGGCGGATTGGGTGCTCAAAGGGGTGGGAACGGGACATTGGTGGGACAAATTCTGAATGGTTTAAAAGAATTTGAAGTACACGTATTGAAAGTTGGACCCGTTATAGAAAAGTTGAAAGGGAATCGTCAGTCTTATTATGAACATGACTGAGACGAAGAACACATGACAAAAAGAGTAAACACTAATAATTTTGAGGGATGAAGTGGGAGAAAACCAAAAACAAATGAATGAATTGTTTGAGGAATGATACGAAGGAATAGAATTAAGACACTTTTAGTGTTAGAAAGCTGATGGACTCTACTGAAAATGCCAACCCTAGTAGCATTTTTTGTTGGCATTTAGTTGGGCCACATACAGAGGTATGTGGCCCAACTAAATGCCAACAAAAATGTATGTGGCCCAACTAAATGCCAACAAATGCCAACAAAAATGCTACTAGGGAAACTCGTCGCCAAATTTTGTCTACTTATCAAGAGGCCAGTCTTTTGCCATCAACCGGGCATGAACCAGGCTCCGTGGCTGCTACTACTATACCTGGTGGAAAAACCCAATAACACTTTGCCCGACCCGGGAATCGAACCTCACTGCTCTTGTAATTGCGCTTGTGACCACTACACTGACGAGGCAGTCAGTGTTTTATTTCCCTACAAATCCCAAAGTCTCAGTTCATTCATTGGTGATTACTTATTTTTTAAAAGCAGTTTAATAGGGTGAACTCATCTAATTCTGTGATTCGCCTAATTCGGTGATATTTGATACTTAGTACTTTATTTTTATATTTCTACAAATGCCTTTATCACGAAGTTAGATAAGTTCACTGTAATTTTGAATTATTATTAAGTTCATAGACAGGGGCACAGCCAGTAGGTACCTTCTGAAATAGCATAGGCAAACCACATTAAAATTTTCACTCAGACAACTTTCACATCGGATAAGCCAAATCCCAAATCACGATACTATCAAAATTGTACTTACAAACATATCCAAAAACGAATACATAGAAACATCACTTAGAAAAGAGACAGTCAAAAAAATTAAAAGCTTACAATGTATCAAACGCACAAACAGGAGGCGTCCATGTCCCGGTGACCGCTAAAAGGGCCCTACACACACCGTATCGGAAAAAAAGCACACAAAACGTCTTTTTTACCCTTAGGGAAGCGAACAGCTGCGCTTTTGTATAACAATGATACAGCCGTGTTATTTCCACCAACCCGGGGCAATCGACACACTGGGCTGCTAACCGACCTTGTGAAAACACCCGTGTAATACTCCGAGCTACCTCAAACAAAGTGACTACTAAAATTGGCCGGGTTATAAACGATTGCGCACTGCATATACGCAGTGCCCTTTGTTAAAAGTCACGCTTGAATTGGGGCGAAATTGTGTCCTTTTTATTATTCCGAACATCGTGATGAGTGTAAAAATTGTTTGTATTGTCGTAATTCTCGTTCGATATAAAAATTTGGCTATGCCTGTCATATTTGAATAAATATTCTTTTCAACAACGTATCCAAATTGCATCATCGCCATTTTGAAAAATTGAATTTCGAACAACAGGATACAATAGAGGTTTTATGTGCGTTCGATCGCAGTGACAATTTCATTTGTGTTCCATTTTCGAGTCGGGGGTTGTGATTGGCTGGCGTTTGGTGACAAATGGGCGACAAAGTGTCGCGCCAGCCAATGGGAGCGCGGGAACGCGACGACTGCTGTCGACCGGAATAATGTGATATGAATAGCGGTGGATGTCATTACGGTCGTGGTGACACTTTTTATGTAGTTACTGATGCTATTATTATGTCTTTATGTAGGTTCTCATTATTGTGTACATTAAACGCCATGTATGTGTACGGGTATGTATTGAATAAGCCTATCTACATGCGGTTTTTTATGTGAATGGTATCACAATTGTTTTTTTCGTTTTAAATGGGCATACTTTTGACCTCAATCTTGTCCTGTGGGCAGAGATGAGGTCAACAATAAAACGAGCTGATCCAAAAGTAGCCTATGTTAGTAAAAAAGACGTAGTAAGTAAGTACAAAAAAATCATAAATAAATAGAATTGTAAGTACAATCCCAGCAGTGGGACAGTATCTATTTTTTTTCTTCTATTAACAGTTAATTTGACGTAGGTTAGAACAGATCGTCGTTTCTACTGTTTCCAATACCTACATCTGGAAACAATGTGAAAGACGCTTTACAAAACTTATAGATACAAAATATCATAAACTTTCTTCCATGTCACCTAGTTGGAAAACACTGCGATTACAGATCTTTATAGTACCACATTACACGGTAAAACAGTTTCGTTCGCCCATAAAGCCGACACTGTGTCGATCGTCGTTTAGATTAGGCTTGGCACTCAATTTCGTCAACTATTGTGGGTCAGAGGTGATTATAGCACTAGGGTTGTAATGGGGGTGATATTTTAATGTTACTTGATAATGGGGTATATAATAGGAAATTGTAGTGATATGGTTGGGTTGTAGAGGTCAAACGGATTTTCGTTGGGCAGTTGATAGTGTACTTACGTGATTAAAGATTGCATTCTTCATGCTAGCTAAGGGCCTACTGAAAATTTTAGGTTTATACTCTAGATCTAGAAATTAAGTCGTAGAACTAATTAGGTAGTTCTTTTATGAGTTTTAAACCCATTTTCATACTGAAACATTATTAGTTAGTAAGTAAGTAGTAAGTTAAAATATTTGAAATTAAATTTCTATGTCCTACCTACATTGCGGGTTTGTCTTGACAATTATTTTGGTGTAAGTATCTTCTAGTGCTTAAAAAATGGCTACAAATATTAAGTACTTACATTTTTGTAGAGCTTTTATAGTCGATTCAGGTAGTTAGTGACCTGAAAGTCTTAGAAGCACTCTTACCGTCTCTTACTGGGTTGAGAAGGCCAGATAGGCAGTCAGTCGCTCCATGTACAATTTTGGTACTGAGTTCGATCCGGTCAGATTTAAAATTGATCCCAACATAGTTTGTAAAATACTAGGTAGATGATGATAAAAAACCGGCCAAGAGCGTGTCGGGCCACGCTCAGTGTAGGGTTCCGTAGTGATAATTCAGGATAATAAAATTAAAATTTTTAGGTGTTATTTCAGGATAATAAAATAGGATGTAAACGAAGTTAAAAAAAATGCTTACGTATACGATTATACTACAAACTTAGTCCAGAATAGTACATTTTGATACAAGTGCGGAAAGTTTGTTATTGCATTCGAGGCAGATTGAACACCCGAGCCGTATGGCGAGGGTGTTCATGGGGTCGAGAAATGCAATAACAAATTCCCACGTGTATCAAACGACGTTTTTCAATACACTTTCGAAGAAATTAACTAAAAACGTTATGTGTTTTTGTCAACAAATTTGATGAGACTATGATTTAATTTACTTTTTTTCCGCGGTTTGATTTCGCCAGGTTGAAAAAGAAGCAAAGGTATAAAGCCGCCAAAGCCTCACAGGAAAAATATAAAATTTAAATATAGTTAGTTTAAAATATTTACGTTTATTAGTAGTATTCTTTTTACAAACACAATTTAAATATTCAAAAAATATTTACGCTGTAAAGACGCAGATCAAAATGGCGAGATTAAAAAAAAAACACGCCTGCTCTATAATAGTCAGTGGTGTTTTTTTTTTAATTTCATAAGTTTTAATCGAATTACCGCTGCTCTATGATTACAGCGTGCGGTAATAATATTACAGCACGCTGTATTCTTATTACCGCACGCGTGCGAAATATGATGCATGTCGAACCTAATCGTAGTGCAATAAGAGCTAGTTTTCGAGGAAGTGTATTGAAAATTATTTTATACAACTTTTTGTCTTTTTTCTACAAAAACTGTTTCCATCCAAGTTCAAAATGATTTTCCTAGAAAGTCTTTTTAAAGTTCTACTTTTCAGATTTTTTTCATATTTTCTAAACTTATGGTTCAAAAGTTATAGGGGGGGGGGGGACACATTGTTTTTTACTTTTGGAGCGATTATTTCCGAAATTATTGACATTATCAAAAAATGATTTTAGTAAACCCCTATTCATTTTTAAATACCTTTCCAACAATATATCACACGTTAGGGCTAAAATTAAAAAAAAATCACTTGCCACTTTACATGGGGGGCTACCCTAATAAATATTTTTTTTTCAAATTTTTATTTTACCACTTTGTCGGCGTGATTGATACACATATTAGTACCAAATTTCAGCTTTCTAGTGCTAACGGTCACAGAGATTAAGCGAGGACGGACAGACAGACATGGCGAAACTATAAGGGTTCCTAGTTGACTACGGAACCCTAAAAATTTAGATAATAAGACATACTTAATTTCTAGTTCTGAATTTAAAAAGGGGTCAACCAAAACTAATCAGATAACCAAAAAAACAAATTACAACCACTCAAAACAACTCCAACAACTTAAATAATTACCCAATCCTAGTTTCAACCCCTTATCAGTAACAACCAACGTTACCCTCAAAACGGCGAGACCCCCAAAGACCCCCTTTACGGCAATTACCCGTAAAGATGACAGACTTCGATAAACCGTTGTCATTTGTTATTATTTTAGCTGTTGACATGAAAAACGTGTTGATTGCTGTTATTACGCCGATGGTGTAAGTACGATAAGAAGGTGCCACTTAAATCATATTTTGTAAATACGGTAAAAGTAGGCTGTAATGATATTTTGTGGTGTGGTAATGTGATTATGGTTGTTATTTTTATGTTGAATGGGTCTTGAGTTATGTATTTTTTTATGGCTGGGAAAATTGGCTGATAGGGATACGTTTTTGAACTGCAATGGCATTTGACATAACATCAATTCGTACTGGGATCTTGTGGAAGAGGCACTCCCTATAGTCCCTATATTAAAGGCATAAGAGCCCTGTTTTACAATGATAATATGCAAAACTGTTTTGTTTTGAAATTAAAATACAGGCTGATATCATTTAAATGAAAAAATACGTTAAGAACTTGATTGAATATGGACTTAACAACCTACTTAGCACTGTATAGAAATCATACGTAATCGGAATCGTGCCAAGTTAATAGCAAGCAGGTTAACACCTGCTACTAAACGGATACCACTGGCATCCTGTAGAGGTATAGAAGGAACAGGTTGGATAATTCTGCTGCTGTGTAGGTACTAGGGTACCTAGGGTATATAGGGTGATTTTGAAACGTGGGCAATACATGAAACTGAACAACTATTAGCATGAAATCGTGAAAAATCAATATTGTACGGAGCAGCTGATTTTATGGTCGGTTCTATTGTAAAAGTTGATCATTTTCTTAAGTAAATTATCATCATCTTCAGCTCTTATCCCATTCTATTTGGGTTCGGTGCAACACATTTTCTTCTTCCATTATTTCTACTTTTTTATGTAATATTTTCATAAGTAAATATGTAAATAAAGTAAAAATCACCCAATAGAATTTGCGTAATTATAAATTATATTGCCAAACTTATTCCCCTTGCATCATCAAACTGAGATAAAATGTGATTATTTTCCAACAACACAACAAGATCGAAACCTACCAACCTTCATTCAACTCCAAAAGGAAATCGATCTAATAAACGCCAAACATGATTTTCCCAAAGAATGATGATTCGTTACAAATACCAACATAGTTAGCAGGGTCTAACCATGTCCAAACAAGTATTTCCGTGGGACAGTCGTAAGAGCCAAAACTGGGCACTATTTGTCTGGACATTACCGGCACTTAGAGTCGCATGATGTTCTATCATTAGCGTTTAAAAGCTGGTTTTTGGGGTTGCTAGTTTAAGATTTTAAATTACCATTACACGCTGTATATTTGGTATGAACCGAATTATATTTCAGTATCGTTTTACTGAGCAATTGAAGTATTGATGTTCCACGGAAAATAATCTGTCTCAAAGTCTGTCCAAATATTGCTACAATTTACTCTTTGTTTAATAGGTAAGTACTGCACTTGTTATTAATAAGTTGATTGGCATTTAACTCTCTCATTAGTGACTAATGAACATCATCATCATCTCAATACAAGGCAAATCTAGGAAGCAAAATCTGCATTGTTTGTGATATGCAAGATTTGCTTGCATCAGTTGATGACGATACATTTTTGCTCCACGATATATTGTATTGTATAACGGGATAGTGTCAAAACGCAGATTTTGCGTGCAAATTAATAAAAAAGCCTTTAGCCCTACAGTATCTACACATTACATGGAGTAAAATATTTTTTTTCAGTTTACCCGCCCTGTTTTACTATGGTTCAATATGTTGAGCAACCCTATTACCAACAAAAAGTCCAATGTAATATTATGAGCATCTTCTGCTATACAGAAATCGTCCACAAATTAACAAAAACCACCACAAAAACGAGAACAATTCTTCCATCTAGCAACCCATTCAACCCAGTGATGTCGACATGGTCTATTTAATTATAACTTCGTGATGAACAAGTTTAGATCAGTGAGATTCGTTAGCAGCTCGCCAGTGTCAATGTGTAAGACAATAATGCTGTTGTGTACCTTCATGATCTATCGTGAGAGGTTCACTTGTATACGGTGCACAGAAGAGTTTAGGAAGTTACAGCATGTGACTAGGCATTTGAAATTTTTCTTATTCTACTATTAATATCATAAACGGGATATTTACCATGTAGTGGTGCCGAACGCAAAAAACGAACGAGAAAGAGGGTAGACCGTTTTGTCTGCTCATTAACATCCACCCGCAATGACTTCAGTTTATCCGTGATCATGGTGCTTGTAACAGCGCCGAAATATCGGGAACTCGAAACAAAAATCAAACATGGTAAATATCCCGTTTATGATATTAATAGTAGTGTCAGTGACCATGTCAGTTTAAAAACTTATATTTTTCTTATTTTTAATCCAGATATTGGAAATGGTTTTTGTACAAAAACGTTTTGAAGGCTAATTATTCATTTAAAGCTGTTAGTGTTGGTTGAGTTGCTTATGTTGCGAATAGACCTCAGAATATAGTAAACTAGCTTTTGCCCGCGACTTCGCCCGCGTGTAAAAATCAATTTTTATACGAATTGGGCCCCCCTTTTTCAACCCCTTGGGACAGTCAGCTTTGCCTTATAATAAGTTCGTGATGAACAAGTTTAGATCAGTGAGATTTGTTAGCAGCTCGCCAGTGTCAATCTGTAAGACAATACGCTGTTTATGAACCTTCATGATCTATCGTGAGAGGTTCACTTGTATAAACGGCAAGTAGGTACACAGATGAGTTTAGGTAGGTACTCACTACAGCGTGTAGCTAGGCATTTGCAGTTTTTCATATTTTTGAATCCATGAAATAATTTTGTTAATTTTCTCTGTACCTAAGGATATTATTCTATCATGACTCGTCCCTGTCTGTCAGTACTCCTATAAATACCTTAACATAAAAGTAATTTACAAAAAAACCACAAATACCCACAAACCCACCGCATTGGTACTTCACACATCTGGCTATGTATAATTATAGTAAATAAATAAATATCGCAAGTTTATTGTGTCACAGACTTATTCTTACACCCACCATAACAAATAGACCTTCCACCCCTCCCCCACTTTCAAAGAAAATGGAAGCTTTAAGAGATTTTTGTGTGTAACGTAAAGGTGAAGTTACACTGGTCGTGTATAGCCTTGTCACTGGGTAAGGCGACATGTGGCACCCATTTGTTTGGATAAATAAAGACGTATTCACAACGTTGGTCGCCCGCCATATGTTGTTAAGTATATTGTAAGGTGTCTGACAAAACGTTTCGAAGATATTTCTAGAACAAATGTATAGACTATATGAAAATTGACGTCAAAAATGGCTGAATGAAATTGTGGAGAAATAATTATGCGGTTTTAAAAAAAACATTGTCTTGTTTTTTTTTGATCTTGTCGTGTATCCATTTTGTTATCGCATGTACTTGCGTAGATATAATTATAAGGATGGTGTTTCTACATAAGTGTGGATTGGTGACAATTTCTTTACATGATGTCACTGGTAGGTGGTTATTTACTTTAGTCTTGTGGTTATCTTGTAATTGGTCACATATATGTATATTATGTGACATACTTTATTATCTCTATGGATTTCTTATTGATTGTATGTACTCCGATGTCTATTTGTGCCAAATAAACGTTATTTCTTTGTCATAACTTGCCTATAGCTATTATTTGCTGGAACCTTGGGCTGCGGGTTGTTCGAAATAAATACCGCGGCCTCGACACAACGGGCTAAGAAGGAACATGGGTGGTTTTAAGTCAGTAGAAGTGGGATACTCCCTTCCGCTCTGCGGGAAGAGCGGGAAGGGTTATTTGATGATTTCCTATCCACAAAAAAAAACCTGGAATCTTCCACTATCTATATAAATAAAAAGAGAAGTCCTGACTGACTCACTGACTGACTCATCAACGCCCAGCCCAAACCCTTAGACCTAGAAAGCTGAAATTGTGCACAGAGGTTCCCTTTATAATGTAGACAAGGAATAAGGAAGGATTTTTCGAAATTCAACCCCTAAGGGAGTTAAATAGAGGATGAAAGTTTGTATGGAAAACGCGGGCGCAGCCGCTGGCAAAAGCTAATTGTGAATAAGCCACTCCGGCTTCTGTGCTTCGGTTCTGTATATCCTTCACTTCATTCAGAACCCACCATTCATTCAGAACCTTACTCCATCGACATCGTGTCTAGAACCAGATGTCCTGCTCAACTCCACTTTCGGCGTATCGCCCTGTCCCCGACGTCGAACACATTGTCCGTAAATAGGTTTACCAAACTCGTTGTACCTAAAAATACGTTCTAGATACCCCTATAAGACCATAAATCTGTCTTTTTTACCAATCTGTCAGTTATATCAGTCTAATAACCTAAGTGGTACTCACCACTTATTCAAATATTTAACAAAAAAAACAACAACAAAATGAAATCCAAGTATAATAGATCAAAATAAAGCGTCGACCACACCGCGATACTTAGCGACACGCAAACAGTAAATATATTAAAATCGCAGCGACAATCGCTAGCTGTTTCACGGTGCCCGATAATAATCTAACCACCCAGTTAAACGTGCATGAATTTACTGAAATCTAGATCCTTTTTTGTTTTCCTGAAAAGTTTTTGACGGAAAATGCAGTTTGACTTTTTTCATGAGGAATTCATGAGGAATTAATTGGAGGATAAGGAGGGGCGTTCAAGAACTTGTTCGGAAAATGTACAAAGTAAGTCATACCTACTGCCGCACATTTAATGATTACAAGCCATCACTTACACCGACTGGCCTGTTGGTCTAGTGGTTAGTGACCCTAACTGCTATGCCGGAGGTCGTGGGTTCGATTCCCACCCAGGACAAATGTTTGTGTGATGAGCACGATCATTTGTTCTGTGTCTGGGTGTAATTTATCTATAATATGTATGTGTTTAGAAATATATAAGTATGTTTATCAGTTGTCTAGTACCCATAACACAAGCTCTGCTTAGCTTGGGACTAGATGGCGTTGTGTGATAGTTGTGGAATATTATTATTATTACTTAGTAAAGATTTGACATACTTTTGTATGACAAAACTGTCAAAACGTTTACTAAGTGATGACCTAAGTAATCATTAAAGCTCTCTGATTTTGACACTTTAGTGAAGGTTTTGTATGTCAAATCTTTACTTAAGCCGTACCGTAAGACTTTTAAAAATAAATCCTGCTTTTCTAGAAATATATAATAAGTTCGGCGCTACATATACAAAACAATACTTATTAAAATATTATTCCAACTCTGTCGTATTCACAGAAATGACAACAATAAAACAATGTTTCTGATTACATAACATCACGCTTGTAATCCTCAAAGGGTTAGGAAGAGGTGCACCCATTAGAACACTCATATTTTGACAGTTATGTTCAAGTTCCACGCAGAGAGCGAGCCTATTGCCATCAGCCGGGCACAAATTCAGACTCCACGCCTTCTACTGAGACATTCCTGATGGGAAAACCCAATAACACTTTGCCCGGTCAGGGAATCGAACCCAGGGCGATATGCACATCAGCCGCGCTTGCGACCACTCGACCAACAAGGCAGTCTACTATTTCAAAACTACATTTAATCCACCCTATCCCTTTCATAATGCGACTAAAGACAGCGACAATCGCGGACTGTTTCACGTCGCAGATAGTAATCTAAACGCCCAGTTAAACGCGTATAATAATCGCAGTGTCGGGATATTATGCGATGGAAGATATGAGGGGTTTCGAGAATGTGGGGGTTATGAGTGTGTCGCGTTTTAAGGTGGGTAGAGTTACGATTACGGTGGGTATTATACGTTTAGTTGTTTTTTAATATGATAAAGACGAAAGTGTAAAGAGGCTAGGCTAAGTTAGGTTCTGTTAAAATATCGATAGTTGAAATTTGGAATAACCTAAGGGATAAGAGCTTTCTGTTGAATTTGCACCGCTCGGATCAGCGCAGAAAGTCAAAAACTGTACGCACGCTCAATGTCTCTTACGTTATTTCAAGTTTCCAGTATCGATATATAGGATTGACCTAAGCTTATGATAATTCCGTTGAGTCTTTGGTAGAAACATCATCATCTGCCTAGCCTTTTCCTGACTGTGTTAAGGTTGGCTTCCAGTCTAAATAGATGCAGGTGAATAGTATTAGTATTTATATATTATTATTTATATATTATTATAGTATTTTGTATATTATTTATATTTAGTTTTTCCAGTATTTTACATGGATCGACTGCCTATCATACTTGGATCAGATACCCCTTGGTAAGATGGATTGTCAGACTTTTAGGCCACTGACTTGTAACGACTGTGGCAGACAGCTGGAACCAACGTCTTAGCGTGCTTTCCAAGGCACTTGAAAGTTAACAAAATCCGATTCAGATAAGCAATATTTTATAGTAATTTCACGCGGGCGAAGGTTGTGGGCAACAGCTAGTTAGTAGTAACTGGTACAAAAATATCTTGGGATCAGTAATAGTGCATTGAAATCTCTCATTTAAACGTATATTAAAAACTTAAGGTTTGATTTCTTATTTTCCTACCTAGTAGGTAACATTTTTTGACAGACATGAAAAAGGTAAAAAAAGGCAAGAAAGAAAAATACCTACGATTTTTCCATAATATTAAAATATCATGTTACAAAGACCCATAAATTACCCTCCCCCGAATTTCCCCTACCATTCCTTAGCACGCGAAGGCTCGCACTTTGTATACAACTTCCGGTGGCCGGCCGGTTCCGGTCCGGACAACTTGGCCGGAAGTCGGCCGTGGAGGCTCTATGTCACCTTAAGTATGTGTTGTGATTAGTTCTAATTTATGGTTATTGTAACCAGGGCATGTAATTACATCTTTATTTATTAAAGGACGGTTTTAATATTAATGAAGCTTGAAAACGGGGATTAAGTTTTAATTAGAAGGGGGTTGGGGGTTTTAATTATTTTTTGTTGAGTTAATTTTAATGGGTTGGTTTATTTAAGACTCTACTAGCTTATTGTCCGGAGTTCCGTAATTGTCCCACGAGATTTATTTATTATTTATTTACCACTACTTATAGCAACATCACAGACAATACATCCAATACGATGCTATAAGACACAATACAAATTAAAAATGTAAAATTAAATAATTAAACTATAGCCAAAACCGTAAAATATGACAAAGTTTATAGTTGCACCCCATTTTCAATAACTATTTGTGCTCTTTGGATAAATTTCGGCAGAGATGGTACTACCGGGATAAAAAGTATTTTATAAATGTGTCAATCCAGGTTATGAACTATCTATGTACCAAATTACATCCATACTCGCTTAGAAGAGTATTGTGTGAATGAGTAACATCTGTCTATCCTCACAAACTTTTGCAATCATATTTGTAATAAGGTTCGATTCCTGGATCAGGCAAAGTGTTATTGTTGTCTGGCTTTTTCCTCTGGAATTGTGTAGTTGTGCGTGGTTGGTGGCAATAGGCTCGTCCCCTATTACATTGGACTTAAACATAACTGGCGAAATGTGCGTGTACTCTTCCAGACACCTCTGCCTACACTTTGAGAATTACAGGTGTGATTCTATGAGTAAAACTATAACCACAGGCTTGACTGAATCCTTTTCTGTGTCATCTATATAAATAAAAAGAGAAGTCCTGACTGACTGACTGACTCATCAACGCCCAGCTCAAACTTTGGGATCCAGAAAGCTGAAATTTTGCACAGAGGTTCCCTTTATAATGTAGACAAGGAATAAGGAAGGATTTTTCGAAATTCAACCCCTAAGGGAGTAATATAGGGGATGAAAGTTTGTATGGAAAATCGTAAGTTTAACGCGGGCGAAGCCGCTGGCAAAAGCTAGTCTTTAATTAAAAACAAAAAAAAAACAGTCTTCAAATATTCGCTGTCAATACGACATCCCGTTTTAAATTCATCACAAAAACACATAAAATTCACCAAATTATTTTCTCACATTACCGACTCTTGGCTCGAGTCTTCGACCTCTATTCATAACATTCATGTCATCACAACTGTTCACCAACTTATCATCAACCATCACCAAACTAGAAAACAATTGATTTACAACCTTAGGCTGACAAAAATACGGTTGGTGGGGATTTAAAATAGTTATAAATGTTTCGTGGTGTTTAGATGTCTTTGGTGTTTATAATACAAACAAATGCTGATCGAAAATAGATATTGTCGTTGTCATTTTAAGGCGTTAAACAAACGGTCGACCGAACCGTTATGGTATGGAGGACACTTCACTACTATAATACTTTAGGCCGCGGTCGGATTTGCGATTTTAAGACTTTAGATGTGTGTTGTTTTTAGTTGCGGATTGAGTGAAAATGGTAGACGCATCGATATTGTTTGTTTTAGGACTTGCTGCTTCGTAAGGATTGATTTTGATATAATATCTAAGTATTTGTGGAAATTCTGACAGCTAAAATACTAATACAGGATTTAGACCATGGATAACTGATGTACAGGATTGTCGTTTTCGTTCTCAGTGTTTTACTTATTAAAACATAAACATTGGCCCACCTTCCATCTTGCACTGTATGCCCTGAGAACTGCGCATTTGACGAATCTTATGACTGTATCAGCAAGTGGAGTTCGCATAGCTGAATTTTGGGTCAAAAATATTAAATGTTTTTTTTTTTTTTAAACAACCTCACCTAAAACCAAGTAAACAATAGATGAAGACAGAAGACAAGAAACGGCGACAACTAACCGAACTCTCTCCGCGACAAAAGTAGGTTTTAATTAGATCCTTATCACACGACCACCCACAGTGCACCAACGCAGCGACACGACACGCTCATTGCGACACTGCGTGAGTCAACATCTTGTCGGGCGTGTGGGAGGACCTTTATGTACTGTTGACGGGTGACACCACAGATATAGATAGTCCTAGATAACGCAAGTATCACGATCTTTGTGAAAACCAAGCCTGCCATTTTTTGACTACCTATTATGACGTCACAAGCACGGAAAATCGGAAAATCAAATCGATTCAAAGACACCGCCGCGTACGGCGCTCCCTTTACCTCTACCCCTCTTTTTTTTTTGGTGGGTGAAATCATCGAATACCCCCCCTCCCGCTCTTGGGCAGAGCGAAGGGGAGTGTCAGACTTCTACTGACTAAAAACCAAACCCATGTTCCTTCTTCGCCCTTGTGCCGAGGCCGCGTTATGCCTTACGATAATCCGCAACCCCGACGGGATCCGCAGCCCCGACGGGTCACCTCTACCCCTGCCTTTTGCACCAGCGCCGACGTCCGGCTAGGGCTATACACCGATGTAGGTACACTTAGTGCGAAAGTGGCCACTTACGATTTTTGTACGTAAGCTACGCACGAAAAGAGGCACGCCAAGTAATTGCTCTTGCATTATCTAGGTCGTTCTATAGCTGTGGGTGACACCGCTTCAAAAGCAAGTGTGATCATAATAATATCATTGTCGAGAGCGGGAAATGGTCAAAGGTGCTTGAGTATTACTTTAGTGACAGTATGTGTGATACCTGGTCAGGTGGTCTTCAATTTCTTTGGAGTTTCTGTTGTTGGACTTGATTGAGTCTTTTGTTAGATTGATTCTCATAGCTCGAATAGTCTTGAGGTAATTTTTGGTATCCGAAAGTGTTGGATAGACGAACGGCGATCGATCATGTTAGGTGCAATAACTTATAATTATTTTTGCTGTTTATTTCTTTATTTATGCATTTTGTTTAGATTTGTCCAACATTATAATTTCATTTACATTTCCCGATGTGTTGTCTGCAGTTCAGCTCCTAAGAACAGCTTCCCCGAGTCACCATTAATGAAACAGATAACCTATTTTCAATCGTTACCACTTATAAACACCAGAAAATTATTTTATAAAATCTGGCAAATTTAAAGAAATCTGTCAGGAAAATCGTTCACTATTTTTAGTAGTGATCGATGGTCAAGAAACGATTTTTTTTGTTATTGCTCAATGGTTCTTGCCCTCGATGACGCCTGATAGAAAGCTATGTATAAGGTTTATGATGGAACGAGCGTGCCCAAAAGATACATGTTCAATCTAGCTTTGAAGACAGATAGTTTCAAAGTGGGAGGGAACACAGATGCACAGAGCCGGCAGAGAGGCATTTTCATAAAATTTTAAAATTCCTAATAACATACATCTCGACAAGCCTGCAAATTCTCCTTAAACCGTCTTATAAACCAACACATTAACAGATGACAGCGCCATACTAACAGTCGTAAAACTATTACATTTGCCACCTTGAACCGTCGTCATGTGTGAACTAGCCATTAGCACCTACTTATTAGTTTGCAGTCCTCTCAGGTTTATGTTAGATGATGGAATATTACGACTTATGGATGCTGTAAAGAGTTTTTAAGAGTGACAATATTGTTGCTGGTTTGTGGTCGAAGGAAATTGTTTTTTTAAGATGCGGCGAGACGGTTATATGATGCGCGACTTTGTTCGAGTGGAAATTTTGATGTGTATGTGTGAGAAGAGAAAAGATAGCCTTTGTCCTTTCCTAAGATATAATAATATCATCATATATCTTCTCGCCAAATCTCAGTGCGATCTTATCAGCCGTGTAGTCGTGCAATAGTAACAAACAAAGAGTTAGTTTTGCATCTTTAATATTAGTATGGATAAAAGTTCATGCTATTTCGCAACTGCCGTCGAAGTAGTAGGAACTATCTTAATGTAGCAGCATAGTGTTCCTCTGGGCGGGTGATTGTAAGAGTATACCCCCACGTGGTTGAGAATACCATTGGCAGTGGTACAGGAACCCAGCTAGTTTTGAAATGCTGAAACTAACCGGGTTATTACCCCACTGCCACTGCAACCACCAGAAAGTGCAGTAGGGCCTCTACCAAGACATAGTTAGGCCTTCTTAAGGAGACTGCCCAAAGTAAAGGCCAAGCCTCGTCAATCCTTTCCTTCTTTATTGTAGTCAGCTGATGGAGGAGGAGTAGTACTTTGTTTTTAGTTAATTTTTTTATAAATAAAAAAAGAAATTAATTAATAAATTAATTTTTTCTCCTTTTCTTTTATTAAGATTATTATTAGCCTATATTTTCCCACTGCAGAGCAAAGATCTCCTTTCCCTCCTCCCCCTTTTCACGATCTAGTGCGATAGTAGGCCAATCCATACAGTGACAGTGCACGGCTATTGGTACTTAGTATAAGTATCTTATATCTTTATAAAAATAAAATATCTAACTTAATGACTTTAAGAGGGCATCACCATTCACTATCAAAAGCGAATACTTCATTGTCCTAAATGTGATTGTTGTCTCTCACGTCGGCCTTCAGAGCTTCTTGACTGAACATATAATTAGAGCATTTAAATACGTAAGCTATCAACTATCAAGTACAAGCTCTGCATCGTTTAGCTGCACGCTACCGCATCGATTGTTAGGTCAGTGTAAGTCTTTACTAGTAAATGTATTCAGTAACTAACTAATAAGTAAGCAAAAAAACCATTTTTTCAATGTCTGATGTGCATCAAACGTGAAAATCTAGCTTCTAGCCTTTAACTGTAGGAACAGTGGTAAGTCTTGCAGACCTACCTTCCTTCCTTCCTTCTTCTTCCTTGTGGTTGGTCTTGTCTTATCACTGAGGTATTTTGGTCCTGGCTCTCTCTTTCCTACTGGACTTCATTTCAATTAAATGGTTCGTTTTCTTCACAATTTCTCAAGAATTGTCTGAACCATTTTTGTGAGATCAAATGTCAGAATCTTAAAGTACATGTTGACTCTCAGTAATTGATTTAGTTTTTAGCTGCCCAAAGCAGTAGTGAATTAAATAGGCGTCACAAATCTGTCTTCCAAAAGATGACTAGGTCAAATTAAAGATTTTGACAAATCATATTTTGGCCACAGACATCTTCGCATTATGCTTGTGAACGGGAGCTGCTTGTGATGACTGGGATGTTTGTTCCACCACTTCTTTGCCCCATCTAAAACATGGGAAGGGTCGAAGAGTGAGCATTTTGGGTGACTATCTCCTGTTAACTTTACCTTTAAAAAAGTGGTGATTATCAACCTAATTTGAATTTATAAATGACTTTTGTCCGACAATTTCACGAGAATTTTAAATACAAAGGTCCAGAGCCCCAGACACTTCACTCTGCCAACTTCGCAACTACCAATCCTTTTTTTTTTTTTTTTTTTTTTTTTTTTTTTTTTTTTTTTTTTTTTTTTTTTTGGTGGGTGGAAAATCATCGAATGACCCCCCCCGCTCTTGGGCAGAGCGAAGGGGAGTGTCAGACTTCTACTGACTAAAAACCGAACCCATGTTCCTTCTTTGCCCTTGCGCCGAGGCCACGTAATCTAGTACATAATACCGCGGCCCCGACGGGCGTCGGCCCTTGCGGGCCCCTCCTTGCTGACATCTCTTTGAGGCGCGCGTGGAACACGAACGCGCCGCCGACACGGTCTGTTGCCGTCATGACGACGGCCGGACGGCGAGCTAGCCCATTACTCACCGTCCACAGGCCCGCGTCTACGGTGGCCGGAAGCCATCACGTGGCCCCCGACGCCCGGAGCGCCTTCCGCGCCTTCCGCGGCGGCTGGGACGTTGAGAGGATCGCTCCCTCTCTCGTTCCGCCACCTCCTTCGCTAGCATCACTGCTTCGCAGAAGGAGGCGACGGCGTCCCATTCCTCCTCGCCCCGGACCATGGCTTGCACCAGGGCCGGACGCGAGAGGTCACCGCCGCCGATCGCCGCTACGAGAACACGGCGGGGCTCCGCCCAAGCAGGGCACACCTCCACAGTGTGCTCCACCGTGTCCTCCGGTCGATCCTCGCAGTGGAAGCATCCGGGCGTTTCCTCCCGCCTGATTCGGTGCAGGTACCTCCCGAAACATCCGTGTCCGGTGAGGACCTGCGTCAGACGAAAGGTGAGGGCGCCGTGGCTCCTCTCTAGCCTCACATGATTAATAGCATTTTCGTCCGTTCATTTGTCTTCTGTTACGTACATTAATTTGGTGTGTGATTACGACCAAGGTTATACCGAGGTCGCCATTGCAATATGAACTTGATTTTAATAAAAATATTCTATTCTTCATTCACTTGTTATAATAATTTGAATGGGAGGTAAGGCCTCCCATTCAAATTATTATAACAAGTGAATGTCCATTGTGTGGTCTTCCATTAATTGGTTTGATTCAAAGGTGTTTTATTTTAATCGTTAGGTGTATGATCCCTTGGTGGACCATACATTACTTTTAGATGATGGTGTGGAAGTGAAGTGAGTGACGCAGCCCTTGTTGGCTGTGACGAGAACGGCTGGCTGTCTTGAAAGCGCAACGCGAACTGAACCGCGTCGTACAATGATTTGAAATGAGCGTGGCGTAAACTGCTGAATTGCAGATTGTGCGGTTGCACCGTACATTAGGTAAGAGGTTGACATTGAAGTGTGGTGTTTGTTTTTTGAGCTGATGATTGGAGGTGTTGAATTATCTTAAATAATTTGTGAAAATCATTAACGTTTTGTATTTGTCTTACTGCAAAATACTGCCTCTTCTCATACAGGAAAAGCATGAGTATGACATGACTTTCAATTTCAATATGCATAAACGAGATTCAATATGATCTAGACTAGATATCTCTTTCTCTCTTTCTGCAAGTAGACAACGATCCAGTTGGGTGAAAAATCATGGAAGTAGACTGCTCGCAAGATAGGTGAGTAGCCGCCAGAAGATTGCTGATAAGACCAGGTAGAAACTGACACTCACTAGAAGTTAGAACAAATTCTTTTTAGGGTTCCGTACACAAAGGGTAAAAATGGGACCTTATTACTAAGACTTCGCTGTCCGTCCGTCTGTATCTCAAGAACCGCGATGGCTTAGACAGTTGAAATTTTCACAAATTATGTATTTCTGTTGCAGCTATAACAAAAAATACTAAAAACAACATAAAATAAATATTTAAGGGGGGCTCCTATACAATAAACGTAATTTTTCGTTTTGGTACGAAACCCTTGAAGTGCGAGTCCGACTTGCTCTTGTCCAGTATTTTTTCCTACCCTTCCTCATGATTAATGTCGTTGTTGTTGATCCAAGACAGTTAAATTGTTTATCTGGGACCTCGACGTGTCTTACTTGTCTCTTCGCTCTTCTGGTAGTCGCCACTGTTGAATAGTGAGGCTAGCCTTTTCCAATAAAAAAAAAAAAAACAGTAGACAGAGCGAAATCTATCCTAATTACTATCAACAACCTTACAAAAAGCAATATGGCTAACTAAAACACAAGGTAAACTACTGAGTAAGCGCCACTTTACCTAAAATTACTCCCTCACGTACGTCGCGTTTAATATCCGAAGCCACCCAAGTAAAAGCCCCAACACACGACTCAACAGATGCCATACCATAACCGTTTGTCCAAACAACCGAGCTACCCCCGTGGTTGACAACGCATCATGCGCCGACCACTGTAAACAGCGTTTATTATCACGATCGTAAAACGTAGCGTTTATTAGCGCAGTGTGGGTGGTCCCTTATGGTTCATGTGAACAAATTGTGAGGGTATGAAGGAGGCGGATGATGTTAAGAGATAGTTCTGAAGGCATAGACCAGGTGGTATACTTTTAGTCTTTGGTCAACTGCACCCGCTCGCTACTTGTTTTATCAACAGCAATGATGATTATCATCATCTGCCTAGCCTTTTCCCAAGGGGTACCGACCGACCCCAGACTTACTGAATGAAGCTGAATAACAGTAGTTTACATAGAACGACTGCCTATCTAACCTCCACAACCCAGTTAGTACTAAGTAACACGGTAAACTCCTAGACAAATAACTTGACCCAAAATGGCGTCGTTCTGAGCAGGTTCTCTGCTTGATTTGTATGGGACGTCAAAAAAACGACTACTGCGCAGGTTCAAGTTATATGCCGCGTGGGACCTCTTGGTAAGACTGGTTGTTGATCTACAGATGACAGCCGAGCAAGACCACCGGATTAACGAGCTTTCTGAAGTACGGAAGAAACTTGGTACGTAATTGTTTGCCACACATACATGAGCCAAACTTGGCAAGAGCGTCATAACTTAAGGATCGACCCTAGTGGCTGTTATTATTAGCCACAAATTCCTCCTGG
This sequence comes from Diarsia mendica, assembly GCA_949316265.1. NCBI lineage: Eukaryota > Metazoa > Arthropoda > Insecta > Lepidoptera > Noctuidae > Diarsia > Diarsia mendica. Next base: position 15,637,620 of record OX438905.1, on the reverse strand, counting down.
AGACTCCTTACAGTTTAATGTCGAAAAGCTGTTATCCTGTGAGAGTTGTTATAGAGATCAGCTGTTAGTACCGTACCTGTGGCTTCGCTCACGTGACAGTTTGTTCCGATCGATGGTGGGAAGTCCTGGTATATAATATTCTCTACAAGAGAGGCGGTTGTTTTTATGTCGATTTCAACTAAAAGTACATCTTTGATTAAACGATTTGGTACTCTAAAGCTGACTGTTGTAGCTCATATCTGAAAATCTGTAATTGTTAGTTTCTCTAACAGAATTATATTTCTTAAATACGTATCCGCAGGATGGTAACAGCGTCCTCAGATGTGAATAAAAACGTGATATTACGAGTACTCGTAGGTATAAAAAAAGTTATCTTATGATTTTCTTAACACTTTCCTCTCGCTTGTTGCCAGTCGCTGTTTTACTGGCCTTAAGACAGGAATAGTCAATGAGTGTTTAGATTTTGTATTAGGGACGTAAACTTGCCTATAGTAATATTAATTAGGTAAATGAAGGCTGCAAACTCACTTGATGGCATTTACAAACAGATATGGTTACCTATTTCAAAAGATTGGATATGAGAAATACCTACAGTAAAAATTGCCGACAAAGCAGTACTCATTTTTACCCGACTACGGCAAAGTCAAAGGAGGGTTATGATTTTGACTGGCTATGTATGTATGTATGTATGTATGTGTGTATCTTCATCTGTTCCCTCATAGCTTCTAATCTACTTATCGGTACTCGACATATGAGGTATCGTTAGAACCGTCTTAATTATTATTTATTTTTTTATTGAATAAATTATTATTATTATTATTATTATTTCCTTTATTCATTTTTTAACATATTAAATACATTTTTAAATATTTATTACAAAAAAGCATATAAAAAACATTTAAAAATATAAAAAATAGTAGCCCACCGGCATTAGGAGCAGGGTCCGAGCTACATTAGCTTATTATTATTATTATTATTATTAATTTTCCGCTGAACATAAGCTACGTGACGTGTCACAAAAAGTGATTTGGCGCCCTCTAGCGGACAAAAAGTAAGGCTTAAAAAATAAAAATGGAGATAAATACGCCGTGTTTCATTGTCATTTGAAAGGGCCTCACTTGTTAATTTCCAAAATATTGGTCAAATTTAAAATCACGCTCTCTATCGGACAAGAAGTCAAGATTAAAAAAAAAAATTAACACCAAAATTGTTTAAATAAAAAAAACTAAAAAACTAAAACCCGACTACGACAAAAAAAACGACGCTGAAAAAGTATGAAACAAGATTTTCAGGATAGAACAAAAAGAAAAGCCGTAGTCACACTTTTCTTTTTGTTCTATCCTGAAAATCTTGTTTTCCTATCCTGAAAAGCGTCGTTTTTTTGTCGTAGTCGGGTTTTAGTTTTTTACTTTTTTTATGTTCAGTAAAATATAGTTAAAATATTTTGTAAACCAATCATGGAAAATGTTAAACGTTGCTCATGCTTCTATGGTTTCTATGATTGGCAATAATGACATAAATCTCTTGTTGTGTCGTTATACGAGGACTCTTGAATGACCAGATTTCCCGTCGAAAAGTAATCACTGCCTTTGACTACAAAATCAACACAGTGCAAGCCAGAGGCACTTCAAAGGGCGCGCGGGGCTCTTTCGACCATACATAGAAAATAATAATGAAAAACAAAGAGTGGACACATCTTTTCAAAGTTGTCACCCAGGAACTACCCAGAAAACTGGCAATATTACCACAATGCTAATTCATTGGCTCAAGAAAGAGCCAGTCCTCTAGTCACGCGAAGTATCGACCAGTCGGCGAGAGATTTCCTGTCGGAGGAGGAGACGCGCTGTCGGGTCTTATGACCAGTGCTAATTACAATGTCGTTATTAGTGAGCCAATATCATGATAGTCGTGTTCCAAAATGTAAAAAATATCGTAACCCTAACGGATATCTCCAAATTCGATTCACACATCTTCAAAGTAACTGTAGCTTGACCCAACTCTCACTTATTGCTACTCTTAGATTTACACACTATAATCTAGAATTTACTAGAAATCTCAGTAGCAGCAGATAGCCGACAATGCCGCTATCAATAACAAACCAATATCAATTAAATACTCGGTTCACCTCTGATCTTATATCCAACTCCTCGACTTGAACCGTCACACTAACGAGTTGGTCTTCAACCTTCATTCAAAGAACCATGCGATATTGAACCTTATTTATGAAGTAATATTGGAGATAAAGTAAGAGGTTTGAGTATAATAAATATCTCCTGATTTTACGATGACAATAAGCAGGTTTTATAGTTTTATAACACAGTCTCATGCTGTCAACTTCTGGGAAACGGTGTTACATGCAGGGTTGTCATTAAGGATTGTAAAGGAGATGACAGTGCCGTAACAAGGCTTATAATGAACGGGGTTTTATGAGCGGCGGCGCGGGCGCAACTTATAGTTCAGATAGCTCAACTCTTTATTTTGGTTCTGGCTTCTGGTATTGTTGCGTTTATTGCTCGTAAAGATAGCGTGTGAAATGGAGATCTCTTAGGATTTGTTGGAGTTGATTTTGTCCTGTGTTGTTATTGGTTAGGTGCCGACGGTGATATGCATAATACACAGTCTGATAGAGCTATGAAAGCTTAAGAAATCAAGTTAATGTCGTTAGTGTCGTTTTCAGTATCATCAGAACATTCTAAAGACTCTTTTATTAAGTACTGGATACTTTTTTCTTTAGAGAGTGGTTTAAATTTCAGGAAATTTCCAGCTTGGAGACTCCATTTACTAATCCAGCTCATAGCAAAAAATATTAAATATAACATGACCTTTTGCTGAATTTTTCTTGACTTTAGATCATTAATTGTGCAAATTCGGTTTTATATATTTCAGTGCACTCATTTTTCTTCTACAATCTTAGTAATCTATCCGCTTAAACATTTTCAACGATAATTTATCCAAGTTATACAAAACAAAGTTCTCAAGCATATTTAAATCATAGGTCTTACGCCGACAGTGCCCGACAGTATCACCCTGGGCAGATACGATCACTACGAATACGTTGACATGCGTAGGAGCATTCTACGCTAATTTAATTTTACTACCCGATTCCACCTTAACACAACCTGTGAGAGTTCAATTTGATTTAACCTTCTCAAGAGCTAGGAGAAAATTTTATTAGATGATTCATTTTAGTATATTCATTCGAAATCCAACCGTAGCCTTTAATATCTAAGATTGACTTCAGCTTTACATCACAATCTTTTACATCTCCACCATTTAACAAAGCAAACTTATCCATGCGTTCACGTCAAACTTTATTAATGACAGTTTAAGACTTAGTATCCTTTGGCTGGTCATCTTTATCAGTTTTCAAAGAAGGTAGTGTTGCTTTCGGCGCATGAGCACGACGTCCCCAGTAGGCACACATGTGACGTGTTTCACAAACGGCTGTTATTTTGATCTCTGTAATTTGCCTTATAATCGGTACTTACTGGGAATAGAACAGCATCATAAAGTGGAAGTTATAAATACGTTTTCAAGTCTCATCTTCAAATGGGAAGTAAGTTTTCTGGTGAATGGCATTGACCGATGGATTGGTTGTCTCATTATTAAATCGTCTCTGACCACTCTGAGTTTTGTTTTGTCTTACACTTTCCAAAAAATCTATATAAATAAAAAGAGAAGTCCTGACTGACTGACTGACTGACTCATCAACGCCCAGCCCAAACCCTTGGACCTACAAAGCTGAAATTTTTCACAGAGGTTCCCTTTATAATGTAGACAAGGAATAAGGAAGGATTTTTCGAAATTCAACCCCTAAGGGAGTTAAATTGGGGATGAAAGTTTGAATGGAAAATCGTCATTTTCACGCGGGCGAAGCTGCTGGCAAAGGCTAGTAAAATATAAGTACCGAATTACGCTGTTGGAAATGCTTATTTAGTTTTCAGCTACTCATTTACTGACTAACAGCTTTTAAAAAAAAATTGCTTTTTCTAGGATCACTGAATGGCTAACAAACATTGTTATTATCAGTTTATTCGTGATCATCGTGCTTGCAACAGCCCTGTACAAACGAGTTCCTGAAAATGAGTACTAAACATGATAAATATCTCTCTCAAAACGGTGATAGAAAACATCGGGAGGAAACGAAGAACGTGAAAACATGTCTTAGAACCAAAAAATTGGAAGACAAATGACATCTACCAACCCGCACTGGGCCCGTGAGGTGGATTTACGCCCATCTCTCTCCAAGAGATGAGGCCTAAGTCCCTGCAAGACGACACGTTTGGCGCAGTGGCTAAGCGATTGGACTGCTGCGCTTCGTGTCGCGGGTTCGATCCCCGCACGGAACAAGTATTTGTATGGCCTACAGATAGTTGTTTCGGGTCTGGGCGTGTTTGTGTATGTGAGTTTCAATGTTTGTAAACGCACCCACGATTTATGAGAAATTCCTAGTGTGGGGCAACGTTTTTTTAAAAAACAGAAACAGAAAACAAGAGAACATTATAGGCTGATGATGATGATGATAAATATCTCGTTTTTAGTGTTAATAATAAGTTTTCCAATCCACGATTCCTCTATATGCAAACAAAACCATTAGGTCACCATAAAATAGAAAGTGACGGAGGAGCCTAAAGACAGCTGCCACAGAAATCAAGACAGCTGCCACAGAAATCAGCCAGAAGAGCTATAAACGGCCATCGCCTAACTAACGAAACGGCATAAGTCAGGTGAGGTTAATTGCTCACTGGTAATTAGCAGTACCAACTAGCTATGATTTAACACCCCGACTTTTACGTAGGTAGTACCTTTTGCCGTCTGATTGGCGGAATGTATATTAAAATAAATGCTAAGGTTCATCAGGTTTCAGTTCATTATGTTCAGTCATGAGCAGTAATATAAACCAGTAGCAACTTTTAAAAGTGATTTTCACCTATTTTATTTATCATTCTTTTCGTGCCCTTATTGTAATAATGTATTGATTGTTTAGTCTAACAGCATGTCTTAGAATCTTAGCTTGGGGTGTCTTGCTCTTGCTAAAAAACCCCGCCGTGTTCCTACTGTCACCTTTTTTTTTTTTTTTTTGAGTGGGAAAATCCTCATGGATACCCTCCGCCTGGGGCGAGCGGGGGTTATGTCGGACTCTAACCGACTAAAAACCCACTGTTCCTACTAATACCATGTGTCGGGGGCCCGGGAGATACAAGTACATTCGCGCACACCCCCGACTGGTATCAGCCCACCTTTCGGGCGGGCCTCATCACCAAGTGCGGCCAGCAACCGCACGTTCTTTAAGAAAGCGTACAGATTCTACTGCGCGCCCCTTCTTTGGGTTCCTACTGTCACCTCGGCGGATGGACCGCGTGAACTGCTACATAAAGGTTGTAAAAGTGCCCTTAACAGACCCGAAAGGCACTTTGTTCTCCCCATAACTGCGATATTTTTTTTGTTCTAGATCATACCGGGAACTTCTTATTTACGGAGATATTTGGGGTCAAAGCTGTTTCTTTAAATACTAGTTTTTTAGGTTATAACTTTACTAAAATTACCTCATAGAGCCGTTTACTATTCAAAACATTCACTAGCACAATGTGTTAATAGTGCATTGTGTACATTGGGTTATTTACTGTAAAATGTGATTTTTCACCAAAAAAAAAGTAATTTATTCCCAGCAAAAAAAAATTGCGTACCTAGTGGTACTTAGTTTGATGTACATAATGCTTAGTTTACGGCTTCGTGAAGGGTTCATTTGCTGCGGGTTGGTCGCAAGAGATCGCGGTATCTCTCGCGGCCTCGACATAAAGAGCTAAGAAAGAACATGGGTGGTTTTTTAGTCAGTAGAAGTCTGACACTCCCTTACGGTCTGCTAAGAGCGGAAGGGGTTAATTAATGATTTCAAACTAACCAAAAAAAACGGTTCTTTCACCCTGTAGGTATAAAGATACCATAATCCAAGTTATCATCACCCAAAAGAATCAATACACTAGCTAACATAAAGCCAGTGACACACAGTGCCCGAGGCGAGGCGGGTTCCGTATCAACTGTCACGAGCAAGCAACTCGACAGTACACAGTTTAATAGTTAGAAGGGTTAGGTTATTAAGGGTTCGTGTGGAATGAGTTTACAGGAAAATTAATGTTTTTAATTAGTTGTCGAAATTGATAACTAATTATGAACCTTCGTGACCGGAAAGTTAATTGATTATTTGAATCGAGTTATAGTTTTCCTTTCAGTAAATATTTCTATATTCCTATTTTCAACTAAAAGTCGCAAATATGACGACTGTATATCTTCTATGTAGGTACTTATAATTATGTTAAAATGCTATTCTCAATTTTTTGTTTACAGTCGCTTGGATCAATCTTCATGTTCACGCCGTGCTTACAAAGGTTGGTCCGAGTGCGAGTGCGGCACTCCGGACCAAACAATGCCCCACCTGCTGGAGTGTCCTAGATGTCCTCATACATGCACCCTTGACGACCTGAACAGCGCCTCTGCTGCTGCAATAAGCGTGGCTACTGGGCTCAAACCGTATGAAGTAGAATCGATACGGAAAGAAGAAGAAGGAGAAGACAAAGGTTGGTCCGTAGATGTAGGCTACCCATCACAATTCACATACCGAGTTCCCACCGTGCCTTGGAGTGCACGTTAAGCCGTTGGTCCTGGGTCATGTGTAGGTCTTTGACAGTCGTTACGAGTAGTCAAAGAAAAAAGCCGAAAGTTGACATCCAGTCTTACTAAAACGTCTCGTATTATCCAGTTACTAGGTTGTGGAGGTCAGATAGGCAGTCGCTCCATGTAGATGTAAATTTTGGTATTCAGCTGGGTCTGGTAAGATTGGAAATCGACCCCAAACATAGTTTGAGAAAAGGCTAGAGTGACGATGAGAGCAAAATTGCAAGCCAATAAAAACAGTCACGGTTGCAGACCTTCTTCTCGAAGGTCTACTCCGTTATATTTCTCAACTAAAACCACCAATTAAATACAGTCTTTAATTCACAGGATTACATAACCAAACAAGTTGGACGGCTGGCCATCAGTTGACACATAGCCGACGGGCAGCGGGTAGCATCACTGCGCACAGTAAAAGTTGTTTAGCGTATCCAACGCACATGAGATCTATGTCGTGACTTTGTGGGGTGGGTTAAGTTATGAGCTTTGAGCTGGGACCTACTGGGTAAAAATATCATTTTTTTTTTTTAATATTTTGCCTATGGCGGTGAACATGATCCTAATGATCGGAATAGTGTAGACTAATTAAATCTTAGGAGACCTTTGAACTTAAGGTTGGATACACCTAGGACAGGACAGGACTATCAGCATTTCTTCGGAAAGCTATTCAAAAATTTTAATTCTTCTAGCTTCATACCTATTTTAACTCTGGTCAACTTTCGAGGTGGACCGATGATCTGGCGGGATACGCTGGATGCGAGACGCACGGGACGGGTCAGTATGGCGACCCTTGGGGAGGCCTATAACTAGCATTGATGGTCTTTCGGCTGAAATGCTGACAATGACTTTGAACAATAAATGTAGATATTACCTATGTTATTGTTATAAAAAATCGTACATTTTAAATCGTTACAATGCGTGTGATACATCTAAGTAAAAGGGTAGGTTCATAAGCATAAGCAACAAGTTTTCGCTCTTCTTTTACAACTTAAACCGTACCGCAAGTCTGACCTCTTGACAGGCCAGCTTCCAAATAGTAGACAGATTAATTTAGCCATCATTACGCGCCTCAAATCATTCTCATCATCAACTCATTCCTCACGACTACTCCGACAAGACTTTCATACGTCCGGGTGTGGAGAATTTAATGTTTTTGGAGCGTTTGTTTACCTTCAAATGAAACTTGTTTGTGGTCAGTGTGTGTTTTTTTTAACAGCTTTATTTGTTTTAAGTGCCTGTTTAGGTAGTAGTGGTAGTGCAGACGCTAGTACATTAAGCTACTACAATCTGTCAGAGTTATTTAATAGATTTTCAAGTTTATCCCTAAATGATTAGGTTCAAGGTTGATTAGAGAAATTTGACAGTTTCGAGTAACTTGATGACATGGATGGATTTTTTTTTGAGATCTATAAAGGTTACCCAGCATCGGACATCTGTCAAACTGCTAGAGCAAGATAGATATGGGAAAATGTCTATGTCCAAGTATGAACTAACCGTTTGTAGAACTCGAAAATAATGCCATAAGGCATTCGCTACCCGTCAATCTTTGGGATAAATAATACAGCATTGTGATGATATTTCTTACATATTCATCAAACACTGTTAGTAAGCTTTTTTAAGCAATTTCACAAAGAAATAGTAACATCTGAATAGGACAACAGCTTTTGCTGCGATTCCGACTACTAACAAAGAATCAGTAAAAAATATATAGTTACTTATAAATACAATATTTTTCGAAGTTCTAAATAATGTTAAGTTTCTGTCAATTAAGGTAAGTTATAGACTACCTCATTATTATCCACCATTATATTGAAGTACATCTACTGGGGCCGTTCTAGAATACAGACATCAGTCATTAGATTCATACACCGATCTGATACCGATCTCATATCTCCCATTCAAAGACTCCGAACCTAGTATTACTCCGTAATTATCGACTACAGAAGAAGTCTATATCATGTCTTGAAGTTCATTGACCCAGTAAATCAGTGGCTAGACTCTCAAAAAGCATATAGACAACCCTGTTATTAAAATTTGATGTAACTATACCGTCTGTCACACTTTCTTTGCATCCATTCACAGCCTTTTAAGGAGAACTGCCTGGAGACACCAATTTATTATTCAGTTGAAAGTAATCATTTGCATATTAAATGTTGTTTCGGCGATGAGCTATGAGTAATATGTTGTGCTTCAAGTGATATTATTTTGGAGACTTACGCCCGAATACTCGAACGTCACTCAATTATAAGTAGCCCTCAAAACTCGTGCTATCTCTGTCACTCTGCGTTAAAGTAACAAAGACAGCACGAGATTTAAGTGTAACTTAAAATTGAGTGACGTTCGAGTATTCGGGCGTATTTCACCTAAAATCACACCTGTAATCCCCGAAGGTTATGCAGAGCTGTATAATACCCATTAGCACACCTACATTTCCATTAGCACACCTACATTTCCATTAGCACACCTACATTTCCATTAGCACACCTACATTTCACTAGTTGTGCTTACCCAATAACACTAAGCCCGACCTGGGAATGGAACCTAATATCTCAAGCTCAGCAGTCGCACTTGCGATGACTATACCAACGATGCGTTATACTCGTATACAATAGGGGATCGGACTGAGTCAAAAAAATGTGATTCTGTTTAGTCCGTCAGTTAGATTATCGAAAAATATTGGATACGTGTTTTTTGTTTTAACGAATTAATGAAAATTGACGAAGATAAAAAGCGTCGTGACGTCACTTGTGGGTTAAAAATGTACTGACATGTAACGTTTTCGAGGAGTTCACGAGTTTTCGAAGCACTGTATCGTCTTCATTTTTTGTTAATGTGAAAAAAAAAATAGCTGTTCAATATTTTTTGGAAATCTATCTGACGGACTAATTAGTTTTTTTTTGTCCGATCCCCTATTGTGCATGTAGTGTCTACTGACGGTATTTCATACAAACATGCAAAACCATTTATTTATGATCGCGCAAATTTTTGATGGGTTTTTCCATCAAAGTTTCCCAGTAGCAGCCACCCTAAGGCTGGATTTTTGCCTAATTTTGCCTATTACAACGGACTATAACATAACTTTTGAAATGTGGGTGTACTATAAGGTACTCCTTAGCCTATCCCTTCGGTCATTACATGCGAGTTGTTGATTTTCGATCCCCCATCAAAACGCTATCAATCATAGCTACAGCTACTTAAACCTATGACAGATCAACTTTTCACCACAAAGTTCTACCCAAAGAGAGAGAACCAGTATCAAGTACACTTCGGCCAAGTTCTCTGTGCAGGCGGGAAAACACGGAACTAAAATAAATGTACCAAGTTTGACGTAGCGATGCATTTTTTTTTACCAGTGGCGCCACCATGAAATTCACACTTAAAATGGTCATACTGTACCCAGCATCTTCGATACGGTTACTGATAATGATCAATCATGTTTTTCGAGCAGACTACATTAAGCTGTCACTCACACGAGAGGCCTTTAAAGGTGCGCTCAGTTTTCTGACAAGCGCCAACAGCGTAACTTTACGCTCTTTTAGCTTTATGAGGTATGTAGGACTTGATGTTGGACGGACAGTTGGTGGAAAGTGTGGTTCAATGGGTGAGGCATTGTGGTGTCAATCGGGTAGGTCGTCATAATATCTAGTAGATTTTTAGGTGTAGTGACTTCATAACTAGCAGGAGTGATGTGATTTGGAGAACTTTTATAAATAATAAAAATCAAAAAATTTTGAACACACACACGCTTGTAATCCCGGAAGAGTTAGGCAAAAGTGTGCCTAGAAGTACGCACATATTTCGCTAGTTATATAAAAGTCTCATATAATACAGGGCAATATAAGTATAGGGCCTATTGCCATCAACCGAGCACAGTTAAAACACCATCCATGGCTGCTACTGATAAATTATTTACATATGAAAATTGTTTTTCTTTTTAATTTACATTCATAAATAATTGAAAAGTATGGTAAAATTGTGGCTTTACGCTAATCTTTTGCAATATCCATTATAACAACAGCGTTTGATCAGTAAAAAACAACGTTCATTCCACAAATATTTACTATCACCAAAAAAATTCCGACATCCACATTCAATACAAAAATAGACCAACACATTTCACCAAACTGAATTTTCACCATTTTCAGCCCACCTGCTACAAAATGGAACATTTTTATTATATTCTAGTCTAGGCAACAAACGCCTTTTTGATGAAGTTTTTTCAGCAGTCTCCGAAAATTATGATTGAGGTGTCATTCGATTCGGAATGGCATCCAGATGATTTTCGAAGAAAAATGAAGTTCCGCTTGCAAAAATTGCAAAAGTTATTAACAATTAACTAAAAAAATTAAAATGGGTTTAGTGTTTTGCAAATATCTCAAAACCTAATTAAAATTTTTCAAATTTGAAATAAGATTCAAAAAGGGGAGGAAATTTCCTAAAGAATGTTCTAACTTTCGGAATTGTAGGACCAATATTAATAACTTTCCGATCGGGTTGAAAATACGCCCGAAAACTGGTACTCCGTCTTGTGCAAGCTACGCTCCTTTCGGACCTATAATGAATAATAGTACATTATGGTATAAGTGTGTAACGTTGGTGATTACCGCTGAGGCGGCATTGAGACCCGAGCCGTCAGGTGAGGGTCTTAAGAAAGCCGAGGACGGTAATCATCAATACACACGTGTATCATACGACGTTTTTCAACACACTTGCGAATAAAAAAAACGTGTGACACTCGGAAACTGCCGCGGTAAAGCTATTGCATAGCATTTTTTATCAATTATTTAATTTGACAACCTCAGTTGACAACCTTGTTATTTTCCGTAACCATAGCAACCTGGTTGAAATATTTTCGTTTCGGAATTTCTGGATTCGCTCTCCACGCTAATCACTAAAATAAATCTCCACGATAAAATGTTTTTTCTTGTATTAATAAGCTATTGCATAGCTTCTATCGCGGGCCTTGCGATAGAAGCTATGCAATAGCTTATTAATACAAGAAAAAACATTTTATTTAGTAGATAAAAAGTTTATTTATAGAAACAATTAGTAAATGTGCAGTTAGTAAAATTATAATTAAGTAATTGTTTTTGATGGCGTAGCGGTCTCTTCAGATACATTACTGGCCATGGTTCTGTATGTCTTTTACAGTTATATTTGTTAATTCTTGTATCCTACAGTTACACCAAATATTAAAGCAACCTGAAAAAAATAAAAAAATAATTATTAAGTTTAACACACAACACGCTGAAGCTGAAGTCACGTAGATAGATATTGAAAATTAGTTTAACTAACCATAGTAACCAGATTTTGGTTATCTGGTGCATCTTTTATAAATTTTTCAACATCGTTAGACGATAAAACCTTTGATTTCTTGCTTCTAAATCCATCTGACAGTCTTTTTAGATAAGCTGACAAATTAGAGTAATTCTTCGTTCGGACTGTACCTACTTTTTAACATTGAGTATATACACCACAAAGAGCTAGGTTTGTACTTAGAAGATAATTCTTTAAAGTAAGTACGCCAAGAGCACATTTTCAGAAAATGACTGCGATTTCTTGGTGTTTTGCCACTGCTTGAAATTTTGGTACGCTAATAGATATTTCTCCTTGGAGTTTTCGGGTAGCAAATTTTCCATAACGCTAAGGGCTTCAAATCTTACATCGGGCGGTGTACAACATGAATCATTTTCTTCAAAACTAGACATTTTAACTAATAAAATAACTTTAATAACAGTGAAAACGAGTTGTGTATTTTTTTCGCGTAGCGGGAAAATATTATGTTTTTTTTATAAGCGATCAGCCATAGACTAAAAGAGGTTTTTTTTTCTGCTTGTCGTGGATAGTGTTTGGAGCCACGTACAAAATGGGGAATTCAAATTTTTATTTATCACAGAGGAAACAAAAATTATATTTGAGTGAAAGTTTTATTTATTAAAAACGTACTAAGTTTAAATTATCTATTTAAATACAAAGTTTCATGAAATAAGCAAGCACTAGGTACATTATTTAATTTTTACTATTGAACACGATCTTTTTTGTATCGAAACTTTTTTAAGAACATAGCAACTCAACCAACTAAATTAAAAAAAAACCTATAACTCACTAGTGAATAATAGTAATGAAAAATTCACAGTTTGATTATAGGTGTCATTATGTGCCTAATTGCGGTGAAATTTTAGCCACTTTATGAGCAAGTGTGTTGAAAATGTTATTTAAACTTATTAAATATGAAAATTAAAAATTGAAAAAATTCAGGCGCCTGCAGGATAGATCAATACGCAATAATCTGTGATCTAAAAATTTTTATCGCGAATTTTCAATAAGTTATCCATTAATTAATTAACAATTTTTTGTAGCACGAACACTGACATTGCAAGTGCGATAATTATTACACTATTCATCTGAGATTTTTTTCCTTTCGTGGAGCTATTTTTCAAAGGTCTTAAAATAGGCTCTCGTTGGAAAAATTTAAAAAATGTTAATTTTCGTTTTTTATTGACAATTTACTGAAATGAAAAATTTCAAACCTTCATTAGACATTAAAAAATTCTTTTTTTTAATTAAATTATTATTGAACCGTTTTTGTATGATCAGAAGCTACTTAAAAATGATTTTTTATATTTTTTATATCCTGTTTTTTAAAATATTTTTATAAACAAATGCGTTGTTTATGAGATAATTTAATGTTTTTTTTAATATCGTAATGTTTGATAATAATCATGATTTTTTTTTAAAAAACCGTTTCTTAGAAAAAATGTTTTATTGCTTAAAAACGCATTTGTTGATTAACAATTATTTTCTCCCACTTCTAATTAATATTAAGGTATCATTATTTTTAAATCACCATTATTTGTTTTTTCTTTTCGATATATAATAAAAAAAATATTGTTTTATTAAAACTTTCATTGTTTATGTAATAAACAATTTGTTAAAAACAAATAAATTTTCACTTTATATTTTTTTTCTTGTTTTACTTATTGTCACAAAAACAGAATGATTCTTTTTTTTTCATTTAATTTTTTTTACAACTTTTTTTTTAATTTGAAAAAAACAAAATCATATCTGTTTTTGTGACAATATTTACTTATTGTCACAAAAACAGATATGATTTTGTCTTTTTCATTTATTTTTTTTTTCAACTTTTTTTTTTTATTTGAAAAAACAAAATCATATCTGTTCTTGTGACAATAAGTAAATATTGTCACAAAAACAGAATGATTCTTTTTTTTTCATTTAATTTTTTTTACAACTTTTTTTTTAATTTGAAAAAAACAAAATCATATCTGTTTTTGTGACAATATTTACTTATTGTCACAAAAACAGATATGATTTTGTCTTTTTCATTTATTTTTTTTTTCAACTTTTTTTTTTTATTTGAAAAAACAAAATCATATCTGTTCTTGTGACAATAAGTAAAACAAGAAAAAAAGTATAAAGTAAAAATTTATTTGTTTTTAACAAATTGTTTATTACATAAACAATGAAAGTTTTAATAAAACAATATTTTTTTATTATATATCGAAAAGAAAAAACAAATAATGGTGATTTAAAAATAATGATACCTTAATATTAATTAGAAGTGGGAGAAAATAATTGTTAATCAACAAATGCGTTTTTAAGCAATAAAATATTTTTTCTAAGAAACGGTTTTTTTTTAAAAAATCATGATTATTATCAAACATTACGATATTAAAAAAAACATTAAATTATCTCATAAACAACGCATTTGTTTATAAAAATATTTTAAAAAACAGGATATAAAAAATATAAAAAATCATTTTTAAGTAGCTTCTGATCATACAAAAACGTTTCAATAATAATATAATAAAAAAAAAGATTTTTTTAATGTCTAATGAAGGTTTGAAATTTTTCATTTCAGTAAATTGTTAATAAAAAAACGAAAATTAACATTTTTTAAATTTTTCCAACAAGAGCCTATTTTAAGACCTTTGAAAAATAGCTCCACGAAAGGAAAAAAATCTCAGATGAATAGTGTAATAATTATCGCACTTGCAATGTCAGTGTTCGTGCTACAAAAAATTGTTAATTAATTAATGGATAACTTATTGAAAATTCGGGATAAAAATTTTTAGATCACAGATTATTGTGTATTGATCTATCCTGCAGGTGCCTGAATTTTTTCAATTTTTAATTTTCATATTTAATAAGTTTAAATAACATTTATTCATTAAAGGTCCGAATGGAGCGTAGCTTGCGCAAGACGGAGTACCAGTTTTCGGGCGTATTTTCAACCCGATCGGAAAGTTATTAATATTGGTCCTACAATTCCGAAAGTTAGAACATTCTTTAGGAAATTTCCTACCCTTTTTGAATCTTATTTCAAATTTGAAAAATTTTAATTAGGTTTTGAGATATTTGCAAAACACTAAACCCATTTTAATTTTTTTAGTTAATTGTTAATAACTTTTGCAATTGTTGCAAGCGGAACTTCATTTTTCTTCGAAAATCATCTGGATGCCATTCCGAATCGAATGACACCTCAATCATAATTTTCGGAGACTGCTGAAAAAACTTCATCAAAAAGGCGTTTGTTGCCTAGACTATTCCGGGCAGAGCTGTCAATAGTGAACAAAGCGAATGTCATGCACCCGACAGCTTGACACCGGAAAACGAGAAAAGTGGAAAAAAACGTGTATCATCGGGTGCGGATGTAAACGGTCGGAAGTCAAGCGTTCCTGCCCGGGGCGACGAATTGGTGGTGGAGGCTTTAATTTGGGTATAGTAGTGGTGAATTTTGGATTATTTTTGAAATGTTAAAAAGTTGTGCAGATTTTTGGCACGACACGTAAGCATTGGTTGAGTAATTTTTGTGGTTTTGATAAATAAATAAAATTTAACAATATTAGGTTTTAGTTTAACTTTTACGTATCGATCACATAGATTCAATATGTTTTTAGAACAATGTGGCTTACGCATACAAGTGATGGTTTCATGTTTGATTACGGAACAACGGCTTTTTCCTGGACGATATTAACTTAGTAACATACCAAGTTCTAACCGTTATCATTCGGGGACATTGACATACGAAGATTTTCATCATAAAATCATTTTCTGCCGCTCTTTAGTTTGCAAGAGCTGAGACAGGCCAAGACGAAAAGAAAACAAAACGACACTGGTCATTTCAAACCGCATACTTCTATTTTTAGCCTCATCGTTTGACAACACAACAGCCCCTATGCTAATTGCGACAATGAACGAACATTTAGCCTGCAGAGATCATAAATACGTAGCCATGCGTAGGCGACGAACACAATCTGTGTGATATGACATGCTGGGTTTCTAAATAGAATAGTTGTATATTTTTATTTAAGTAATTATTCAAACCAGGCGTGCATGAGAGATATTTCTCGACGGCATCTAAAATCATCAGAGGCCTATGGGTGGTTTAAAAACAACGTTAAAGTTAGGCACTATAAGCATAGATAATTAGCTTATTATGGTTCCACGGCTGGGCCTATTTATGAGAGGGTATATATGGGTTACTAGCTTTTGCCCGCGACTTCGTTCGCGTGGAATAGTGACTTCCGGCAGATTTTTGGTTTATCTCGCGAAAAAAAAAAAAAACTATCCTATGTCCTTTCTCAAGTTCCAAACTATGTCTGTACCAAATTTCATCAAAATCCGTTCAGCCATTTAGGCGTGGAAGAGTAACAGACAGACAGACAGAGTTACTTTCGCATATAAAATATTAGAATGGATATTCGTATGGATAATCCACCATGCGGGCCAGGTGCGGGTTAGAAGTTAGATTCCTAGGTCGTGCAAAGTGTTACCGGGTTATTATTACCTACATCAGGTATTTCTCAGTAGCAAACACTGGGTCTGGGTCTTAGAGCAGCGGTGCCCCAGTGGTGGCGGCCCCGACCTACGAACAGTAGGTCGTGGGTTACAACAACAATAAACTCGCCCTTTATTACATGCGACATAACTGACGAAAAGTAACCGTTTCTGTTAGGTACACCTCTGCCTAACCCTTCAGGGTTTACAGTCTTAATGTTAAATCTGTACAATTTCGTTGATTATATTATAAACAAAACGACCGGACGGACGTCCAAATATCAAGCATCAGCCATGAAAAGATACATATCTTTATTATGACGTCCTAGATTAAATCTGAACATGAGTTATACAGTCCAAAATATCGCCAATTACGATAGAAAATGATATATTACAACGATTTAAAGGATGCATCAACCTTTATACGAAACAGAGCGAAACTTCCAAGACTACATACTTACATGCTGTACCACCATTTAACCAAGACCTACCACTGGTCTTCGAATTGGTACGTTTCTTGAAGATTTGGGTGAAGTGGACAGAGCATGGTATGCTGGTGTGTTAAAATTACGTAAATATTGTATAAGTGAACGTTAAATTGCTCTACTGCTAGTTTTGATTTGATTCACTGTGTGCTGCTGTGTAATTTCGTTTTGATTTTCATGCAAAAAAATATCCATTACTTTATGAAGATTTTTATTTAGAAGCTAGTCAGGTTTTTCACAAGTGAATTTTATGTTGCTAACTTGTGACTTGATTAAAGGCATGGCTGTCTGTTTTACACACGAAATTCTTACTCAACGTCCACAAACCTGCTTCATAGAGAGGAGGTTCCTCCTGTGTTCCATCATTGGGAACATTATTGGCTGATGCAAAACAGAAATAATACGTGGCCCTCGGACTGCTAAGTCAAAGGTTTGAATTGGTCTGGTTTGGAAGGTTTAAACCCAAGACACCAAACACATCAACTCTTCGACGGCACGTACCGAGTTCTAGCTTTGGTAGGTACCAAGCAGACTAAATCTACTCAAATTTGCTACAAATTGCCACACGATACGACAGTGCGATGCTGTCTAAATGAACATTATGTAATCACTTTATATTTACGACAAATGATGATAAGGCTATCCTTCACTTGTATTTTTGTTTTAACATTTAGCTTGGTCTTTCTCGTGAATTTGCTCTTGGAGACTCGTGGCAAAATATAAAACAAGTTCTGGGGTCTGGGTTTAGGGCTGGGGTTGACTTGCTTAGGTTGGTCCTGGATGCTTCTGATTAATGATTGTTACAATTAATCATCATCATCAGCCTATAATGTTCCCACTGCAGGGACTCAGGCCTCCCCTCTAGGAGAGGGATGGGCTAATCCAACACACGGACCCAGTGCAGGTTAGTAGATGTCACATATCTTCGAATTTTTTGGTTCTAAGACATGCCGGTTTCATAACGATGTTTTCCTTCACCTTTTTGAGAGCAGTGGTGATGAAATTAATTATAAAAAGTAATGCGCCTGTTAGGGTTCGAACCAACGACATACTGTTCGTAAGTCGGGGCCGCCACCACTGGGCCACCACTGCTCTGAACTGCTCTGCACTTACAATTAATACTTTCGTGCAAATTACTGGTATATATTTAAGGGCTCTCATCTGGCTGCACTCTGGTGATAATTGGTAACAAAACAACAAACCTTTAGTACACTGACCCGTCAGACTATGCTTGGCAAATATTATTTAGGTACTAGGTACCTACTAATCAGCCTCTGCACAATAAATTTAGTCATCCTAAATCCAGAACTTATCATAAATAAAAGCAAAAAAAAACAATGTTTTCTTCAACATCGACCGCCATCCAATTCATGTCAAAGATTTCCATAGTTACCGCGATAAACGACGGTGACTGGCAATCTTTCAAAGTTCGGAGGAAAACGGAAAAAAATAGGGGAAGTCGGGGGAAAAAGAGCATGCCTCTTGAGATATCAATTTAGAAGAAATTACCAGCTAATCTGTCACATCTTGGGACGCTTGGGGCAAGTAATCGTGTCTCCCCTGCTTTTTTTCCTTTTTTTGGCAAAGGAGGGGTCGCCGAGGGATATTCACAATCTTGTTAATTTATCAATTGTTGTCAAGCGGCAGTTGAGTGTAACAATTGTATTGTTGGCGATTAAGACGGTGTAATTGGTGATTAATGATGTTATAAGGAGTTTAGGCAAATTTAATAGGTACGTAGAAGGAATATGGAGTTTTTGTTGAAACTCTAATGACATTTAATTATGCATGCATAATCTAACGATGATTACGATTAAATTAAACCAATCTATAAATGAAAAACTGCTGTAGTAATTAGTCTAAAATCTTAACAGATTAGGTAAGTCAAGTTATCAGTTATTTTATTAGCAGGCAGGGGACATGAATTTTCACACGGACATAATTTTGCGGTCAAGCATAGTTTTCTGCAATTCAAAGCAAAAAACCCACTTGTACAGATTCGCTAAAATCTGTCATGACATTATCATCGATTATAATTTCACAGATTGATTGATTTTTGACACAATTTCCTTTTACTCAACTTTCCTACAAAGAAGAATGTTATTTTATTAAAACTTCTTAAAGCTGCACAACATCTCATTACAAAAAGACTTTGCACGCCTTAAACATTACTCCGGGCGCACAAAAATCTAAAAAATGCCACCTTAAATTTTCATAACAACCCCCTTTTATATCTTACTTGGGTAAAAAAGGTTCGTTTAAAAAGACAAAGTATCACACGTTTAATCCCGTATCTCCCCTCGTGCCAAAATCTTTTATCACGAATCCCAGGGGATTGCTCTTTTTTATTACTCCTCCCCTATCCCGGGGTTGCGCCGACGACAATAATTGTCTCATTGTTTTATATCGGTAGGCTTATGATTGTCCTTTTTTTGGGTCTTTGGGTCTTTGTTCAAAGATTTTGTCCTTTTTGTGGTCGAGTGCTAATTACTTTATTAGTTCTCCTTTTGTGGTGACTTAATTGTTCCCTTTTGAATTGCTTTTAGATCTTCTAATATTAATAATTTTGGCTTTTAATGCCCTGCTTCTGATTTAACATTCAACGGCTGGTATAATACTTCATTTCATATTTGGTGACAAATTTAAAAAATAATTTACACTGGTACAGTCGAGGGCACAAGCACAATTTGGTAAGTCGTCTTACCAAATCCACACCTCGTCAAACACAAAAGCTTCGGAAACTATCCTTGCGTCTGAATGTATCAGCAGATAGACTCTGCCTCTGAACTTACATTCAAATGACTTTCTTTCCAAGTAAATGACAAATTATAATTCACACTGTAAGTAACATGATCCATTCATAACATCTCAACAGGAAGTCTGTCCATCGACCTAAAATGACTAAACGAATCTGACGCATCAAGAATTTGTCACATTTAAAACATGAAAAGGAAGAAAAACGAAATTGTTAAGTTAATGAGAGAGAGATGCCTTCCCGCAATAAAGTGATCCACCGCTCGGCTTATTATCATTGTTTTAATACTCGTTTCGTTATTGTTAAGGGTGAAAATGCAGTGGCAGATATGCTACAGCTGTTATTTTGCTTGGTCAATAGGACAGCACACTGTGTAAAGGTAATTGAGCTCTACATCTACTGCATCAAAGGTTGGTCTCAGCTACTTGGCCGTTATGGCCGGCTGGCCGAAATTCTTTTTTTTTAAGTATATTCTGCATAAAGAGGAATACTGAAGTTCGTCACTCCCTCAATGGTGCTGATCAGGGTATGAATTTATAAAGGAATTTCTCTCCAAATGATTTGGTTTTTTTTTTACTTATTTGCAGCTCATTGTTCAAAAGTTGCATAATATGGGTTTTAGATGAACCACTTCAAGATTTGAACGTAGAACGAACCTAATTACGAACTTCTATTTTTGGAACTCACTTGCCCATCTTTTTTACTAGGTACATGAACCTGCTCCTGATGGATTAAATGTGGGATCCGGGAACTCAACCGGCGTTGAGTGTTCGACATTTTGGCTGTGCGAAGTATCTATACTAATATAAATACGTATACTATCTTCGATCGCCGTTACCTTATATTTTTTCCTTCGAATATCTTCGCTTCCACTGCACCCCAACCTATCCCAAGTCCGTAAACATTAAAAAGCTTAATAAAATAATAAATGCCGCTCGATTGGGACCGGTTCTCGGTAAGGAGCTTACGGAGACTTAAATTGTGAAGTATCGCCAAACGTCGCCGTCGCCTGCGCCGACTCGGGGAACTTCGGGGCATGTCGGGGGCGACATTTTTTATTTTGTTTTAATTAGGATGCTTAGGTTTTAAATACGTATGTGGATTTGGATGAAGATTTTTTAAATCTTTTCTCTAAAATTAAGTATAGACGAGACACATAGGGCCGGTCAATGCGGCGACACTTGGGGGAATTAAATGATGATGATGATGAAGTGGCATTTTATTTTTTCAAAATGTTTTTCTTGTGTAAATTCTTAGTCTATGGGTGCTTGATATCAGTACCTACTAGTTGTACAGACGCCAGCACACAAAGCTACCTGAATCTGTATTTCCCATTGCAATCAACCTTGAACCTAATGCTATTGTTATAATAAGTTGAAAATTTATTGATAAAATTTGACTGATTGTGGTAACTTGGCGCCTGCACTTTACCAAGTACACATGACGGTCGACCAGTTTTCAACCTTATAAAGGCATAAGATGAAAAGTGGCAGAGTGTGATTAACTCGGTAGTACCTAGTTGTTTATAGTCAGCCCGACCTGAGAATTGAAATCAGGACCTCATGCCCAGTAGGGGCGTTACGTAGTGACCTATTTATCTTACCAAATATTTCTTCCCTGGCTTCCAACCTTACCCAATCATCATCATCATCATCAGCCTATAATGTTCCCACTGCAGGGACTCAGGCCTCCTCTCTAGGAGAGGGATGGGCTATAATCCACCACGCGGGCCCAGTGCGGATTGACAGATGTCACATGTCTTCGAATTTTTTGGTTCTAAGACATGCCGGTTTCCTCACCGTTTTGAAAGCAGCGGTGATGAAATAAATTACACAAAGTAATGCGCCTGCCTGGGTTCGAACCCACGACCTACTGTTCGTAAGTCGGGGCCGACATCACTGGACCACCGCTGCTCTCTTACCCAATTACTACTGGCTCGTTCAGTCGAAGACACTGTTTCTATATGTTTTAATTATTAAATAAACAAACCGCTTCCATGTCGTGTTATGACACATCCTCAGTGGAAACTGATCATCCTCATTAATGTCGATAGCAGCTTATACAGCTTGTCAATGTTTCAACAACCGTGTCCAATAATCCTGTTATAACTGGACAAATTAAACGTGTAATATATAATCTTTATTGGAACAAAATCACATATGACAAAATACGTAAACATACATTTATACTTACTTACATGGAGTTTATTTAAAGTCTGCTCACACCACAGATCACTATACTTCGCGCCATGAGAAACTATAAATAATTTTCGTAAACAGAGAACTTCTAAGTTACGTCGAATTTGTTATAAAGTATTTGTTGTTGATTGAATTGTCGCTACGTAACTTACTAGAAGTTTTTTGTTTACAAAAATTATAGATCCTCGTGGCGCGGAGTATAAATGCAGTTAGCGTTACAAATATTTAAAATAAATCGATCATTTACATTTGACAGTAATCATCATTATTATTTCAATAAGGCATATTAAAACCTCTTTAAATCGTCGAACTTTGCGAGGAAATAACACCGTTTTTAGTTGCAGTCGTTACATCTTGAGGCCTAAAATCTCATAATACACCAACATTATTAATTCACCATCGATCAACATAACATTGTACAAAGCATTGTAACACCCGTCAACACACAACAGCCCCTTTAATATCGATTGATTCGGCTGTTGTATAACAATACATCTGCCGCGTCCCCTATCCTGTCCCGTTACTGGCGATAGCGTGGTTATAGGACGGTATGGTTCACACCATACCGTCTCATCACCGTATCGTATCATACCGTGGTATCATCACTGATACGAATCAAGTAACGAAGTGTTGATCGGTTTTAGCCACGTTTTAGCATTTGAACTCTTTAATAGGTAGGTACTGACAAATGTCTATCTACAATGATCGAAGTAGTAAAGATGTTTCGTCGATACAAAAAAAGAAGACTTAACTAAACTTTATAAAATTAAAAAAAAAAAAAAACAGATTTTTCTCCCACTACGAAGTTTAGTATTTTCTGCCACAGCTCTGTCATACTCGCAGATTTTTACAATAATTCTTCGTATCAATGAGTGTGGCAATTATGTAATAAAAACACTCGTCAAAATTTTCCCATGTAATTGACCTTTACAAAAACAAGACTGAAAATACACATTGTTCTTTCAATTTAAATACGTATCATTTCCTCATTATAATTTAGAACAAACAGCAATCAGGGAGCAAATAACTCGAAATTCGTAAACAACATTCAGCTTTATAACTCGCACACCCAAGCTCAAACAAATTAAAGAAAATCCCCAAAATGGGGAACAACAGTGTTTCGTAAAATCACCAGTATAATGTATAGAGGTTATATTGAAATTTTCCTGCGATGTAAATCTCGCATAATCTTTAATGTCAACTCAGAGCTTCTGAGACGGGGAATGTAGGGTGCTCCCATGTTGGTAAGCGGAGCGATTTAATTTTTTTTTTGTTTTCACAGTTTTTTATATTATTTTCGGTGATTAGCTGGTGACTTAAAACAAAGAGGTGTTATTCGCATATTAGGTTTAGTACAAGTGGCGACGGAGTTCTGCTCGGGTAAAAATAAAGTTTACGAATTTTCCCAGATAAGAGACCTAGCTAGATCGATTTTTCCACCCAATATGATTCCAAATATTGCTGATTTTTATAGCGTAGGATAGGATGCAGATGTATTACCGATAGTTTATTTAGCTGCCGGCAAGCAGACGTGGACCTCTGCAGAAAAAATTAAAACTCAACGGGCAGACATTTAAAAAAGGAATACCAATTTGACAAACCGGTTTTCATGAAACAGTAAAATAAAATAATAAATCAGATTGTGTCACCCAGCGTTTATAGAAATCTTTCAATAAACACTTAATTTATCCTCTCTTAAAAACCCTTCACCCGCTCCTGACCCCACTAAGTCCAACCCCCCATCTCCACAAGGGGTACAAACGTCCCTGTGATCTGTGACGCGTATGATCCGCTCCACTAATATTATTTAGAAGCCAGCAGCAATTGTTTCCATGCGGTGGCCTCAGGCGGGACAGCTTTGTCTTTTAATCAGTTAGCAAATATTTAGCCCCGCCGTGCATATTGAGAAGGCCTGTGCAATTGCATTAGAGGGTTAGGCTACACACCAGTGATCAACGGTTACGCTTCAATGGAGTGGTATGTCACAGTGTAAAGGGTGGAATATTAAACATTGCTGGGAAATGGTGCGGAAGATTTTGGCTTTTTATTGAACCCAATCATAGGTTGGGTTCTGTTTTTACCTTGATGTTGCGATAAAATGAAAATGTGCTTCTGCGTAAGAATAATTTTGATCATATTTTGTGTTACATAGCTTATTATCGCTATAGGACGGGCAATTTGTATTGATACTCACGCAAATGCGAATGCGTGGTAAAGAACGACCGAGATCATACCTAGCTACCTATCATACTCATTAAAAGCATAGACCTATCCTTATGAAGTCATACTTTGATTGCTTTTAAAGCATCAATAAATTTCTGGAGTGACGACCGTGAAACGTAAGATGTTGCATTGGAAGTCCTCTCACTAGGTGGATCGATGACATAGTATAAGTTGCGGTAATCCGCTAGATGCGAGAAGCCCGGGTTTCACTGTGGTGCCACTTGGGGGAAAGCCAGCAGCAGCAGTGGACGTCTTTTGGACAAAACGATGAATGATGAAGCAATTAAAGAAAAAAAAAAAGAAAAGAAAGAATTATTACTTTTTGTCACAGCTGACATCGACAAAAGAAATCTAAATTCTTATGCTCTATGTGACACGACCCATACCTACCTAGCCACCAACAGTACACAAATCTCCCCACAAGCCAACATTCCTTTCACAGACAAGACGGTAGCGTACATTCTCAATTACAAGGAGATTTACCCGTACGTGTCTCATCGGACGCAAATGCGCCATTACCAGGTACAATTGCGTACGCAAGTGATCGTCACAGTGGCACGGTGGCGGCACGGTGGCGACTGCGTCCGTCACGGGACGCGTATTTGCGTTGTCGTGCAGTATTGCGGACGATTGGCGCACGTAGTACTTGTCATTACTCGGACTGTGGAACGTGGGTGACGGGTACTGGTGTGGGGAGAAGTGGAATTGGAGGGTTAATTCTTTTTTGACATCATCTTCCTGCCTTGTTATTTGGGATGTCGGTTCTACGCTGTTTTTTTCATCCATTGTTCCATGTCAATCGTCACACTAACATTTACTCCTTTTTCCTTCATATCATTCTTCACACAATTCGTCTTTCTTTTCCTTGGTATTCCTCTCCCTCTCTATCCATAAGAGTTTATATTAATCACTCTTTTAGTCACACGCAATTCCTCCCCCCTCATCACATGCTGTTTTTAGTATGGACTAAATAGAAATAAAAATATGAATTCCATAAGATACTTGCTCAATATTATTCTAATAAACATTTTAATCTTATGTCTTGCAATATTTGTAAAATCAACGCCAATATGCAGATTTATCATAAAAAATCAAGTTAAGAATTCTCTACGCGATTATACTCACGTTTTCCATTGACTTTCATGTAGTCCCTGTATTTTATGTACGAAAGATGATGAGACAATAGCCAATGGATCTCAAACCTTTCCCCATATATTCCAGTATTTTTTTTACCATGATAAAAAAAACCTCTGTTCTGCAAGACAAACTCTCTCAAAATGACGTTGATTACCTATCAATCTAGTCTCAATTTTAATGTTACTAAAGTTCAAAACTAATATGGGTCTAAAGTTTGAGAACCACAATGTCCCATCATCGGCTGAATTAGCGACGTAATTGGGCCTACCGCTACGGACAACTACATAAATGGATGTGCGTACATACTGGCTAATATTTGAAAAGGGTATGAAATAGGAGATGCGAATTGAATTTGCCATAAGTGAACTGAAAAATGACATCATGATTTTGATCAAAATTATACCTTAGGACGGCAATCTATCTGGTTCTTAGAAATATGTTGCTATACGTTATGTGATTTGTGATCTTGCAATGGTAAACTATGATTCGTTGAATTTATTGACTTATTGAGTACTCGTAATACCTGCTACTACAACTGACGTGCGTGCATGACCAGATTTATGAACGTGGACGAGGCAAAACCAGTAGGTATGTAAAGATCGTAGGTAGGTGGTGTTTCTGCATGTCCCCCATCCCAAAAAGGCGTGAGTGTACTTACAGCACAACATATTATTTAGAACCACAAAAGTGGTAGTGATTGTTGTGAACCTCTATCAAACAAAACTTACGTTTCTGTCATTTCCTACAAAGACTAATCTAAAATAAAGTAAGGTAAGGTATCCCAGACACAATTTCAATCTAAAATTTTCCCAGTATGATCACAAAACCAAAAACAATCTAAGAACAATCGCTAAAATTACATATAGGTGCGCAATCATGACAGGAATGCCGCAAAAGATGAGCCTTATAAAGAAGCAGATAACCCTTTGCCGCTCGCTGGCTAAAATTGACACAAAGCTCGTTCACGACTAGCTAAAATTGACACTGACAACCGCGAGCCTATTCAACCCAAACCCAAAAAGGAAAAAAACATCCATATAGCGCCATCCCTATCACACGCATAATGATGGAAAGGGAAGAAAAAATCGTGCGCAGCAATCTCGACGGGTAGTACGACAGTATTCAATTCAATTTCGAAATCATGATACAATCGAGTACTTACACGCTACCAATATGAGAGGCGAAAATTGGCTGTACCCATGATAGTATGACCGAAGCTATACTTAGACACGTGATACACGGGCGTGAAGGTTGGCCAGCAACGCTTTATTACTACCGAACAAGTTTAAGTCTCTTTCCAACAAATATGGATGTCTCTAATTGATGAAGATCTTTTAGTTTTTTGTCTGGGTAAGATTTAAGGTTCACTTTATTATGTGTCTTTGTTATCACTTCCAATACTTTTGATTCCAATGTCTATATGTTCTACTTCTTATTTCTTTATCAGGCTACTGCCCAACCCATTGTCAGTAGTTTTTATCTTACCTCTAGGCCTCTGAATTGGCCTTACTTGCCGTCGAGAAATGTCTATAATTATTAATAAACTTCAAACCTCCAACCACCCAACATTTGTCCAGATCTTGGCCAACCTTCCCACCAGTATTACACCCCCCAGTCCACACCCAGTACCTAGTTCGTGAAACGATATTGCCATATCATCAGCACCTAGTTATTTGCTCTCCAATCGTGTGAGAAAAACGTTACACAGCCATCGAACCTACAATTTGATTCGACGGAATGTCAAATGTTGAGAAACAATTCTCGTTAAGTACTACGTGATCTTTTTTATTTATGCGCGTGACCATCTTTGTGTGATTACTGTGGGGTCTACATGCTTATTTGTTGACATTAGAATGTGTGGGGCTATTTGGTTATGGTGTTATAATTTAACTTGTAGCTTTTACGTCATTTTTCTTCACGTATAGTGTATTGACTGTTTCGTGGAGGTATTGCTTAGTTCCTCCTTATAAGATATTCAGAATTTCATTCAAAATGCTCCGATTTTCCCCAATACTCAATAGTGTCTTTTTCGTGATGAGAGTTCCTAAAACTATTTATTGTAGGAAAAGAAATTAAGGAATTTCTCAGTTGTACCCAGGGAGACTAGTTTTGTGCCCCCTTTGATGGAAATAGACTTGACGTGCCTTCAAGAAGAAAACATGGGGTTTAAATATGACTGGCGAAATACGTGTGTGCTACTCTGCCCTAACCCTTCTGGGATTACAGATGCGATGTCATGAGAGTTTTTTTTCACAGAATTCCTTCTTGATGGTGTCCGCAACTCCGCGTCCAAAGCACGTATTTTGTTTTTGTACAAAACTGCAATCATTTCAATTTTCTATTTGAAGAATTTAAATAAAATTACCTAATTGAGAGTTTCTGCTTTTAAAGTGGAGCAAAAAAATATTTTAGCTTTAAATAAAATGATGTCTGTGTCAGTTATACAATTCCTATGCGTAATACAACATAATACGTCTATGAGTATGATTTATTTGTTACATTACAACTTTGATCACCTATGATCCTGTACAGCTATCCTAATTTTATTATGAGCTATTTTTATAATTTGAATACACCATTGGTCAATATTCAAACCGTAACCTTTGACCAAGGAACTGAATATCGTTATCTCAAACATTATCTTGTCATTATCAGTACGTAACACTTGCTAACAAGGAGTCATCACACATGACCGCTTTTGAAACATTTTGACGCCCGTCACTTTGAAGAAGCGCTTATCAGACCACCTTAGCATTGCAAGGGTTAACCTTTTCCTAGCCAAAGAAAAATAGCCTTCACTCCCTTCAGTTAAAGCTTTATTGAGGTTGAATGATTAAGTTGGTAGTGCGGTGGTCTTTTACAAAAGCCATGACGGACAGTCGTTTGACGAATTCCTTTAAGCTATATGTGATATCAAACACATGTATTTACAACTTTATTATAAGGAAGGTAAGGTTGATTTTTGAACAGCGAAAAGACGATATATTCAGATGTTTTCGCCTAAATATAATAGTCATGAAGATGTCAGGCGTATCGAGTGACATACGGTTAGATATTTGAATATATCGTGCTGAGAACAAATTTCACTGTTCTTGAGTAGCGTCAGACGGGCGGGTCGCGTCACTCGCGTCAAGCGTCAGACGTCAGGGTAGACACTGACGCTTTTTGACGCCGACGCTCAGCGCTTGACGTGTGCCCAGCCCTGTTACCTGGGATACTTTCAGATGATGTGACGTGAAGCTGAGTTCTGTTGATCGTGTGGTGTTTTTAAAACTAGATTTCACATTTGAACTTTACACACATGTTGGTTGTCCTTCTTTATTTTTTTTCTGAGGCGCCAGCAGCTTGTTAGTTTTAAAAACGTGAAAGTTATTTGTTCCTTTTTTAACTGTTTGGAATAATATAATTATCTAACATCCTTCTGTAATCGTTGAGACAAAGAAACATAACAATTTTATGTTTTTTTTTTTTTGTATCTTTGACCAACTGCTGAGCAAACCCTTTTCTACTCCCAGTTGTCCATATCTAAAGCTATTCGTTCGAGCAGCTACGGAATCTGGAGTCGTACCCGGTTTATGGCAATAGAGGTCACTCCCTATTAAACGAGACTTTTAACATGTGGGTGTTCTATTAGGTTAGGGAAGTACCCTAACCCTACAGGGATTACAGATATGATTTTATGCGTAAATACATATTTTCGTTTTCCATTTTCATCGAATAACCAACAAGTATTTCAAACGGCAATTGCAACGTGAAAAGACCTACCACATTCTTTAAAAAAATATCGTCGCATTCGCATAGACCCTCACCGTAAAGACATCCATGACTTTCAATCACCATCATTACTCCCATGTCGTTTGTTCAAACAAAATATAAAACTAAACAAGTAACAAGCCAGCGTCTCACGTGATCACGTCTCAAACAGTCATTATAGAGATTGTCCAATCGAAAATTACCGACACATCGCCGGCGATAAGTACGTGACTTATCCTCCTTCATATTTAGCTGTTGAGGTGAGGATACGGTGGGAAGATGAGCGAGGAATGAGAGAAATGAACGAGAACTTTGTCAGAGAGAATGGATGAAGATGAAAAAAGCAATGAGCGAGATATTAAACAGGTAGTTGTCGTTATAGAGATTGTCCAATCGAAAATTACCGGCCCATTGATGGTGATACTTGTACGTGACTTATCCTCCTTCATATTTAGCTGTTGATGTGAGGATATGGTGGAAAGATGAGCGAGTAATGAGAGAAACGAACGAGGATTGTGTAAGAAAGAATGCAGTTAAGATAAAGACTAAAGTGAAGCGAGGAATATGTGGTGAAAACCAACCACAGTAGTATTTAAAAGATTAATTCACCGATGTTGTGTCCATAGCATCAAAAAGCATGGTATAGTCCCATCATTACTGCTCATTCCTTTTCATTTCTCACATTCAAGAAAAAGAGGAGCCAGGAAGTCCTGTTCACTGACCAAAGGTACGAACAATTTTAAATAATTAGACGTGGCTAATATCTAGATAAGTTAATCTACTGCATGAACTAACACAGCGAATTGACGACATCATAATTACTCTTAAAATGCCTAATTCCTTCATTCCCTTGCTCTCTCGCCTGTGATCTCTATTTAGTAAACCATCCAATTAGTAGGTAATCACACTAATCTACTACTTCCTGCCTTTATCCCATGTCATTTGGGGTCGGCGCAACACGTTTTTTCCTTCCACTCTGCCCTGTTAGTCGTCACGTTATCATTTATTCCTTTTTCCTTCATATCACCCCTCACACACTCCATCCATCTTTTCTTTGGTCTTCCTCTCCCTCTCCATCCATCCACATTTATATTCATAACTTTTTTAGTCACATGCGATTCATCCCTCCTCATCACATGCCCATACCACGACAGTCGATTCCCTTTTAACTTTTCTGTAATTGGCGCAACTTTTAAAAACACTTAATCACACTGAATTAATATTATAAAGGCAAAAATTTGTGAGTGTACCTATGTTTGTTACTTCTTCACGTCTAAACGGCTGGAGCGATTTGAATAAAATTTGGTATTGAGTTTATCTGACACCCTGGATTAACACATAGGATAGCATTTTTATCCCGATTTTATCTTGACGTGGGATAATTTTCGAGTTGTAGAGGGCGAAGCCGCTGGCAACAGCTAGTAAAAATAATCCGCTTAGT
Source organism: Diarsia mendica (assembly GCA_949316265.1). Taxonomy (NCBI): domain Eukaryota; kingdom Metazoa; phylum Arthropoda; class Insecta; order Lepidoptera; family Noctuidae; genus Diarsia; species Diarsia mendica. Next base: position 15,607,158 of record OX438905.1, on the reverse strand, counting down.
ATTAATCTATTAGAAAACCTCGTTCAGCTCAACTATTTACATAGTCACTACCTTATATTCTGTGTAGTAATATAATCTGAGGCTAGTAATGGTCCCCACCGGAGTGTTCCCACGTTGCCGTCGTGGTGGGGCTTGCGTGTCTCAATGACCCTTGGGGCTCTACCGGTAGATATACTCATGCCGGAAAGGTCCAAGGCGAGAGACCAGACAAAGAGGGACACGCGGGGGGCGCACCGCCCGGGGCCGTGAACAGTGTTCGGGTTCGCGGGCGGTGTGCCTGTCGCAGGAGGAAACCCTACTCGCTGCTCTCTGGTTCGCGTCTGCTCATCAGACGTGACTGTGAGGGCAGCGAGTAGGCGGAGGGAGAGACGTAGTAGGTGGAGACAGGGACCGCACCCTCTAAAAGGAAAATTATGGAAGGAACAAATGAAAGAGAACTACCCCAGGGCGGTACCAGCTGCACAGCAGTTGGAGAATCCGCCACGTCTCCTTTGGAGGCGTCAAGCCCCTCGTATTCTGGGGGGGGCAACATCTGTTCACCACCGTTTGCCAGTGGCAACACTGGCAACATGAGCCGAGGAGGCTCCCGATCTCCATCTGAGGATGATGCGATCGGTAGTTTTAATAGGACTGACAAGGTGTCGGGCGAGTGCCGGGAGAAGGCTCCCGGCAAACTCTGGCGGGGGTGCACGCTCAAGGGGAGTCGCTTGAGCGACTCGGGGTCGGACTCTGACTCCGGGTCGGGCGCTGACTTGGCGGGCTCCGGATGCGAGGTTTCGGGGGCTGCTACGGAAAACGCAGAGCGTTTCCTTAAGCGGCCCAGAGCCGGAGCCAGAGCCGAGGAGTCGTCGTCCGGCGGATCGGACCGATTAACCAAGGCAAAAAAAATCCCTCGGGGAAGGCGTGCCGCTTCCCTGGAGGCTGCCCGGCGAGCCAAGGTGGACGCCGGGGAAGGGCTCCATCTCGGCAGAAGGGTCGTCTCGTCGTCGTCTTCTGGCGGCGAGATGGAGACTGGTGGAGCGGTGGAACGTGGTGAGCCTGGTGAGCCAGAGACCGGTGTTGAGGCCAACACTGGTGGTGACCAGGTCACCGGCGGCGGCTCCGTTGGTGAGCGCCTGGCCGGGTTTGCGGAGATCGTGGGGGCCGCTATACATGGCGTCTCTCTAAAGAGGACCAACGACTCAAAGAAGGCCGCGATCGCCGCGGCCTCGGCCTCCATTGTGGCGGCAGCGGAGGCGCTGTGGGGTGGACCTCCGTCGGACGAGGTGTCCGTTCTGCGGGCGGAGGTCACGCGCCAGGCGGTCGCCATAGAGCGTCTCCAGAAGGAGAACGCGAGGCTCCAGGCGAACCTGGCCAAGCTCCGAGGAGCCTGCCCTGAGGAGGTGCGTCAAGATGGGCGCGGGCAAAGCCAGCCCCTGGCTGCCGGGGACCGGGACCTGAACCTGGTTCTGCAGAGGCTGGCTGACCTGGAGAGGGGGCACTCCCTCTTGGAGGGCATTGTTCTTCGGCCCTCCCTGGGGGCGAAGTCCTATGCGGACGCTGCAGCCGGTAACCCTAAGGCAGGGCCACCCAGCCAGCCTGAAGGCGGGGCTCAGCCAGGTGGGAAGCCGGCCCCAGCGCCACCGCGTAAGACGGCTGCCCCTCAGAAGGGCAAGGCGGGACCCGCTCCGAAGGGCAAGGTGCCTGCCCCGGCGAAGGGTAAGGCGTCCGCACCGGAGAAGGACAAGGAGCCTACCCCTCCAAAGTGCAAGGCGGCCCAGAAGAAGAAGAAGGGCAAGGCACCCCCTCCACCCCCTGAGCCTTCCGAGGGCGAGTCAGGTTGGGAGGTGGCCGGGGAAAAGCGGCGGGAGCAAAAGGCTGCCCAAAAAGCCAGGCGGAGAGAACGCAAGCGCCGGCAGAAAAAGCGGAGCGCTGCGGCGCGGCTCCGTGCCCCGAAAAACGCGGCTGTAGTGGTAACGCTGCAGCCAAACGCGGTTAGTAAGGGCATGGAGTACGGAGGCGTTATAGACGGGCTGAAGAAGAAGGTGAACCTCGAAGAGCTCGGGATCATCGGGGGCCTCCGAGTTCGACCCACCGCTACAGGGGCTCGATTGTTGGAGCTCCCCGAGGGTTCGAGCGCCTCGTCGGCGGACGCTCTGGCTGAAAAGTTCAGGGCGTACCTAAATGCAGACGAGGTCCGGGTGTCCAGGCCCATCAAGTGCGCAAGCCTGCGCATCGTGGGTCTGGACGACTCGGTCTCCGAGGAGGAGGTGTTGGCTGCCGTCACCGCGGCTGGAGGGTGCTCTGCCGAGCAGGTCAAGGCGGGCACCCTGCGCCCGGACCGCGAAGGCATGCTGACTGTAACGGTCAGCTGCCCTGTGACGGTGGCGAAGACGATTGCGGAGGGCCGCACCCTCAAGGTGGGCTGGTCGAGGGCGCAGGTCAAGCTCCTGGAGCCCAGACCTCTGAGGTGCTTTCGCTGCCACGTGGGGCAGCACGTAGGGTGCCGATGCACCTCGGAGGTGGACCGCAGCGAACTATGCTTCCGCTGCGGTCAGCCCGGTCACTGGGCTGCGGCTTGCCTGGCCACGCCGCACTGCGACGCATGTGCGGCGGCTGGGAAGCCGGCCGAGCACCGGGCAGGGAGCAAGGCCTGCGCTCCACCCGCCAAGGCCAGGGGAAAAGGGAGGCCCTCCGCCACCACCCCCACCGTCGCCAACGCCGAGGCCGCTGCCGCTGCCGCCGCCGCCGCTGCCGCCGCCGCCGCTGCTGCCGCGGCCGCCGCTGCCGCCAAAGCCGCTGCCGCCAAAGCCGCTGCCGCCAAAGCCGCTGCCGCTAAAGCCGCTGCTGCCAAAGCCGCTGCCGCCAAGCCTGAGGAGGCCCTGCAGGGGGCTGAAATGGACTGCCATTAATTAATGGCCCCATTAAGCCTCCTCCAGGCGAATATCAACCACTGCGCCTGCGCTCAGGATCTGTTGCTCCAGAGCATGGCGCAGTGGTCGATCAACATCGCCGTGGTCGCTGAGCCCTATTTCGTCCCGCCCAGGCCAGACTGGGTGGAGGACCTCAGTGGCTCAGTGACCATCATTGCGTCGGCCGCCGCCGGCACCCCGGCCCTTGAGATGGTCAGGAAGGGTCAGGGGTGCGTAGCAGCACGGTTCGGGGAGATAGTAGTGGCGGGAGTCTACTTCTCTCCGAGCCGAACTCTCGCCGAGTTCCAAAACTCCCTCAGGGAGTTGAGTGTCGTCATCGGAGGCTATTCCCTTCCCGTACTTGTGCTCGGGGACTTCAATGCCAAGAACTTGGCTTGGGGTTCTCGTTACACGGATGTGCGGGGTAGGATGGTCGAGTGCTGGGCTCTGGAAACAGGCCTGGACATCCTGAACCGGGGTTCTGTGGCCACGTGTGTGCGGATGCGGGGCGAGTCGGTGGTGGACATCTCGTTCGCCAGCCCCGCTCTGTCGCAGCGTGTCGCTGACTGGCGCGTCATGGAGGGGGTGGAGACCTACTCCGACCACCGGTATATCCGGTTTGAGGTCTCTGCCCAGTCCCCAAGCGCGCCGGTCCCGCAGACCCCGAGTGGTCCGCGTTGGGCGCTGAAGCAGCTGGACCGGAAGCTCCTCCTGGAGGCCGCGATCGTGTGGTCCTGGGGGTCATCCCCAGCCAGGCCCGCCGACGTCAACACCGAGGCGGCTTGGTTCCAGGAGGCCATGTCCGAGATATGCGACATGGCAATGCCCCGAGTCCGGCCAGGAAGCGCCCGGCGTCATGTGTACTGGTGGTCGCAAGAGCTGTCGCACCTGCGTCAGCAGTGTGTGGTGGCGCGGCGCCGGTACACCAGGCATCGCAGGCGCCGCATTCGTCCTCCGAATGCGGAAGCCGTGGAGGCGGAGCTGTATGAAGGGTACAGAGCGGCGAAGACCGCCCTCTCCGAGGCTCGTCGGCGGGCCAAGGATCAGGCCCGCGAGGAGATGCTGGAGACTCTCAACAGAGATCCGTGGGGGCGCCCTTATAAGGTGGTGCGGAATCAACTCCGCACCCGGGGCCCCCCGCTGACGCAGAGTCTCCGGCCTGAGCTCGTGGAGGACGTGGTGAGCGTTCTGTTCCCTTCGCGAGGGGAGCATCGTCCCCCGCCAATGGCTCCGCCACCTGCGGTGCCGGAAGCGGACCAATCAGGATCTGATGACGACATTCCGGAGGTGACTGGGGTAGACCTGAGAGTGGCGGTACGGAGGCTTAAGGCCAAAAATACCGCCCCGGGGCCCGATGGCTTGCCTGGCAAAGCCTGGGCCCTGGCCTCAGAGGCTCTTGGGCCCCGACTGGAGGGGTTCTTCAGCGCGTGCATGGAGAGAGGCCAGTTCCCGCGTCGTTGGAAGACGGGGAAGCTGGTCCTCATTCAGAAGCCCGGGCGCCCTGCGGACTCGCCGTCCGCATACCGGCCCATTGTGCTGCTCGACGAGGTGGGCAAGCTCTTTGAAAGAGTAATTGCAAACCGCCTCGCCGAGCACCTTGAGGGAATGGGTCCGGATCTTGCGGAACACCAGTTCGGTTTCCGCAAGAGGCGCTCGACGGTGGACGCCATCATGCGCGTGAGAGCCCTCACGACGGGGGATGCGGTCTCTCGGGGCGGTGTGGTCTTGGCGGTGTCTCTCGACATCGCCAACGCCTTCAACACCATGCCCTGGAGCTGCATCAGGGAGGCACTCTGGTATCACCGGGTGCCGGCCTACCTTCGTCGTGTAGTCGGGGACTATCTGACGGACAGGGCTGTCATCTACCCTGGTCAAGACGGACAGTGGAACCGGCGAGAGATGTCGTGCGGTGTTCCGCAGGGTTCGGTTCTGGGGCCGCCCCTGTGGAACATCGGTTACGACTGGGTGCTGCGTGCCGACCTCCCTGACGGCGTCAGCGTCGTCTGCTACGCGGACGATACGCTGGTGCTGGCACGGGGGGAGTCGCACGAGGCGGCGGCCGCGAACATGACACGCGGGGTTGCGATAGTCGTTGAGAGGATCCGGCAGCTGGGTCTCGAGGTGGCACTTCACAAGTCGGAGGCCATGGGCTTCCATGGACGTGGGAATGTGCTACCGTCGGGATCCCAGCTAATGGTGGGAGGGGTTCCCATCGGCGTCGAGTGTACTTTGAAGTACCTAGGACTCGTCCTCGACAGCCGGTGGAACTTCGTGGAGCATTTCCGACGTTTGGCTCCCAGACTGGAGCGGGCTGCGGCTGCCTTTAGGTGGCTCTTGCCCAATCTGGGGGGGCCAAACGCCTCCTGCCGTAGGCTGTATGCGGGGATCGTGCGGTCCATGGCCCTTTACGGGGCCCCGGTGTGGGCGCGTGCCGTGAGGAAGCGGGCCGTCCACTACCTGAACGCGCCCCAAAAGGTCATGGCCGTAAGGCTTGTCCGCGGGTACCGCACGATCTCCCGCGAGGCGGCGATTCTCCTTGCCGGATTGCCGCCGTGGGATCTGGAGGCGATAGTCCTCGCGCGCCTACATGAAAGGCGCGCGGAGGCGCTACACCGGGGGGTCACTCTGCTGCCGCGGCACATTGCTGCGCAGCGGACAGACCTCCGGTGCGATCTCATGGCGGCATGGAGACAGCGACTGTCGCAACCCAGCGCAGGGCACGCCACGATAGTGGCGGTAAGTCCCCTCTTTGAGGAGTGGCTGGAGAGGCGCCACGGCGCCCTCACCTACCGTCTGACGCAGGTCCTCACCGGACACGGGTGTTTCGGGAGGTACCTGCACCGAATCAGGCGGGAGGAAACGCCCGGATGCTTCCACTGCGAGGATCGACCGGAGGACACGGTGGAGCACACTGTGGAGGTGTGCCCTGCTTGGGCGGAGCCCCGCCGTGTTCTCGTAGCGGCGATCGGCGGCGGTGACCTCTCGCGTCCGGCCCTGGTGCAAGCCATGGTCCGGAGCGAGGAGGAATGGGACGCCGTCGCCTCCTTCTGCGAAGCAGTGATGCTAGCGAAGGAGGTGGCGGAACGAGAGAGGGAGAGAACCTCTCAACGTCCCAGCCGCCGCGGAAGGCGCTCCGGGCGTCGGGGGTCACGCGATGACCTCCGGCCACCGTAGACGCGGGCCTGTGGACGGTGAGTAACGGGCTAGCTCGCCGTCCGGCCGTCGTCATGACGGCAACAGACCGTGTCGGCGGCGCGTACGTGTTCCACGCGCGCCTCAAAGAGATGTCAGCAAGGAGGGGCCCGCAAGGGCCGACGCCCGTCGGGGCTGCGGATATCGAAAAGTTACCGCGGCTCCGACACAAGGGCGAGGAAGAGGGAACATGGGTTGGTTTTTAGTCAGTAGAAGTCTGACACTCCCCTTCGCTCTGCCCAAGAGCGGGGGGGGTTATTCGATGATTTTCCACCCACCAAAAAAAAAAAAAAAAAAAAAAAAAAAAAAAAAAAGGCTAGTAATGGTCAGTTTGAACAAGAAAATTGCATGTGAAATTGTCGTGGACACAGGCCCAAGTACACTTTAATATTGATTGTTGATCTTGACTGTACGTGATAGTTCTTGAATTATACTTTTGACTGGTCTAAAGGGTTGGTGATAGTTTTCTTTATTTATAAAGAATACTTGTAAAGTTATAATACACACAGTGACTCATACTTTTCTCTATATTATAGGTTTTTAATATTCGCTTTAATGTGTGTAAATAGGTATGTACTTTTAGCGAAGCTGAAAAGTACTTGTTTTCCTCAACTTTCCCTAATCTTACTCTTACCTTCTAATTAGGGAGATTTTGGTATATAGATGCGTTACATTGAGTCCTATCGTGAATGGAGATTTTTCACTCCAAAAAATATGTTGTTTCCCAGAAATATTTTTTAGAGTAACTTACTTTGATGTACAGACTTGATTGACGGCTTTACACCTTAATTGTATATATCAATGCTGCTTCAACCTTAGGCTTAGGATTTATGCCATATATGCACATACATAATAATGTATTCATATTTTATAATGTATCGTCGTATTAAAGCAAGCGAAAAGAAAGCTACTTAACAAAAAAAAGTCTGTAAAACCAAAACAAAAGCACACAAAAACCTGTCACTTTCCTCCTCCAATCAAAAACTCGAAAAAAAAAACATAGCAACCATGCGAGGAACACGCCTTTCACCTTCCAGGACCAGTTGTGATGATGAATGGCGTCCGTCTAATGAGCCATCAGCGAGACCAGCCGGGATGTCGTGACATCGATTTGCACGCTGTCTTGCATATGCGCATGTACTGTCGTGCACAAAAGTGTTATGGAAAAATGTAAGTAGTGTTTTCTTTTTGAATAAATATTATTTTTAGCTGTTAGAGTATTTTAACTTAAAAATGTACCAAAACAGTATTTAATTAATTAGCTAGCGAGATAGATTGCTGCCATTAATCCAAAAAGTCATTAAATCTATTTATTTTTGGGTTTTATATTACTTAAATAACTTATCACGTCTTCGGGGATTCGCTATCTAATTCAAGTTGACCGTGAACACTATATAGTTAATTTGCCACAAAAGATGAGATGGTCTACAGTAAAAGATAACATCGTAAAAGATGACTGTAAAACTAACATCCTTGATAATGGAAAACTTGTACATAACATTGTAACAATATTTGATTAGATACTTATACTAAAGACAATATTAGTGGATGATGCAAAAAGTAATTAGTGTCATAAAATTGATTGCGCCGACGACGTTGCTCGTCCAATATTTATTCAGTATATATTTATTACTTCTAGTTAGAATTCCTGTTTAATGCAGGATGCTGTATAATGGAAATGTGACATTTTGCGTGAGAGCCTGTCGATGTCTTTACTAAGTATTTTGTATTAGATAGTTAAATCTGTGGTGTAATACTGACACTTGATAGCTTTACTAATCTACACATCCTTTTAAATAGATCCATGATTTATATTATAACTAGCTTTTGCCCGCGACTTCGTTCGCGTGGAATAGTGACTTCCGGCAGATTTTTGGTTTTACCCACATAGTTCCCTATCTCGCGAAAAAAAAAAGAAAAAAAAACTATCCTATGTCCTTCCTCAAGTTCCAAACTATGTCTGTACCAAATTTCACACAAATCGGTTCAGTAGTTTAGGCGTGAAGCAAAGACAGACTGACAGAGTTACTTTCGCATTTATAATATTAGTTAGGATTGTTATTTTTTGTCGGGTCTTGTCTATAATTATGTTATTTATTCCTGATGTTCCGTGTAGTAAGAATTCCTAATGAAAAAACACAATAAAACTTTGCACTAAGTACTTGCTATCGGATCATTTTTAATGATCCAAACAAAATTATGATTGTGGGTATTTAAAATGTAACAAAATTGTGTAAAATAAGTAATTTCATCACTTCTTTAGCCATGAAAACTCTTCTTTTTTCAGTTGGCTAGCTAATAATTATTATATGAAGAGTCATGTGATGTTATATGAACTTTTATGACCGATAATACCGTCCGAAGACCCGATGATTAGAGAGCGGCGATCGAATGTGTCGCTTTTGATCCATCGATTTCTATTTTATGATCAAAACTGAGATGATTTATATACGGAACCGTTTTATTAATAAGCCTTTTTCATTAATTAAAATGTGTAGTAATTAAACTGGTTTCTGCTGGCTTAGAATGCAATTTGTATTAAACAACAGTTTTGGAGGAAAAACATTATTGACCTGCCCTTCTTCTTGAGTGTCGATGGCAAAAATTCGGATGAGTATAGTCCAAAACTCACGCGAATCCCGCTCACTGATGCAGTAAATAGATCATCAAGTGCGCAGGACATGCGGTGCAAGATAAGATAGGTGGAAGGTGGGTCTATGTATGTGGGAGACACCGCATACGCACTTGAGGTATGAGCCATCCATGAACCCCCATTCTGCAGACATCGTATTTGCTCCGGCCGAAATGTGTCCTGATTGCCCCAGCGGCTAGCCTTATCCTAAATCGTTTGAAGTGTTTTTACTCCCATACTTATTTTGGGCAAAAATACTTACTAAAATTTTTTGGAGGTTCACACGCTCTTGTCAATTTAAACTGTCAAACATTAATTTATTAATTGCATGATGTACAGTCGCGCACAACATACATTTATTGCGTGTTTATAAACGTTTTTATTGATTAATTTGCATTTTTATCGAATAAATCATAACAGGTTGTGGTTTGTCTTTGATTTTTTATTATCGTCTTCACGCTCGGTCGTATAGAAAGGATTCAACAGCTAAAACAACATGGAAATGAGTAGGTACTTATCTTATTAACCCGTGTAACGAATCTACTGGATTTAGAGGAATAAAAGAGTTGAGACAGTAGACTTGAACATTATAATATTGAGGGAAAAGTAAAAAATACAAAACAAGTTATAAAAAAGGGCACACTCTCAGAAGGGAGGAGGGAGGAGGTTTTAAAGAACTTTACGGTTGTGGTTATCCTTTGCTTTATGGTTCCACGGCAGTGCAGGTCACTCTGGTTGTGATGAAGATGGTCTTCTTCAGTGTCAGCGACACCTTGAGTAGGAGGACCAGCAGCAGTATCAGCGTCACCTTGAGTAGGAGGTCCAGCAGCAATAACAGCGTCACCTTGAGTAGGAGGACCAGCAGCAACAATGAACCAGTGTAGAACTTAGAGTATTGGAGATGTTTCCTCGAACAGATTCAGATTAGAAGTCCGCGCGTGAGAAATCATTTCAGTTTTTATAGATCCACAGCTTGTCATTTTCTTTTTCTTTTTCAGAAGTTTAAATTCGTGACTTCATATTGTCATAAAAATGCAACTTGCCAGTATTCAAAACAGCCAGTAATATTTAATCCAAAACCTTTACGTAGAATTCTGAGAGCGTGTTAATTAATTATTATAAAATACAATATTTATGCTAACATATTGATAAAAAGAATTTAAAATTATATAAATCAAAAGTAACCTTCATAGACTAAGCCAGTAAGAAACTATGACAGAAAAATTAAAAGAAAAAGTATTGACAGTTTGACAACCTGACGTATAGTGTCATAACAATGAAAAATATGAGAATTATTTACTTTATTTTAGATAAATAAACAAGAAAACGAATCGTTTTAGACCGATTCGCAGAATAGTAATGTAAAATCCATTAAAGCGTATGATAGATGTGAAGTGTAAGTATATAATGTAAAATGTAAATGTAAGTATTAAAGTGTGGATTAGATGAGAACACTACAGCTCACTCAGTGAAATAAATAAAATACGTGGTTTAGAATAGCGAAATACCACATTTCCCCAACAACCCCGGAAAATTTTCAACTCCAATGAAAATTTTGAAGGTTAAAATAAGTCTTTGATCTTATACACAACATCTTTCATGCTTTCATCAAACACTCAGTCAATCACACGTAGGAGATATGGTTCACATTCAATGACGCATACTCCAACAAAGAAATATTTATTGTAATTACGAAGGCTTTTTTTTTTATTAGGTGTCGTAACCCGCACCTGTTTGAAAACCCAATTTAGAAGAGGGCATTAAGGCTTATTTTACGAGTTGCTAATCCGCTCGATAAGGTATAAGAAAAACCTCCAGTTTAAGATACTTGAGTTTAGAGCTCAAGAGGAACTTGAGTTTAGAGCTCAAGAGGAACATGAGTTTAGGGGTTTAGAGGGTTTTAAGAAAACCTCTAAGAAAAGAAAATGCATTAGGGGCTTATTTAATGAGTTGCTACCGCTTAAAAGAATAATAATGTATTATATACTAAGGGAAAATAAAAAAAGTCGAATAGAACAAGAAAGAGTGAGCTGAGTAAACGTAAGTGCGTGTGAGTTGTGAGTAATAAAAATAATAAATGACAAAAAGTAAAAAATAAGTGTATAAATGTATAAGAGGACTTCTAGAAGAGGACTCGGAGTGGTTTAAGAGGACTTTAGACGAGTGTAAGAGGAAAATTTTGTGTGTAGGGTAGTGAAGTAATAGTTTTGTATTAGTTTTGTATAAACAACTACAGAATATTGTCCTGTAGCCGTCGTGGAGTGTCCCAGCCCCCAACTTGTAAATGACCACGAGTGGTTTTAAAAACATTCACAAGCAAAGACTGGGTACGATTACCCGTGGGCAAACGTAGTGGTGTGCAAGTGTGTGGGGTGCAGAGTAGTGAGGTATAAGTAGAGAGTTAAGTTAGTAAGTAAGTGGTAAGTTGGTAACGACTATAGGATATTGTCCTACAGTACGTCGTAGAGTAAGCCAAACCCCAACTTGTAAGTGACCACGAATGGTTTTAAAAACACTCCCAAGCGAAGAATGGATGCCAATACCCAGTGGGTAAAGGAATGTGTGTGGGGGTGTAGAATAGTGAGATATGAAGAGTGTTGAGTAGTGTGAGTTGTTGAGTAGTATGAGTAGTCTTTAAGTAGAGTGCTGAAGAGGAAAAGAGTAAATTAATAAAGTTATAAAAAAGAGACTAAGCCAAATAAGAGTCCAAAAGAAAATAATACTAGTGATAGTTTGTTTTAGAATTTTGAAAAGAGGGAAAAGCTTTAAATTTACGTTGGGCGCCAAACTGTAACGAATCTACTGGATTTAGAGGAATAAAAGAGTTGAGACAGTAGACTTGAACATTATAATATTGAGGGAAAAGTAAAAAATACAAAACAAGTTATAAAAAAGGGCACACTCTCAGAAGGGAGGAGGGAGGAGGTTTTAAAGAACTTTACGGTTGTGGTTATCCTTTGCTTTATGGTTCCACGGCAGTGCAGGTCACTCTGGTTGTGATTAAGATGGTCTTCTTCAGTGTCAGCGACACCTTGAGTAGGAGGACCAGCAGCAGTATCAGCGTCACCTTGAGTAGGAGGTCCAGCAGCAATAACAGCGTCACCTTGAGTAGGAGGACCAGCAGCAACAATGAACCAGTGTAGAACTTAGAGTATTGGAGATGTTTCCTCGAACAGATTCAGATTAGAAGTCCGCGCGTGTGAAATCATTTCAGTTTTTATAGATCCACAGCTTGTCATTTTCTTTTTCTTTTTCAGAAGTTTAAATTCGTGACTTCATATTGTCATAAAAATGCAACTTGCCAGTATTCAAAACAGCCAGTAATATTTAATCCAAAACCTTTACGTAGAATTCTGAGAGCGTGTTAATTAATTATTATAAAATACAATATTTATGCTAACATATTGATAAAAAGAATTTAAAATTATATAAATCAAAAGTAACCTTCATAGACTAAGCCAGTAAGAAACTATGACAGAAAAATTAAAAGAAAAAGTATTGACAGTTTGACAACCTGACGTATAGTGTCATAACAATGAAAAATATGAGAATTATTTACTTTATTTTAGATAAATAAACAAGAAAACGAATCGTTTTAGACCGATTCGCAGAATAGTAATGTAAAATCCATTAAAGCGTATGATAGATGTGAAGTGTAAGTATATAATGTAAAATGTAAATGTAAGTATTAAAGTGTGGATTAGATGAGAACACTACAGCTCACTCAGTGAAATAAATAAAATACGTGGTTTAGAATAGCGAAATACCACACCCGTTTATTTAATCTTCAGCGGAATGTAATTCTAAACAAGTTGTTCGTCTACAAGTCTTGGAGTTAGTTATAGTCCTGCATCAAAAATATAGCAGTTAATGGTTAGAAAAGGTATATATTATAATTTATAACATTTTGATACTATACTCCTCTTGATATCATAGTCGGTGGTCAAAGTTGTGTGAACCTAGATAATTTTTCGAATATACATGTCAATCAATTTTTTTGGGTACAAAATGGTACGTGCATTTGAGGTTCACCGTATTATATTTAAAAAAATGTACCTACTTTCATTCTGACAACTGTCAAAGTTTAATTATTTATTCAATGTACGATTTACATTCTCGAATAGCTTTATTAATTTGAACTACGCACCTGAATCTTTTAAATCAAATACTGGCAATTCTATGCGTATGAATCAGGCAAAGTATATTACAAGATACCTCGTAAGGCTGCTAGAAACATATCTGGATATTGTATTAAGTTTATTATGTAACAGGATTTTTGAAAACTTTGAAATTATTGTTTAACAGTAAATGTGTCTACCAAGTAGTAGAGTAGAGTACAACATTTGTAATTTTATTTTTCTTTGTATAATTTTTGAGCATTGTTTGTTTAAAGTGTATTTTTAAGTCTTTATGGACATCATGATATGCGACAAATAAATAATTATGTTTTCTGTCTTTTCTTTATAAATTGTTTATGAAGCGTCGTATTACGTTTTATCGTAGCGTTACTTAATTTGACAATGATGATGCCACCTTGACGTCTAACAGGGAAGAATGGGAGAAGAAAACCCCCAAATAGAATGGGATAAAGGCAGGAAGATTATGATGACGACGTAAAAACGTAGAGGATTGCTCTTTACCTCGTCACTTTTATACTCTAAAGCCTAGCAGTTTGTATTTTTAATTAGCTTGTCAAGTTGACGCGAGTAAAAGTGAACTGTTTGTTGAACGTTCGTTTAGTACATTGTTGGACTGTCACGGTCTTGTAATGGTAATCTGTTAATTTTATCCAAAGCTTTATATTGTCAAAATATTGTTAAGCTTAATTCTTAATAAATATGTCTGAGGTGTGATTGGAATATTAATCTTTTCATGACTATCATTACCTGTTTTTTAATCATCTTTTGTTTTATTTTAAAAAATGAGCAATTTGAAGTGTGGAAATATTCGTTTGACATTACGAAAACTTTTGTAATCGACTGTACTTTTGCAGTTAAACAAACAAACTTATATTAATTATTTATTTATTATTGATTAATTAAATTTGTCGTATTACTTATATACAACAAATTTATATGGATAAATTATAGACAGAAAACTAACAAACTCACATAGAGTACAATGACACACTACGTAATCTTATTGCAAAATGTAATTAAAGAAATCAATAAAATTATTGCACCTTCGCTATATTTATTTTCACTCACAAATTACGATAAGTATTGCTTCTGTTATCAAATTCTTTCTTTCAAGTCTAACCGCAAACTACAGTCTTCAAGTTCTCTTTAATTATCAACGTCCACACTTCAAACCTCTAACCACAAACAAACATTTTGTCAGCTAACTTTTAACCAAAATCTAAACTTAATTATAATTACATAGTCGAGAAGCGACATTTTGACCTCTCATACATCTTCGTCGCATCACGTAGGTTGTATGTAACGGTAATTTTTAATCTGTCGTGTCCCCGGCTAATGATCAGGTATGTAAATATAGTGTGTTATTATTTTGCTGTTTATCTAGTCATGAGTGACATAGTAGAGTCTTACCAAGGGATATCGCCATCAGGGGAAAACCTGAATGAGGCTGGCACAGGACCGTGGAGTATAAAGTCGGTGAATTCAGGCTGTAGAAGATGATTATGAACTGCGTTGTAGAAGTCAGATAGACAGTCAGCTTAATTTGAATAAATGACTTTGATTTTGATTTCAATAAGCTAATTGGCGTACAGGTTGGCGGTTATTTAACATACGCACCAATGCAAGCAAATAAAGCTGCTCTCGCTTTAATCTATATCTATAAAAGCGAAAGGTCACTCACTGATTCATCACGAAATCTCGAAAACCGCTGGACGTACAAAGATGATTTTTGGCAGGGAGGTAGTTTATGGTTGGTAGACGTCCGCTAAGAACGGATTTTGCGACAGGGCCGGATTAGGGTGGTCTAAGGGCCCTCGCAAGTTTGTATGAAACTCCTTCATTTTTTGTGCTACAATCTAGATTTTTGGCAGAGACGTAGTTTATAGTCAGTGGGCGTCTGCTATGAATTAATTTTGCGACAGGGCCGGATTAGGGTGGTCTAAGGGCCCTCACAAGTTTGTATGAAAGTCCTTAATTTTTCGTGCTATAATCTTGGGTTTTGGCAGAGACGTAGTTTATAGTCAGTAGGCATCCGCTATAAATTAGTTTTGCGACAGGGCCGGATTAGGGTGGTCTAAGGGCCCTCGTAAGTTTGTATGAAAGTCCTTCATTTTTTGTGATCTTGATTCTTGGCAGAGACGTAGTTTAAAGTTAGTAGACGTCTGCTTAGAACCGATTTTGAGACAGGGCCGGATTAGGGAGGTCTTAGGGCTCTCGCCAGTTTGTATGAAAGTCCTTCATTTTTTGAGCTACAAACTTGATTTTTGAGACGGACGTAGTTGATAGTTACTAGACGTCTGGTAAGAACAGATTTTGTGACAGAGCCGGATTAGGGAGGTCTAAGGGTTCTTGCAAGTTCGTAAGAAAATCCTTAATATTTTGTGCTACAAACTTGATTTTTGGCAGGCACGTAGTTTATAGTTAGTAGAACTCTGCTAAGTACAGGTTTTGTGGCAGGGCCGGATTAGAGAGGTTTAAGGGCGCTCGCAAGTTTGTTTAAAAGTCCATCATTTTGTGTGCTACTAACTTGAATTTTGGCAGGGACGTAGTAGGTGAGTAGAAGTTTGCTAAGAACCGATTTTGCGACAGAGCCGGACTAGGAAGGTCTAAGGGCTCACGCGAGTTTGTATGACAGTCCTTCCTTTTTTGTGCTACAATTTTGGCAGGAAGGTACTTTATTTATAGTTAGTAGACGTTGACTAAGAACAGATTTAGCGGGTTTAGCAACATGGCCAGATTAAGGAGGTCTGAGGGCTTTCACATGTTTGTAAAAATGTACAGTTTTTTTTTTGTACTAACAACCTGAAATTTAACAAGTCTAGAGTTTAGGAGAAGGAGATCTAAGCTAAGAAATTTGTAAGGAAGACCTGGACTAAGGGCTCCCGTAAGTCCATATAAAATCCTTGGCTTTTTGTACCTCAAAAATTGGCAGAGAGATAGAATATAGTTAAGACATTTCAGGTAGGAATAGATTTTACGACAGGGCTGGTTTAAGGGAATATAATCGCTTCGATTGGCATTTGACATTCGATTTGACATAGTACCATCCACAGGCAGTCCAGACAAGAGAGTCAAAATTTCTACGCGAACGAAGTCGCGGGCAACTGCTAGTATAATATAATAATATAATATTCCACAACTATCACACAACGCCATCTAGTCCCAAGCTAAGCAGAGCTTGTGTTATGGGTACTAGACAACTGATAAACATACTGCATGCTTTCTACGAATACAACTGTCTTCGAAGTGTAGACCCTCCAGTTGTAAAGACTGAAAACCTCAAACGCCATGGCTGAGAAAAGCACACTCAAGGCATCTATAGGATGGGCTGCGGGATGTTCACAGGATACCGCGGCCCCGACATAAAGGGCTAAGAAGGAACATGGGTGGTTTTTAGTCAGTAGAAGTCTGTCAGTCCCTTTCGCTCTGCCCAAGAGCCCCGGGTCATTTGATGATTTTCCACACACCCAAAAAAAAAAATAGGATAGTCCAGTTAAGGTTGATGTTCCAGGGTAGCCCGCGAACCTTAAGCACCTGTGACACTTGCCCTGTGAAGGGGTGTCAGCAGGTAGGTAGGTAGGGGTTTGAAAATAATAAGAACTCGAAGATTCAGAACTTATTATTTATTGCCTAAACTTCAGTGGCCATCACACGACTTGATTGTAGAGGGTAAGAATGGGTAGGGAACACTGGCCTGAACCGTCTCCAGCGATGATGGTTCCGTCCTTGGTCTTGCCCGCAACCAACGGCTCCAGTCCCAGGTTCTGTCCCAGGTAGAATAATAATAGTTCTGCGTAGGGTAGGTGTCACTCGCAGCAGAGGGTCTTCTCCAAGCGTTACGACTGTCAGTACGTGAACCACTGCTGTATGGTTCACCTACAGACTAGTGTTACTATTTTATTTTAATCTAAATTTCTATTTTATTGTATTTTAATTTTAATTTTGTAATGTTTATTTTGTGATTACTTACTGTGCATACTAACATAGTTTATAAGTTCCAATTGTTACTAACCACTATGGATCATTGTTATCTCTCAATAAATAAATTATTATTATTATTATTAAGCAGAAGTCAGCCTCATAGGTTGACCCGCGAGATGCCATGCAGAAAAAAAATTGTACGTTTTAAAAACAAATGAGCATCAGCACAAAAGAATACCTACCAGGTGGCCAAAGGTCAACCAAAACAACCAGCAGATACATTTTCTTATCAATCCTGGTCATCTGAGTAAAGCCATGTTACCCTTAATAGAGTCGGTGTAAAAAACAATATTAGTTTAATGTAAGCCGTCACCTATTTGCTGAACATTGATGACATTTTGATGGGGGCTGGGCTTATTTTACATTTATTATGGCGCAGCGGGTTGTTGGAACTTGTTTTTACGCGGATTTGTATTGCTGGATGTGGTATGAATGGGTTGCGATCTGCGGGAATCTTCTTTTCTTCGCGGTGACCTAATTTTGTGTATTTTACGGTAAGTAAGTAGTCCAAAAACAGTGCACGTTCCATCAGACAAGATGAATTACAGCAAAATCTTATCACTACGGCATTAGCAACTGCTGTCGTATCTGATCTGAAGAAGAAGAATGATGAAAATTCCTAAGTTAAGAGAATTTGAGTGGTGGTGGCAAATCTCAATGGAGTCATAAACGTGGAAGGTATTCATCATCATCATCATAAAGGAGTTCATCATTTGCCTAGCCTTTTCCCACTAGATTGGATTCCAGTCGAAAATCATGTTACCGAATACCAGTATTTTAATGGAACGACTGCCTATCTAACGCCCACAGCTCCAGCACCTTGGTAAGACTGGTTGTCAGGCTTTTAGGCCACTGACTATCTGTAACGAGTCTAAATACTCAACGGACTAAAGACTTTTTTTTTAAACGCAGACAATCTGCAGACCGGGCGTGGGACCAAAGACTTCACGTGCTTTCCGAGGCACAGAGGCAAACTTGGTATTTAATGGGTGGGTTACCCATCCATTTAGTGCCACGAGCTCCTCTCCGTTTCAAATTAAAAATAACAAACGATCCGCAGAACCCATCCAGTAACATCTACATCGGAAACTTAAAACTCAATAATAAACAGGCAAAAAAGTCATGCGTCCATTGCGCCTCCGATGGTACCGATAATTTTTCAACACACCGTCTACTTATTACGATCATAGGTAGAACATTAACTAACGCGCAGTCTTTTCAATCGTGCTCTATTCTTTCCACACAAAAACCGACCTTACCTTATCAAAAATGAAGTAGAAAACAGCTTGTCTTGAAGATACGGTTACATTACCGCTGCTCAATGGAAAAAGGACTTTGGCTGTTCGATGGTAAGGTTGTTGTTTGGGTGACGTGGGTCGAGAAATGATGGTAGTATTTCAGCTAGACATCGGTCAAAGAATCGTGACCGGACCGTCCCAGGCACCTGACGTCCTCCGTGTCGGTTAATGTAACTTCTCCGATGAACAAAAACAGCATTTCGAAGATACTGTTTTAAATACCAGTGCTGCTATCCGATCGTTTAATAGTTGCTGTTGTTGGTTATTATGTGTAATCGGGAGATTTTAATAACATAGATGTATTTACAGGTAGTCAGTCTCAGTGGCCTGATAGTTTGACAACCAGTCTTAGCAAAATGTATCGTAAAGTCCATTTCACGAAAGAAGTCCCGCAGACGCAGCGCTGTATTCGCGCGACATCTCTCTCTCTCTCTCCATATCTCCCCATCTGTCAAATTTAGTTCCACAATTGTCCGCGGGACTTCTTACGTGAAATAGACTTTATTACCCAGTACTAAATGGGTCGTGGGGCAGACGATGACATGCACTTACGTGTACACAATCTATGCAAAAAGTCAAAGTTGAAACATTACACGCATTTATACAAAAAAATCTCTTGGCCTTCTTGGTCTTCCTTTATTTATTTATTTATTCCTTTTTTTTTCCTTTCTTTCCTTTTCAGTGTCTAACCTGGTTTCACAGTTTTATAGCCCACATGGACCTCTGACTTGACTTTAAATACCTACGACTCCTACGAGTATTATAATGTTATCTTAAGTCTATATGATTTACCACCAAGCCTGCTACTACTGGACTACCTCGTTGGTCTAGTGACTGCCTCGTTGGTCTAGTGGTCGCAAGCGCGACTGCTGAGCATGAGGTCCTGGGTTCGATTCCCGGGTCGGGCAAAGTGTTATTGGCTTTTTCCATAAGGAATTTATCAGTAACAGCCACGGAGTCTGGATTTGTGCCCGGTTCATGGCAATAGGCTCGCCCCCTATTACATGGGAATTAAGGCGAGGTTGCAGTACTTTGTTTCTAATAGTTTCTATAGTACGCACGACCTCGCCCCCCGCCCTGCCGCGCGAGCGATATAATGCCTAAATTTTGACTGTTTTTTGCTTCTTGGAGAAAAACTTAAAAAACTATAAAGAAATTATACAATGTTTTCAACATTTACTTCAAAATAAAAAGTTCTATCTATTGATATAACTTTTATATAAATTCATGATGAAATGTCTTAGCAGTACACGTTTGAAATTGTGATTTAGAGTCATGTTTGATAAAAAAAAGTATCGAGCCGATCATTCTAAATCGCGTTTCTATCTTTACGATTTATTAGAGAGTATGTTCAATTTTTATGTAATGATTTTTATTTACTAAAAAACTCGTATTTAGTTCGATTTTTATAGGTTCAAAAATCTTAAAATTACTGCAACCCCGCCTTAAAAACATAACTGGCGAAATGTGGGTGTACTATCATGTACACCTCTGCCTAACCCTTCGGGGATTACAGGCGTGATGTTATGTTATGTAAGTCTATTTGATTTCCCACCAATCCTACTTCTACTACGACTACGTGTCTTTTAAGCTTCAGCATTGGTAGTGACAGTTAATCTTTATTCCTTGAACGTGATCACGTAGACAATAAAATTGGTTTTAAAATTCCTTGAGTCTCTGTTAGTTATTGGGTATTCTTAAATGTTACTAATCCAACATCAAAAAGTTTAGTCTCAGCTTTCTCTATAGATCATGTTATCTTACCCGCTATATCTAGGCAAAACATTTTTTAATTTCGGGCAGAGGTCCTGGTTATACATTGTGTAAATAAGGACAGCCCTCCGCAAACTCACAATGCAGTTTGCTACTTATTCTGAATCATATTCCACCGGAATTTTTCTCAGGAAAATATTTTTTTTAATATTTATTATTTTGATCGTTATTTTCTACTATCCCTTAATTTAAATGTAAAATTAATCATCGTCGCACTTGCCGTTCTCTTAAACAAATCAAATTAATTGGATTCACATAACGTTCCTGAAATGGTTTCTTGTACTGGTTATCTGAGTATGATATACGTAGGGCTCATGATCCCAATACATTATTTATTCTTCCACACCTGTTTTTGGGTATTGCTCGTCCTCAATTTACTATCCACATAACCTATAATATCGATGCCTAAACACAGAAAATCCATAACACAATACGAAACTTTCTGCTACATAATTAAATCGACCCAACTCATCCGCTACAACAAAGCAATCACCGCTTCCGTAACAAAAAAAAAAACACAAAAATAAATACAAATTCCTGCTCCTCACATAACTGTTCATTTTTCTACACTATGATTAATAAGAATTCTTGGATTGCCTCCGATGAGCGACAGGTCACGAAGACCAGTGGCTTCTGTCGTAAGCTTTCGAAATGAGGATCTGACTTCATCTGCCATAAGTATATGTGCTGGTTTTAATTTCCGTTTCTATAATGATGAATTCATTCATCGGTAGCGTGAGAATTCAACAAAACATTTTTATGGCTTCGGTAGATTATGTTGGCGCCATATCATTAGAGGTTTTTTGAGCGATATTTGTTTGTATTATAGTCTTAGTCTTAGACTAATTAGCAAGTCTACGCCTAAATTCGTTGGAATCGCCGTTATTAAACAGAACATAGTCATCATTTAAAAATATCTACGTTCCTCCTAACTATTTTAGTTTTTTGTATATTGATCAACTGTTCAAAACCTGCCAAACCTGCCACTTAAACGTCTTTTGCTAATCCAGCAGTCTGTTTCCTAAAACATGCAGTCAAAATGACAGTGACCTTGGGTCCAGAAGATTTGGACATACAGGGTCTAAATGGACCCTTTACGAGGATGATTGCTGGGAAACGATATTTTTGCGGTGATAAATTAAGTTTCACGGTAAGACTCAATGTTATGCACTCAAAACATTTTGGTGATGAATGCATTGAGAAGTACAGGGGTCGCCCATTATAAAATTCGTGCTTGCGGGCCTCAAAGAAGAATAATATTTCACAATCCTAACAGCAACCCTACATAATTATTTACCTAATGTCTACATGTCACCCATCACCGATACACCATAATTACCATAGACCATACTTTTCCCATACAGAGTGGTCACAGACAGCACACATAGTTCACATCGTCGTGACCGCGCCATGACAGCTACTTTTTATGCCCGTCTCGTCTTTTTGCGGAATTGCTCTCTTTGTCTACTTTTATTTACGTGCTCGAAGCGGCTCTGTATTCGCAGGAGTTGAGAGTGCGTAGATGCGGGAGTAGGTATAATAGTCCTGATTTTGTTACACAACGTTTGAGGAAGAAATTTAAATTTAAGTGAAGTGTCGGTAACTGGAATTTGATATTACTTGGCGGACAGTCATGAAAGACTACATAACAATATCTATATAAAAAATTCTTCCTATGAAAAGACTGCTTTTTTTAACAGTAGGTAAAATAATGAGTGACCGACCCGTGGTACAACTGCGATGTCCAACTGGTTGTACTACGGAGAAGTAAATTTACCCATGGTTCAACCGGGTTCAACTGGTTGTTCTATGGGGAAATATCTTTACCAATGGTTCAATTACAGTGAGTTGTTCATTCCTTGGTCCAACTAGTTGTACTTCTGGGAATTGAATGTATGATCTATGGAACAACTACTGGTAATAAACAGGAAAAGGTTATCTATTAATGCTGAAGTGCAATGCAATTACTACCTCCTCTTTTAACCAAAATTGTAATACGACCGTCTCGCGACAGTATCCTTTATGGGCGGCATGGGCACCGGGCCGTAGGCCGACGAAGGAGGCCGGCGGAGGCCCGGCACTTCGGGGACAGAAGACAATAGTGTTATGTAATATGCGAGCGAAGCGAGCGCGCGTCATGGAGTACAACATGCGTTGCATGTATGTTTGTTTTACACGATCATCCTATCCCCGTGGTCCAACCAGTTGGACATAATTCCACAGTTGTACCACGGGTCATAATCATAAATATCAGAAAAAAGAGTTGAACCATGGGTAAATTTACTTCCCCGTAGTACAACCAGTTGGACATCGCAGTTGTACCACGGGTCGGGGTGGAAATAATGCACTTTTTTTTAAAAACGTCTCCAATCAAATACCTAATACAGAAGAGACGATAAATCTCCTTTTCAGAAATTATGTTTAGGTATACATTTTTTTATTATGTTAAAACCAATAAGGGCGAAATAAAGTAAAAATAATGTTTTCGTGTGATTTTATTCTTCAGTTTTCGACATTACCCTTCTTAAACCATCGTCATCATTCATCTCTGTCCTCATCCCAATTTATTAGAGATCCAGCATGTCTTATGTCATTATGTCCATACTTCTAATACTCATCTCACTCAATAAAACGAATCGCGAATCGTTCCACAATTAGCAACTCAAAAGCATGTCTCCTCTGCACAACTCTCACCACTTGTACCGATCCAGGAATGCCATGGGAACGGGTAGCGCCGTCTTACATGACACGAAATTATTGAGCCCGTACAAGTCACTATTACCCCATTACAACGACTGGACGTCTGTGTTTAGCCGATGTTCGAAGGGCTCTGCGTGTCGCGGAAAAATAAAGGGTAATGTGAATTAGGTGGTGTGTTGTTTGGTGTAATGCAGTGGTGAGATGTTTGGTTTTTGAGTTATCAATGCTTTTGGATAATTATGATGACATCTTCAGTAGTAAAAATTGAGTGAAATTAAGGAAATAGGTGCTTACATACTTCATAACTTAAGTCGACAATAACTTTCGTTAATTAAATCACTAATTACGATCTCCAAAACTCAGAATGCACTTTTGTGCAGTATTTGACTGTCTTTTTCTCAAATTATTTGGCGATCTATAAATAATTACTAACTGTGGATGAATTTATTGAACTAAACTAAGAAAAAAAACTTTTTTACAAAAAAAAACAACCGACTTCAAAAACACCATAAAGTTAAAAATAAACTTCAGAAGAAAAATCTGCTTCTGAAGTCGGTGACATTTTGTTTGTTTCATTTCGTTTTTTTGCCACCGACTTCAGAAGCTGATTTTTTTTATTTTTTCATTTTTAGTTGTTATATCATAGAAATATTTACTATACATATAACATTCGACTAAGAAACCTACCCCTCATCCTTCAAGATACCCTTATTATTGCTTTCAACTCCTAACCTTTGAGGAGTAGTACCTACCTTCTATCATCAGCTTATCAACATGAAGTGATGACTGCTAGATGCGAATACTTGTATGGCGTCAGAAAAACACGACACGATATGTGCCTATGAAATTTAAGGGTTGCCCTCGATTTCTCTGGGATTTCATCACCAGGTCCTGGTTTCCATATCATGGTACCACCCTTGAAATATCTCCTTCACAATAAAAAAGAATCATCAAAATTGGTTCATAAACGACGAAGTTATTCGCGAACACACATAAACGAAAAATGTTCAGAAATTAAGAAAAATCTTCATAAAATGAAAAGTACTGGGCCAAACTATACTAAATTTTTATGGGACCAAATGGCAACCATTCCGCATCAAACTAAAAAAGAATCACGTAAATCGGATCATAAATCGCAGCGGAATCGGTGTACATACATAAAAAAAAAAAAAAACGATCGAATTGAGAACCTCCTCCTTTTTGGGAAGTCGGTTAAAAAAGCACAGTTGATGGAGGAGAATGGGGGAAAAAAAACGTGTTGCGTTGACACCAAGTAGGTAATATGGGATTCGGGCAGGACGATGATAATATCCCGTAAAACCTACTAAATTGACGACAACATTTTAACATTTTAAAGATACGCTTTTTAAGCATTCTTACCACTATTTAATTTCCAGTTGTATACGTCCCTGTGTGCCTATTGGCCTTGTTCTGTTCTGTCTCCTGCTGTTAAGGAGGGATGTGGAAATTATGTTTTTTCCTACTCCTCCGCTATTCTTTTCTGATTAATTTCGTTGCGGGATCCAAGACAGTTTTTTAAATCATTTCTCTGGGACTTCGTCGAGCTTCATTGTCTCGGCGCTTTTCTTGTGGTCGCCACTATTGATTTTGGCTAACAGGAGTTACAGTGGTTTGGGAATAGTGTGGCGGGCTTGTCCCAAATAATCCCTATGCTAAACTTGACTCAAAAATATGCAAAGGACCCGACATTACCCCGAAATAATAGAATTACTCTGATAAAAACTTGTACTTATATTCTTTCGAAAATAAAAGAGAACTTGGTAAATCTTAAAAAGCACTACTTTTTAAACCTTAATATTGACACATGTCATGTAATAATTCAAATAACGGCCACAGTCATAACTGAAAGTTATTCTAGTAATCTGATACAGCAGTGCACCAATCAGATAGTGAGGAAGTGCAGGCCGAGTGGCACAGTCGAAGGGACAGGCACGTGAAAGTGATTAGCTGCACAGTGCTGCGTTGTCAAGACAAGGAGCCTTTGTGTAGGGGGAGAGTGGGGGTTTTAGGTGTACTGTTGCATTTTTTATTTCTGATTTGAACACTGAATAATTAACGAACATTTTTTGAATAATTTTTAAATTATTTTGTTGTGTTAGCAACAGTAAATTTACCGAAAAAATTAAAGGAGAGGAGAACAGTCATTTGGATCGATCTTCAAGTTAGGCCACGTTTGTCTAGGTCCGTTCGTCGATGAGTGACCACCAGATGCAAATCAAGTTTCCGCAGTGTCTTGGACTCGTTAAGCCGCAGGTCTTGGATATCATTTGTAGATCTTCTACAGGTAGTCAGTGGTCATTACATCCCACCCACCGTACCGAGTCTGACCAAGGGGTATCGTATTACCCCGTACTTACTGGGTTCTCCAGAACCCCGTTGGTCAGATAGGTAGTCACTCAATCAATAGCAAAAAACCTGCGCTATCTCTCTCTCTCTACTCTTACACTAAATCTCTCATTATCTCTACTTTAATCCCAGTAAAATCATTATAAAAACTTTCTACATATGTCCATTCCTCCCCAACCTCCTCATCTCGGCGGCGATGTCGCGTGCTATCATGTTTCACCCACTACAACGGCTCCTCTGTCCAGCGTTACACCACATACGAACAGACAAACAAACAAAAAACACAACCCATATTAGCGGCACTTTGCGATGCAATTCTGGCTATGCGCGCTAATTACCCATACAATACCATTATAAATTGACCTCTACGTCCTTTATACTGTTTAAGGAAGTTGTTGAATTTATGAGGTCAGGTTATAATGGTCATGGGTTAGTGCCAAATTTCTTGAAATGTTCGGTAATTGTAAGACAATGCGAGAGTCATAAACGCTTGACGTGGTCTTGTGAAGGTGTGAAGGGATACAATGAGGTCACGCAGTTCGTTTAGCGGGTAAACGTCTAATTACAAAGTGAAACTGCGTTTTTAACCTGTAAATGTACTGAATTTTGTGTTTTTCTTCCTAATTTGGGTGGCGTGGATGGTGAGTAAGTAGTGGTGTCAATACTGATTAAATGATTCATCTTATAGCGAAAAAGTCTCTACTGTAGGTAGGTACCTGACCAACTACTGGAAGAAAATTTGAATATTGACAACAGCTTTCACAAAAAAAAATGATTCCCTTGATGAACGACTTCGTTTTCAATATTTAGTCACAACAGTCCCTGGCTGTTATTTGTAGATCTTTGACATAACAGATAGTCAGTTCACGAAGGTCTGGGACTAGTCTTAACAAGGGGTATCATATTACATAATATTACATTATCTATCAACCCAGTTGGGTTGTGGACTTGTGGAGATCAGATAGGTAGTCGCTCCTTGTAAATTGCTGTAATTCAGCCGAATTCGGTAAGGCTGGAAGCCAACCCCACTATAAAGGCAAAATGAAATACTCTGGTCAAATACCGGAAGAAAATTTCCTTTACAATTTACAAACAAATCACAAAAGGCCCAAAATATCAGAAACTTGACCACAAAATCACAGAGCATGAAAACACGATAATATTTGCGATAACAACCAAATATTACAGCAAATATAATAACCGGACCCAAAACAGGAAGCAAACCCTCGTTGTACAAACACTCGATCCAGTTTACAATCCGAATACTCGATAAGTGCAATCGATTATCCGAAATAATAATTCTCCGAATTTTTCCGAACAACACTCGAAGCTTCGAAATTTAAACTTGGGACAAAAAAATCGGGCAACTCTAACTAACCGTGAAATATGGAGAAAAAATTACGCAAGTGAACAACTGCTAGTGAATGCATCATAAAAATATGATTGACATGTTTCTTAATATGACATCTTTCATCTTTCGGGCGGTGATATTTTTTTGTCGCTTATGTGTACCGGGAATCGTGGACTCCTTTTTATACGACAAACTGTGGCGAAACTATCAAGGGAAATTCAACTTACCGGGTTTTACGTGAGGGTTGAAATTAGAGGGGTGTTTTACCAAAATAAGGGCCTAATATTTTGCGAACGACATTAGAAAGGAGATATTAAGTGCTCGGTAATCCAATTACATGTTCTTTGTCAATTTTAGGATGTGTATTATATTTCTATAGAGGCATGTTATCCTTCATATTTGTAGTTATGTACAAAAGGATATCTATTGAAGGTTTTGTCCTTTTGTCAGTTGTTCTGTAGTTTGTAATGTCGTGGTTGAAAGACACCGCTTTTTTTCCTTTTTTTTTGTGTAATATTTCATAACTATGTTGTACAATTATTACGGAGGCTAATCGTAGTAAATATTTTCAGCTGTACCTTTGTAACCGTTGTAAAGGAAACGGACCAAATAAGTATTGAAAGACCAACAATTTTACTGTGCGGAATCTGCACATTAGGTACTTTTAATATACAGCCACGACAATACCTGGAAAAGTCCAAATGCGAATTTCCCGTGAAATAACAATTGTAACTTCGATATTTGACCTACTTTATGATATTTTATGAGTTCCAAAATATTACGTTACGTAATAAAAAATTAAATCAAGATAATAGGCAAAATATGCTTCTAAAAGTTGCTAATTGTGTACATAATGGTGTTGCTGAATGTACTTACATCTGGATAAGTATTCACATTTATAAGATAAAGTGTGGTCATTGTTACGCGAAATTATGTCATCAAAATCACGAATTCTAATCAGACCAAAACAGACAACCTGTCACTCTACAAGTCTGGACACACATCACAATTGTCAACAAATATTATCACATAAATTATCACTAATTCCTTGAAATCGGTCCATTTATTACAATTTGCGACGATAGAACGACCGGAATACGTCACTATATGACAAGGCGGGCTTATTGTGTCTCTGGGTTAGTCAGATGAGTTCGTCGGGTTATCAATATTACGTGTCATAGAAGACATTTTGATACGTCCTTAGTACTTACCAATCGTGTGATATTCGCCGGCCAAATCACCAAGCAGAAAATCAATCTAGAAAACTGTTGCACATCCCTATTACGAGGAACTAAAGTGAGTTTTCGAATGGGTTTTTGTTCCAGGAGTGTAGTGGATAAGTTGGCAAGAACAGCTCATACAATTAAAGTCCAATAGATGTGCCGATAACAGTCATAACACACTTGAGGATGTCATAAGATGATAATAACTTTTGAATGCCCAAGGCGTAATTATACCTTACGAAATTTGGAGGACCCAGAACAAATAAAATATAAATTAAATTGATTGAGAATTGTGATAAACAAGGCGTAAAGTTTTAAGAATATACAGTTCGGAGTTACGTGATTAATTCTTGCTTAGATAGCTTCGGTTGTTCGGAAGATATCGTGCATTTATAAGGACATTGCGATGATCTTTGCGAATTAGTAAGAGCAGGATGAAAGTGGTCGTGCATCGAGTTTAATGCCCTGTGATTTGAAAGTTCAGATGCATATTATGAAAGAATTTATCCTCTTCATTTTCCTGATCTTATCCATCTATTTGGGGTAGGCGCAGCATGTCTTATATTTCCATACTATTCTATTAGGTACTCGTCATCTCTGCAGTCACCTTCTTTCTAGCCATATCGTCCTCCACACAGTCCATTCAGCGTTTAGTCTTCCCTGCTCGTATAGTCAGTTAGTACTTATAAGAATGTTATTATGGTTTTTTCATTGCATCAGCCGAATCAGCAAATAAAAATAACGTTTTTAGTTACAGAAGTATTGGACAAGTCAAGTTAAACTGTCGTTTCCCCGGGCAAGTGCCACATGAAAGCACAGTGACATAGTGCACATGTGAAGTGTTACTAACATAGTTTTAAGGGTATATTTGCTGACACCTCGGGTATGATATCACATTTATGTTATTGTATGTTCGGGAAGGCTATTTTACAGAAGCACCTAAAAGTCTTTTTGAAAGAAGTTAAAGAAATCATTAGATCTGTCAAACATAATAATAATATACAAAGTATAACATATATAAAATAGTAAGTAGTAGGGCGTAATAAAACCGAAGCTTTTATCAAAATTTAAAGCAAAAATAATGCAAAGTTAAATTGAAATGATATCTAGACGGAACACAATTTATGACCATATTAACATACAAGTACATATTTGCATATAACGATAGATAAGAAACGATGGAGTTAACTTGATAGATTACATCATAAACAGCTGTTTACTAGAGTAAGTTGTTTATTGTAAGAATTTAATGATTTAAAACTAAAGATTGAATTTTATTGCGATTTAAAATAACTTAACTGGTACTTAAAATATTAGTCGAACGGTATTTTTGTGGAATAACATTTTAATCAATGACGACTTTAGGTACCTATAAGCGAAGGAACAGCCAAAGACGCACATTTTCTTCTTAAAATATTTCTTAAATTAATTTTAAAGCACATAAATACAAATACTTAGTGCAAATTGACCTCAACGGATGAAGAACAATGATTTCCAAGGTTTTTATTTTTTTAATAGGAGCCGATATTCTACTGGTCATTTAGAATACTACTGGGTTTACAAGAAAAATACAAAAAGTCTTTTGTTAAAAGTGTAGTAAATAAAAAAAGCAACAGTTTTGTCGAACTTATTTCCATTTTACCCATGTTGTCTATTCTGGCACCTGGATTGCATATTCTGAGCATTTGCGATACTTATTTTTCATGTTTATTTCGTCGAATATACGATACATAAATAATCCAGTCTCAAGTCGTCACCAACAATCATCATAAAATTGACCCAAAACCCTTCAAAATCTAATTTAATCTTCATACTGTCATACAGCACTAACATAATAATTAGCTAATTGGTCACACAGTACTTTACGACTGAGAAACGTTAAAACAAAATTATAATTAGTCATAAATCCGAGCGTGGAGACCATCGATCGATACTCGACTCGATTCTCGATTCGCTCACACGATTATATCGATTTATTTTCTTTGTCTGTGTGCGTGGGAGCTTGTGTGTGTGCATGGAAGCGTGTGTGTGCGTATAGGAACAACAGATTTATTGTTAATGGTGTCCCGAACATAATTAAAATGGTTGATGTTTCGACCGGCCCGCTTGCCCGTCGTCCTTCGGTCGAAATGTAGAGTAGGTATGGCGTAGAGGCGGGCTCATAGGTTAAGGAGATATTAAATATTTTTTCAGTAAGAGGAGCATCAAATTTTTAAAAAGACTATTATTTTTAAGAAACGATGGATGGACTATGAAAGGCTGATATGGCAGGAAAGGCGGTATCAGATGAGATCATGAATAATAGAGATTAGAGAAGTATGGAAGAAGACATGCTGCACTGGCCCAAACTGAATTGGGGCCAGAAATTGATGCAGATATTAAGGAAATCATAAATCGTAATTTTGGAAGGTACTCAGTTAAAGTACTTGGTAGGTAATTTCCATCGAGGGATCTGAGAGAGAAGATTGATCATGAAGGCTCTTCTATTAAGGTCTAAAATTCTAACTTACTACCTTACTGATTAAGTAGGCGAACCTAAGTACATCTAATGCTATAGTGAATTTTGATACTCGGGAATATATCAAATCTGAAAAGGAGACCAAAACACACAACAATATTCATGATGGACTCCGTACCTTCTAAATTTATTCATTACTCTGTACAGCTTATAGTGTTATAGATAATGGTGAGCGATACCCCGTGCTGTAGGTACAGCCTGTGGCGCCATCTGTACGTTACTAGCCATTGTTTGATCGTCACCTGCAATGATACTGATTGTTTAGATATCACACGTCACGGTACTTAATCTAGAGACTCTCACGCCAAGGGTTTGTAATAAAGTGGTTGAATATTTGATGAAGGACTGCAACCAAAATAAAAATGAACACTGGATCAACAATCCAACGACAAATAAATGACCACTGGGGCATTTATCATTAATCAGGTTATCAGTAGGTAGTCAGGAATCAGTGTTCTGAATTAGTACTGAATTAGGATAAAACTTATTAATGAAATCAAAGAAAGATACACACTTACAAAAGAAAATCTGATAACAAATTTACGTGACCTTAAAATAAACCAGCAAAAGAAAGGTTGCAAAAAGAAATCAATGATAAGCAAAATCCAATTATACCATCAAGTGACACTTCAATTTGTTCATAATTAATTCTTTGAATAAGTAGGTAGAGAAACTCTTTACAAAAAAAAATAAGCAATAATTGACGTAATCAATTAATATTAGACACAATCCAATACATTATCTTCAAAACGTAACCAGTAATTACCTTCCCGATAAATACTTAGCATACATCACTTCAAAAAAACCCAATCACTTACTCACACTTTTTGTCCCCGCTTTGTCCCAAAATCCGTCCTCATTTTTCCTTACAAAACACCAATGTCAACTTCTCAGAACCCTTAATCACCAGATTCAAAAGGTGATTAATCAAAATCGCCATTAATTATTAGACGCGAGTATTTATACTGATTATTATGGGACGGCCGAAACGCTGTTGTCCCGCCCTGCTATTACAGGTCGGTCGGTATTACGGACGGTCGCCGGTCGTATATTAGGACCTGAATATTACTGGTGCACATTACGCGTTTACAAAAGGTTTGGTGGGAACTCGTGTAACGAAACGAGATGAGTTGTGCATGCGTTTAATTATGTACGTGTAGTCATGGACGCGCATATTTAACGTACGTCGCTTTTCGTGTAGTTTTAAATTAAGAAGAATAGATGACCGCGTACGGCGTAGATGGCTTTTTTATTAATAGTTTCAATAACCATGACTAAGATAAGATATCCAACTATCTTGAAATAACTCACAGGGTCACAGTACACCGATAAACTTATAAAGGAAACTAGTTTCCCCTTAAGAAGGTCAGACTATAACGAGTGTCGTGATAAGCCACTGAAATGAATCAAAACTAAGCACTAACCAGACAACGTTAAGTCTAAACATTACACAACCGAATCAAAGAACCTTCGTAAGTCATTAAGAACAGAATATCAGTCAATCACTAATAACAGCACATGGCGTTACCACCCCGATTTAAAACACAATCGATATTACAAATGGTAACAATCAACATTTTTCAATCGAATATTATCATCGTACAATTAATAATTCGTAAAAAATCATTAAGGAGCAAAACAGGAGAACAAAAGTCGCGGTCCTTTGAGCCATGTATAAAAAAGGAGAGGAGTAAAAAATGTAAGGCGTCCCGCAGGGAACTCGTCGGCGGTGCGTATACTAAACCAACACAGTATGTGTCGACACTGGCCTGTATGATATTGCCGCACGCATTATATGGATAGTGCTTTAGATGATGGAGTAATGTGAAACTGAGGATTTATTCAATTCATACGTAACGAAGAAAATATGGGTCTCAAATATGGAAGCTACAGTTATGTTTTCGTATAAGGAAGCAGTTAACAATAACTGTCTTTCATATTCATGAATGGAAATGAAAAATAAATGTCTGCCTAGTTGGTGAAATGATTGCAAGCATTACTGCTGTAAGAGGATCTGGTTTCGATTGGTTCTTTGTCAAATAAAGTGTATATTGAAATTGTCTACAAGGACTATTCTTGCAGCAGTCCTACTACCTACGGGGTTTGTGTCCAGTCGGTGGAAATAGAGTCACCCCATAACATAGGACCTAAACGTGACAGGGTGTACCTGTACGTGTACAATGCACGTGGTTTACCACTTTTACGATATCAGTGTATGGCGACGATAATTTTACATTGATTAAAATATATACTTTATCTCTCTCATACCATACAGCCAATACCAATATTCTCAAGGAGAAAATTAATAAATCTCACTAAAAATCTATCACTAATTTCCCAAACACACCTATAAATCGTATCTCAATCCCCACAAAATTTGTCCTCACACAATTTAAATACTCTAAATAACAAATCTAATAGTAATCATTGAACTCGTCCAGGCATTCGACACTCCTCCACATATTGCCGCCACCACCCGCTGGTCTTTAGGCCCTGGTGACAGGACACGACATGTTATAACGATCGCCGATGAGTAATGAAACTTAAATTGTATTTAATTGAACTTTTAATTTGTTCTTTGGAAAAGACTTTGTGGTGAGTATTTGTTTTAGCTTTGATTAATGCTGAAAAAAAAGTTAAACGAACAAGAAACTCCAAACATGAAAATAATAAATGACATAATGCAAAAGAAAATGAAAGAGGGTCAACACTGTAAACCAATGAACAGATACAAAAATGTAAGAGAGGAACAATGACGTAGGTATTAGAACATGCAAAACTCTATTCATCAGCGTACTCACTGCTCGTCAAAGTTGTACTAACTAATAATACCAAAGTTATTTAAGAACTAACAAAAACAAAAGCAGTCTACATCGATAATCCCCCTTCGATAACCATAATGAAAAAATAACCTGTCGTCATACCTTAAATGGATCCGTCACCGTAAATAAACGAGAACATTGGAGAGGTCCCGCAAGGCTCTCATCTAAGCCCTGCGTGTCCTTACACAGCCCATAAAGCCGACTTCCCTATATTTATGCCCTTTTGTCACGACACCGTCCAATTGGATGTCCCGATAATTTACGCTAACGTGACGACATTAATACACAGCTAAGGGCACTGTGATATAGTACCTTTTAATAATCCATTCAGAGCGCGTGCTGTGACAATATTTCCCGTGAACTTATAGCGTTTTGTCTCGTACTTATTTATGTCTTACCGTTAATTGAATGGCTTTTGATGTATATTTTATTTCGATAACGGTGTTTTAATTTTCGTCCTCAGTTTTATTTGGTATCATGAATCAAAATTCAATTATGGGAATGTATCCTCGGACGATGTTAGTGTTTATTTTGCAGGCTGAGTTTTGCCACCACGGCGGCGTTGGCAGAAATGAAGTCACGAACGGGGAAGGTAGCCACAATAAAGTAGATAACACTTTCCTGATTTGAAACTCAATTGTGTGTGATTGTCCGAGGCTCAATTGTTGAAATTGCAAGGGTTACTGGAAGCCGCGAAGCTTGTGAAATGAGATGAAATGGCTGCTGTTGTTTTTGCCTCAATGATTGAGCCATTCGGTCAGACCTTAGGTATCTACTTTATTAACACTGAGATTGATACCTTCAGTTATATTCCCTGATCTATAGTGAATAATATTGATGGCTATCATTAGTCATCCGTAAATAAGCCAATATTTTTATGAGTTGTCCAACAACAAAAAGCTTGAAAAGGTTCTGTTTATCTTTATATCGCAATCTCAGACGGTAATTTCGAGTAGGTATTCACATCAACGTGATTAATTTCTTTATCATTTATCTTCATATGCTTGACATGTAAAGGAAGATTTTTGATTTAAAGGAATTTATTTTGTACGTGAATCTAGGTTTGAAGTTTTACTTTTGTACCTATATTATATTCCTTGACAAAGGCTTTAAGATTTTTATTGTTTTAAGTTTAAGAAAAAAACTTACACAGGAAATATCATAGAGATAAAAGTAGGTAACACAATATTGCGTATGTAATATTTGCTTGTTGCTAATAATTTCAAAAAACCATGTGTTACCAGAAAATGTGTATAAATTGTATTTCGATTCAACGTCCTTGGATACGAAAAAAAGTTTTCTGATCTTGGTGTACAGCTGCTAGGTTGAAATAGAACTATGCTGTCACATCTGTCGCATGTCGAAGAGGCAAAGGGAAAAAGTAACCACTCAGTGGATACCAAACAGCGGGAAACGACAACGCGTCAGGTTGCAGAAACTGCAGAAGATGGCGGGATGAGCTGGACTTCTTTTCAGAGCTTGCCTTACAATCGCACTAAATCACGAAAAGTGGAAGGAGAGAAGCAAGGTCTTTGCCCTGCAGTGGCCCAAAACAGGCTTATGATAATAAAAACATTATGTATAACACCACTTAGAAAACAACAAAACTATCAAACTACATCAATCAAGTAAGCAACATTACGGCAATCATAATTGCCTTCATACACGACAGAGGAAGTGAAGAAATTCGTCTCAGTGCCGATAGCTAAAGTACCGACACACTAACAATTGGCCTCGACGATAACGTTCACAATTGAATTGAGGGCAAAACGACGTCAATTAAACACCGCTTCTGTTAATAACTGTTAATTAAGTTAAGAGCTTTTAACTGGTCTTGTGATAACATAGAACGTGATGTACGATCGGTTGATATGTGTGATATATTTTGGTGGAGGACGTTGGATCGTTGATTGCAGTTTTGGGGTTCTTCGCTTTGCTGTAAATTGACAATAAAACGGCTGAATCAACCGGAAACAAATCCTTATGATTCCGATAAAAAGAACCCTAATATTAACTGAAGTAGGAATCGAACGCATGCTTAGCAATAGTGCTTACGGCCCTTGGCAGACACAGTTATCATAATTATTTGCATAATGGGTGAAATCGACAGGTAACAAATTTCGACAAGATTAGAAACCGATTTCAACTACTTACATAAATGAAAATTCAATCATCTCATCAGTCGTTTAGTCACACATTTAGATGTAAAACACAACGTAAAGAAAAAGAGCAAAAAAAACCCAAATAATTTTAAAATAATAATTAATAATCCCGGTTAATTTTAAATCAGCATGCCTGCGGGAGAGCAGTGGTGGCCCAGTGGTGGCGGCCCCGACTTACGAACAGTGAGTCGTGGGTTCGAACCCCATCAGGCACATTACTTTGTGTAATTTATTTCATCACCACTGTTCTCAAAACGGTGAAGGAAAACATCGTGAGGAAACCGGCATATTTTAGAACCAAAAATTCGAAGATATGTGACTTCTACCAATCCGCACTGGGCCCGCGTGGTGGATTATAGCCCATCCCTCTCCTAGAGAGGAGGCCTGAGTTCCTGCAGTGGGAACATTATAGGCTGATGATGATGATGCCTGCGAGATATTTCTCGACGGCATGTAAAGCCAAGTCAGAGGCCCATGGGCGGCATATTTTTTTTTTTTTTTTTTATTATAAATGGGCTTGCTCTTGACTTCAATCTTGCCCTAAGGGCAGAGATGATGTCGACTGACACCAGGTTAGGCCCAAACCTCACGATAGAAGAAGTTAATTTGTATATTTCAGTAAAAAAAAACCGCAAATCACCACTATCACCAAACTAGAAACACAAAAGTTTCAATTTCATCAATTCGGAAGGCATCATCAAACTCCGAAGGGGACAACCGAAACCTATTATTACTTAACAAAAGCCAGGCAAATGCAACAAAAACAGGACTAATGAAGTCAGAGCCGAATTTTATTTCGCCCGCACTAAACAATTCACATCGTAAATATTCGTCAGTCAAAACGATTAACAGAAAAAACTGTCCCTCAAAAAAATGCAATTTTTGAAATCCAATCAAAAATCACCCTTACCAAATTAAAAATAGAGGTTCTAACGACTGCAGTGGCTAACTTTGTGTTGCAAGGTCCCGAAGTCAAACTGTCATAAGACAAGTTCGGTCACTTTTGGGCGATTCGTATTTTTTTTCTAATTTCGTGTTTTTCTTTGGCGGCTCGTTTATTGGAACCAAATGACACGACAGGTGACGAGTTTTTTTTTCCTTTGGGGTGGATAGAAAAGAATTGTTATACATTTTATTGCGTGTCCCGTCCGTGTATCGGGTGATCTGAATTCGTAGGGCTAATTTGCTGGCTTTTGAGCACAGATGTCGCGATAAAGATGTCGGTGTTATTTTTAAAGTTTTTTTTAATGTGTTTTAATAACTAGTTTTTGGTGATACGATTCACTTTTAAATTTCGAATGGACTACCTACTATAAAACGGATATTATATTGTAAGCGCTAACAGCAAGTTAGTGTTTCTGAAACAAATGTTATAAAACAAAACCATTTTACGCGATTTGCACTAGGTATACCAGGTTATCACTGGGTAAATCATAATGGTCTATATATCATACCTAGGTAGTACAAAACATTTTAAGCGACCATCTAAATAAACAAACAAAGTTTTGTTATCCAACAAAAAGACAAATAAATAGCAAAAAGGGGGAAACTCAATCATCCCCGCCTAAAAGAAACAGCCCACAACCACAAAAACATGTAAATAAAATAAAACAGCCATTAGACTGATTTAAACAAATGACACACGATAATCTGCGGCCATTAGCGGGCATCAGTCAAAATCCCGAAACAATAGTAATTGTTATAATAAATAACGTCCCTGGGTTTCGTAAACCACTTGTCTACAAACGAGCTATTAAAATAACATTACCGATAGGTACTGTGGAGAAAAAATTGTAAAAACATTATGGCTGTTTATTTATAAATGGTGGAGTTTATTCAAGCGATCATGCGACGACTAGGATTATAATTAATATCTAGCTGCTATATTTAATCATTTTTTTCTTAAGCTGAGCTACGACACGTACCTACTCTAAAGAGCAACTTTCGCTTAACGCAAGCCAAGGAAATAAAAAAGACAATACATGGAAAAATCTGCGAATGAAAATCACTACATTAATAATACTTTAAACTATACACACATAGGTGCATACATTAGATATCACAGGTCTGAGTCAGAAATAGTCATTACAGAATAGATGATCATTCATGAATTTCCAGCTCGACTAAATCTCAGCCCAACCCCGTCTGAATCTGGTGCGCTATATCAAGAAATCATCTAAATATACTTCAGCATTTCAACTCATTTGTTTGTTTTCCTGACCGTACTCATGGCACAAAACCGGTATGTTTGACGCATTCGTTACTAATGACTGCAGTGTTATTGAAACAATCTCAGAAACTCGTACACAACGTATGATTTTCAACGATTATTTAATTTGTACTTGCTTAATTAAAGTCTTAGAACAACTCCTTGAAGAACGCCAAGATTCATACTACTAAAATTCTTGCTACCTATATAATTTTGTAAAAGCTCAGAATGTGTGTTTTCGTCGCGAACGTGGCAAGTAGCGCAACCTATCGCCAAAATGCAGGTAACGAAAGTTCGAGACAGAAAATCTTAAAAAAAGAGAACTACACAATGGCAACAAAGGAAAATGAAGAGAAGGTAGTACCGATTAGTAAAGTAGCTGGGTATTAATGGAGCTAAATTAAAATGAAATGAATATTATACATATTAATTTTGAGGTCTCTGAAAATAAATCTACTAATCCACAACGTAATGACGACGAAGATGCTACATTATCAATAGTGACCATCAACTCTAAACACACTGAATTTAATACGAAAACAATTTAAACTTTCAACGTAAACGCTATCATTTACCCAAACAATACCCATCTACTTTCTATCAACAAAGAAAGCACGCGTAATCTTATAATCACAATCAGTAGTGCCGACAGCTTATCCCATACCCAATTTCACGCTACCAACTCCGTGTGGGTGGTCAGTGACATTTGCAAGCCCAAAAAAAATACAAAGGAGGTTTGAATCCAACCGATGATAATTCAACTCCTGTGGGCCACAATGTGACAAACCGAATATGTCACAATCTCATTGTCAGGTCCTATTCTGACTATTGTGTGGTGGCGCTACCGCTTTGTGCCAAAATTGGATGAGCTATTGTCGAAAAGTCATCTTTTTTTCTGCCAAATACACAAGTGTCATCGGACAAGTGGCTTTGGGAAAGGATTCGAGTAATGAGATTTGTTTTTTTTGCTCACTGCACCTTTGAGGGATTTTTGAAAAAAAGCGTTGCAGAAAGGTCAAAAACAACGAATCTAGATCCTGCTACATTCTTGAATAATCTGTCTCAATCCAAGATTCAGAAAACGCGTCATCAGTTAATTAAAATTCTGTGAAACACGAATGTTTTGTACTAAGATAAACATCATGTTTATTTTCATTAGTACAGAAGTTTCCATGAACAAAAACAATTCCCCTGAAACAAACAGTGAACCGCAGGACACAATTTAGCAGCGGTAGCACAAGTGCGTACTGAAAAACCCACATATGCGCAAAAACGTCACATTACAAATCCGCAGTACGCCTCTGTTTGAGCTCATCCGGCTTTAAGTCCCTAAAAAGCGCTCATGGTGACACCTCCCCGTCTTCCTCCCACCCCACTGCCTACATGCTCCCATCCCGCTCGCACACCCGCGACTCCGCTCCAAAAGCGACAAAACGCGACACACACTTTGCCCACCAGACGGCCGAAGCGACAGAACGCGAGCGCGCAATACTCGTCTCTACACAACTTAGTTTTAAAGCTAGCGCTCCGGATTGCGCGACACATTAGAGGACATTTACTCACCATGGCTAAAACATCCTAAGCGCCAGCATATAGTAATCATCTTGAACTCTGCGCTAACGCTTATAGACGCCATTTTCCCGTGTCGTAGCTAAAGGTGGTGTAAAGACACAGTTTTCAAATGTCACGCAGTGTAGTCGTCTCTTTTCTCCGGAGTCCTGTCGCATCTGCCCGGCTCCTTTGGCATCCTTCAGCATGCATGTGTCCCCCCGCATATCTTTCATCCCGCTCTACGGCGCCTGAAGCCCAGTGTCCGGTCTCACAGACTGTTAGGCGGTCGTGTTAGCGTCGCTCTTTGTATATGTTCCACACGATATAATCACGAATACATTTGTGTCTTGTACGTACGTAGTACATGTATAGCGTGAAGGATTAGATGTGAAATGTACTGTGAAGTGACGGTCAGTGCCGTTTGATGTTTGTTTGTGTGGAAGACAGTCACCAGAAGCATTCATGATTCAGGTTAGTTTGCCAAATTTATGTACCTTCCGACGTTTACGGCCGTCCAGAAATATTATTACACTAACAAAAAGTAACTGATGGTAGAAGATTGGAGTTCATGGAACGGAAGCTTTTGTTAGCTCGTGTATTTTATGTGTTATCTTGATGATTCTTTCATAGAGAGAAATTCACTAACATTTTGCCAAAACTTCTAAAGCTTGGCGACTTTTTGGCACTTAGAAATTTTGACAAAATTACGCTCAGATCTTCAATACATATTTTGACGACAATCACTTGATTTAACATAATATAAAAAAACCTGTACTTGTTTCTTTTTATTCGGTTAAAAGCAAACAGCCTCAACGGACAGTAAATAAATAATCATCGTATTCGATGGTGAAACATCAATCAGCTGCTATTATTTATTACCGAAAGCCCACGCGTGGGTGTACAAAGTGGGCAATAGATAATTTAATTATAGATACGAATGTATTCATTAAGTATTGCGAAGGCTTGAGGTGTAATTAATTTTGAGGTCCCAATACTTTCGGCGGTACTACAATTAGCAAAATGTAATGACCACTTTGTTAATGATTTGAGACTTTTCGAAAATGATTTGAGGACAGACTTTTTAAAACTTACTCAACCAATAGGTGGCGACTGGCGTACACGAATACATTAGGACTTTCACACTTATTATTTCTACGAATCGTACATAAAGGGCACTTGAAAAAATAAAATTTCAGGGTGTGACACTTTGTCACTCAGATGTTTTGTGACATTTCTTATGAGATTCTTGTTTAATTTTTGTTTATTTTTTGGAATTGTGGCGGAAAATTGTTTTATTTAAAAGCTTTAGAATTTTCTTGAGATGTTGAAACATAAATAATTTACTTATTTGATGAAATAAAAACTTAAATAGAAACGTTTCCTTGAAGGTAGTTTAAGAAATAAAATGCGTGATAAAAGTGTTGTGATGTTTTGCGCAGAAATGAGAGTATAAAATACCGTATGAATAAATTGTTTCTCACGTAAGTGCAAACACATTATGAAGAAATGCATAATGCGCTTCATAATTTTATGCATATGAATAAATTTAACTTTCAAGAAAAGGATTCATTCACTTTTTTTTGTTTAAAATGCGTTAAATGCGACCTAATTATAATGAAATTATGCTATCAAAGAAGTATTTTCAACAGCTTCTTTTAGCACATTAACTTACAGTTAAGTATACATATTTTTTTATGATAAATATTTTGTTTATTTTATTTTGTTTTTCTTTTGCTTGGATCTAAATTAAATTGCTTTTTATCTAGTTGCCTATCTTTTTATAATATACTCTCATCATTGTAGACTAAAACCAACGGCATATTACTCGGAAAATTGGTTTCAATAACGCTTTTTTTTTCTTCTTCTTCACGTATCGATAAACTGAAACTTTGCCAGACCAGTATGTAGCCACCTGCACAGCCCTTACAATTGCTTCAATCTGAAAGCTGCAAGTGGTTGCGCTGAAAGCACTATTTCTATCACTAGAACCTACTTTTATACGTAGGTACGCACTTGAATGTAAAAACAGAATATTATGAATAAGCCCATACACGCAACAATAGTACTGAAGTACTCACCTGTAAACCTTGTAAAAGGTAAATTAAGTAATAATTACTTATTAAGGTACCTATACATACATGTGTGGGTAAAATGTTGTTTGACTCAAGTATAACAGTCGAGTATACCATTGCATGTTGCACCTTTCAATAGGGCTTGGTATCAACATCAAAAGATAATTTTGATACCGAACTTAAAGGCTTGCATGTAGGGCTAACAATGCGTTAACGTTCTTTTTTTTGAGATATATAAAGTAGGAATAAATGACTTTGTTGCAGGTAAAGAGATAATACAGGCTTGAGTTAAAGTTACCTATATAATTATTTGCACTTATGTTCAGGATAATGATGTTTATTACCAGCTCGGTATGTCAAAAAGCGTTAAATAATTGGCATTTTTTGAGCATAGGCTTTGACGTTATATAAACGCTATGATCCGTAGATGCTCTAGCGTAGGCGTTAACGTAGCAGCTGCGTAGCGTTGACGTTGCGTAGCTTTGACGCCACGTAGCACCTACACAGGGAAGTGTGTAGCAGTTGCTTAGCGTTGACGTGGCGCAGCATCTGCGTAGAGTTAAAGGTGCGTTATACACACAGCAGATTACTTTTACAAGTAAAACAGTTTGGTATACCACCTTCATGGCGCCAAATAACATCAAAAGGATGCATTTTCTGTAACCAGGAGTCGATGTCATTGACAATATGCAGAGTCATGATATCCAGCCGTGGATAATTAAACTATGCGGCGTTACAAAAGGTTCTTTTCAAACTACTTGTCATACTCGGCATACCTTATTCCTTTTATAAAATTAATGATTAATCAATTTTACTTTAAACGAGGGTGTTATAATAATAATAATAATAATAATAATAATATTCCACAACTATCACACAACGCCATCTAGTCCCAAGCTAAGCAGAGCTTGTGTTATGGGTACTAGACAACTGATAAACATACTTATATATTTCTAAATACATACATATTATAGATAAATTACACCCAGACACAGAACAAATGATCGTGCTCATCACACAAACATTTGTCCTGGGTGGGAATCGAACCCACGACCTCCGGCACAGCAGTAAGGGTCACTAACCACTAGACCAACAGGCCAGTCAATATAAATACGCGAGTTGGAGATGTGTTTTTACTTTTGATGTGATTTGTCTTAAATACTAAATACATAGCAGTTTTATGGCGGCTCATGGTTTTTCTAACGATTGGTCAAATTATTGTATAGTGACAGTGGTATTTGGTTTTTGTATTGTGTATAGTGTTTTGTTTTGTGTTTTGTAACTTTTAAAATTACTTTACCTTGACACTGAAAAGCTTCAGGATTCTGACAACACGATACCGATGATGTTATACTACTGACAAGGTTTTGTTGAAAATTGTTGGAGGATTACGAAGCGATTCCCACTTCTTCAGGTCTACATGCTGCGGGGTATCATAGCTTATTGAGCGTCTCGAGATATTATAAAAATATTCCATTTAATTTTGACATAGAGGCTTAACGTCTGCTTAAGCTATAATTATCCTTTTCGTCTTTTTCCGTCACTTGCTTTAGGCTCCATGTGGGAGGACAGATGTTAACTTTTCTTAGTTATAAGATAAAAAAATAGTTTTTTGAATATTTTATGTAAGATTATAATAATAGTGTATAATTTTATTAATGTTTTGCATAAAATATGAGCAATAAAATGCCTCTATTTGCACACGTGAAGAACAATATATGATTATTTTGAACTTACATACACAATATAAGTATTACCAAGCCACATAATAAGTCTATGATAGTAGTAAACGTTTATAATGTAATTATATGTACAAGGAATATGGTAAGTAGGGTACGTGATCTGTTTTCCAATCAGAAGATATACAAGAAAAACAATGGGAGGAGCTTGTAGCTAAATAATAACAGCTCGAGTCGATCTCTATGTTAAACCGTGCTTGCCTAGGTTATCAAATTATTAGGTTTGTTAGGTTATCTATGGGCCAAAGTAGCCTGAAAAAAAAAAATATTATATATTTTTTTAATATTTTTTTTTAATCCGTGGATGGGTTATCCACCACCACGGACCACCTATTACATACCGAGTTTCCCCCGTTAACCCGTTTGTCCCGGTTGTCATTTGTAAATCATTGACAGTCATACAGGCAGTCAGTGGCCCGAAATTCTGGCAACCAGTCTTACCAAGGGGTATCGTATTACCCAGTAGGTAGGTACCTACTAACCAACCACTAGACCAACAAGGCTAACCAAAAAGTCTACAAAAAATGCATGTGACAGGACAGATGTCCAACACTTAGCAAAAAACTCCTTTTTTAAATTAAATGCCTTAACATTTATTATTTAACACTTCCCTGTAGGCCCACAAGTACAAGTAGTAATTGCAGGGTAGCAGTAATGGCGGAAAATGCGTCGCCGTGCAGGATATGTAAACGTCGCGGGCGTGACGACATTAGTGTAAATGTTTTGCCGCCAAGAGGCGCGGGCGCAGTGGAATTGTGTGAAACGGTGATGTTGGATGAAATAAATGTAGTTATTTATCAAATGCGTTGGTTAAAAAGTGTCTCGTACCTCGGAAAGCACGTTGAGATGTTGGTCCAGGCTGCCTTATATACATCTTTGGCAATCGTTAAAGGTAGACACTGACCTGAAAGTTTGACAACCAGTCTTGCTTATCTTATTAACTGGGTTGTGGAGGTCAG
This sequence comes from Diarsia mendica, assembly GCA_949316265.1. Lineage (NCBI taxonomy): Eukaryota > Metazoa > Arthropoda > Insecta > Lepidoptera > Noctuidae > Diarsia > Diarsia mendica. Next base: position 15,563,579 of record OX438905.1, on the reverse strand, counting down.
ATAGGCAATGTTCCATGTAAAATACTGATATTCAGCTGCATCTGGGTAGACTGGAAGCCGACTCCAACATAGGAAACGCTAGACAGATGATGTTGAATGAAAGATTTTGGTATTAAATTAAAATAAAGAAGGTAGCAGCCAACATCCCCTCACCGACACACACACACACTACGTTTCTGCCTTGCCTCCGTGGGAAAACGCGCGTGGTGTTACTGTATCCTATCCCAATTTATTTGGGACTAGCTGAGCCTCGCCACCTTAGTCCGCATGAAATTATTGTAAAAACACTACTAAAGTTTCTACAATAATATAATTGAATCATGATACGAAAGACACGTGGCGCCATCTATTATCTTAAGAACGTTATTCTTAATTTCCTTGGGAACAGTACTTTTTTTCGGGATGAAAGGTACCCTGTACTCGTTCATGTATACCTAACAACGTATCATTTTGTAAAATTATAAAATTATCGGTTCATAATGTTCAGGCGTGAAAAAGTAACTAACAAACTTCCTTTCGCATTTATAATATTACATAGTTAGGATAACAAAAAGACTTCTTGCGTAAGCATCATCGGTGGTCATCTCAGAATTGACTCTTTAATTTAAATATCGTTTTCAGTCAAATATCATAAAAATCTATCTAGCCCTTCACAAACACAGAAACACCAAACAACTAATTCATACAAAACTTACATATCAATATTTTTATACTGAAACTCACAGCTACAACCAACAATTACAATTACAACACTACGAGAGAGACTTTTCACCATCTAAACTTCACCCCAAGCACACCCGGTGCATCTGTCAGGATGCGCTTGCGCCCCAAGCGTGACGTCATTAGTTCGTACTGCAGCCGAGCGCCGGAGGCAGCCGAGAGTTGCCGAGGATAGCCGAACAAGTCAGCACGTTTTGAGAAGCTTTTTATCACATGCTCGAATATGATCCCATTTATATGTGGTCGATAAGCATTATTTTCTTAAATTCTTCCTCCATTCATCAGTCGTAATACATATAAGTAGCCAGGTCCATTCTAGAAGAATCTTCTATGACTATAGGACAGTTCACTCATCGTTTCTTTGGTTTTTCTCTACTGCTTACATTTTTCATCATGGTTTCCTGTCCTTTGGGCAGGTGAAACTTATCTTCTTTCTTCACACCTCTCTATGAAATCGTCGTCATAATTTTACTAGTTCCCGCATGTCTAGTATTGCTCCTCAACTTAGTAGTCTTCGCATTTCTAGCCATATCACTCAGTCCATCCATCCATTCTTTGGTCTTTACCTAAGTACTCTTATAGTCATCATTTTTACCCTTAATTTTCCCTGCGACATACTATAACTACACCCCTAGGTACAGTTTCTCATTACGCTCCTGCTTTTTTCCCAATTTGTTTGTAGTCGGTGGGGCATGTTTTTTTCTTCCATATTTGTATTACTCGTCATCAGACCAGTCACCTCCTTTCTAGCCATATCGTCCTTGACACAGTCCATCCGTCGTTTCTTTGGTCTTCCTCTACTCTTATTAGCCATCTGTCTACATTAATACTCAACATTTTCCTTGTCTGCAACGACTGCAACCTTAGTACCTACCTAAGACTAATAAGTTTCTCGAGAGTCAACCAATGTATGCTTTTATATTATCTGTATACCATTCACATCAATACCTACATCTACAACTCGTCCTATAAAATAAACAACAAACAAAATAGCCAAGAATATCACCGTTCTAAGCCCGCTACAGATGTCGGATGCTCTTGCGCCGCGAGCGTGATGCCATTAGTTCGGAGTGCCGCCGATCGCCGGAGGCACCCGACTCTTGCCGAGAACGGCCGAAGCTGTCGGCTTCGACGCTAAGTATTATGAAATTGTGTGGGGATAGCTGAAGAATGGCCGGAATAAAACATGTTTTGAATGAGATGTCCGAGGTTGATCCTGGATAGATTAGAAAAGGAAAGTTGTCGCTAATCATGATGGAAATACTAAGCGTCGTAACTAGACTCCATTACCGTTCTTTGTCCTATCATCGAGTAGTGAAATCTATCCAATATTTGAAAAATTAAGTCTAAAATTTAAACAATTCGCATCAATTCTATTATACGTTGAAAATATGTAGTTATTTCGTATCGCCAATTCTGGGCTCTCATAACCGAAGTTCAAATAATTTAGCAACTATGAATATTTCAATTTGACTCACTGTCATTTACAAAAAGACAAGAGTAAGTAGTTAACAAACACCTATGAGAAAGTAGAGTACTTAGCAAATATGGCGTACCTACCTGTAATCTTAAAAGCTACAGTGCCACTATTTTCTGGATGGCGTCCCGCAGGGTCACTTATGAAACTGACTTCTGCATAGCCGGACCGACTATGAGTAAGCCTACTATACGCATAAGTAATCATAATTACGGTTCAACCTCATTGACATTTTTCCAAACTGAAAAGCCTCATGCGGATCGGAAAACTGAAAAATAAAACGTTACTCAAAGGCTTATCCAAGCTCTACGTAATCAGATTCTACAGTCTCCATACATAATTACAAAACACAAAGTACAAAATTGATTTTTCAAACAACCCGTACTTGTCCAAGGCGGACGATCCCGCGGGGTTGAGTATAATATAATATTCCGGGCCTCAGCCAGACATTACCGCAAGGTGGATTATTGAAATAAATCGTGGGTGATCAGCAAAATGCATAGTTTGCGCGCCGGCCCATTAGGCTGATTGAGTTTCCCGGAGAGACGGGGACCATCCCATGGTTTGGACGAAGAGTGGATTAAGGTAGGGTTAGACGGAGATGGGTTTTGTATGAATAGGGGAAAGTATGCTGAAATTGTGTGATTTTAGAGCTAGATGCGTTTCCGGCGTACGTGTATGACCAGATGTCATTGTATGAACATGTACAAGGTAAAAATAGTATGTATGGATCGTAGCAGGTGGCGTTCTACTGGACGCGTTTAGTGCATCAATACCACGTTGAAGAGCTGCTATCAGAGTCAATGGAATATTGACTCTGATAGCAGCTCTTCAACGTGGTATTGATGGACCATTGATGGCACCGTCTGTTCTTGAACGAAGTTCTTGTTAAAAGTGCTGAAAGCCTTCCGTTTTATGGATGAAATTCGCCCTTTCGCCCTTAGTAGATTTACTACTACTCCAATCAATGACAATATGACAGCCGAGACCAACGGTTTAAAGTGCTTTCCGAGGCACAGAGGAAACTCGGTATACATTGGTTGATCACCCATAGAAACACGGACCAATAGGCAATCAAACCTGAAGATAGACCCGAACGGCTGTTATTATTTATTTTTTTCCTACTATCACAAAAAAAACACACTAAATCAAGCATTCATCATCATCATCATCAGCCTATAATGTTCCCACTGCAGTGACTCAGGCCTCGGATCCTCTCTAGGAGAGGGATGGGCTATAATCCACCACGCGGGCCCAGTGTGGATTGGTAGATGTCACATGTCTTCGATTTTTTTTGGTTCTAAGACATGCCGCTTTCCTCACGATGTTTTCCTTCACCGTTTTGAGAGCAGTGGTGATGAAATAAATTACACAAAGTAATGTGCCTGACTGGGATTCGAACCCACGACTCACTGTTCGTAAGTCTGGGCCACCACTGCTCTCAAAACCATTAATGCCCGGTTTCTGAGGCACTTTATCTGTGCTTTATCTGTGGTTTATCTATTCATATGCGTACATTTGAATAGATAAACCACAGATAAAGTGCCTCAGAAACTGGGCATTAAATGGTCAAACATTATACAAAATCCAAATGAAATTCAAAATTGCCATAACAGCGAGAGTCAACTGAGGCAACTTGATGTCTCCTGTTATGTTTCACATTATGCCACGATGGCGACGTGAATGCAATGCCCGTCAAATATACGAACTGACGGCTCGGATTTGATGTGAACTGTGAACGTAAATAACATGGCGGGTTGTTCACAACCGATATTATAGTATGAGAGATAAACGAATACTATGTGATGTGAGAGAGGTTTTGATCTTTTACACTAGTCACGTAAAGTTTTTTAGTTCAAATTACAATTGTTCTACAGCTGTAAAACTGTATTGGTGTAGTAATAAAATAATATACCTACCTACTAAGTACTAATTTATTAATGCCTGAAAAGTATTAGAACATCAACTTAAATGAACATTGCATTCGATAACCAAGTAGCTTAGAGCATTCTAAATCATCAATAATAAGTACATATAAAGAGAATTCTTACTGCTGGCTTCCCCGTTTCCCGGTCTTATTAATCTGGATCTCTTCAAAGTTCTTCAAGGTAAGCGTGCTCTACCCTAGGCCGCATCGTCTTACCACATCAGGCGAGTTGCAGCCAAGCAAGCCTGTTTAGAAAAAAAATACTTGTTAATATTCTTAAACAGAAAACATAATAGTGAACATCATAATCTTGTCAACGAAACCTAATAAAATGAAGAAGACCAATATTTTACTTAAAGTAAAAGATTGGTCTAACGGTTACCTACACTTGATACCACTAACGCCATCTATTAACAATAAAAGGAACTAATCTCTTGCAGCAAAGCCTTTCAGAGCTTTTACGGTAAAAATATATTTTGACATTTAAATAATTTTAAATATAGATAAATAAAATTGATTTCAAGACGTCGCTACTTGACGGCACGGTTGGCGCAGTGGCTCAAGCAGTTGACTGCTGCGCTACGTGTCGCGGGTTCGATCCCCGCACGGAACAAATATTTTTAATGGCCTACAGATAGTTGTTTTGAGTCTGGGTATTTGTGAATGTGAGTATAAATGTCTGTGTAAACGCACCCACGATATAGGAGAATTCCTAGTGGGACGGCGTTTTATAAAAAAAAAAACAAATTGTAATAATTTGGAGATAAGCAGAAAACAGTCCTACTCTGTAAAATATAATTATGTTTTCACGCTCTAAGTATATGTATGTCAATTAACCTGCCAACATACTTTTTCACCACAACACCGACATTATAAACCCAGAAAACACACAAAACAATCTATTTACAATATTCACTAAGACTTTTGATCCAATAGGTAGTTGTAAATACCGTCTCTCATTACAAGGTCACAGGGAAAATCGATGCTCAAGTTCAAGGTCGCCAGTTCAAGGACACTTGTAATAAATAATAGGTAACTAGTAGAAAATCGTGACTTAAAGTAATAATAGTTTGTATTGTTATGACTGTGGTTTGTATGTTAGGGTCTGGTGACATTTGGGTTATGAGAGACTAGCATATGTAAATGACTGGAAATCTATTCTCTTGTGATATTCGAACTTTCAGCTTTTATTTATGGGGTCTCCTAACACATGTCAGTTATAGAAATAAAAACTGATTATTTTTTCATTAACAACTGTTTTTCGGTTGACTGTACTTCACTTGTACTTGTGTCAAAAAGGGGATCAGAACGGAATAAACAAAAGAAAAATATTGGCAGTGGATCGGTTTGGGGGATCAGACCGGAACAACTCGGTATTTCTTATACTTAAAAGGAGGCCTCTATGTTATGTTTAAATATTGTAGATGTTTTTATAGTTACTGAAATGAAATTTATTATTATTATTACATATTTACAAAATCAATATAACATAACGCCTGCTATCCCGGAAGGGTTAGACAGAGGTGAACCCTAATAAGAGTAGTACCTACACCCACATTTTGGAAGTTGGGTTAAAGTCCCATGCACTGGTGCGAGCCTATTGCCATCAAACGGGCACAAATCCCAACTCCAAGCAGCTATTGAGAAATTGCTGATGGAAAAACCGAAAGAAGAAACATTTTGGCCAACCCGAGAATCAAACCAAAGACTCAATATTTGTTGTGTACAAAACGAAACTAAAAAGGGATTTCGTTGTTTTCTTCGGAATTTTCATTGTAACTTCCAACAACTACAAATATTTAAATTGGTCTAATATCAAATAGGGTTATCTTTTAATATTTCCTCAATAAAAATAACTAAACCGCAATATTTTGTACTAATTAAACATTATAATGTCACCTTGAAAACGGTCCTAAACAAATGTATTTTATTGGGCCCTTTATAAGGAAGCACCAATCATTATTACTAATTTTTAATTGCCATTATTATAGCTTGTAAAATCAGCTTTTTGTTGATTAATAGGACGACTCAATTTAAGTTATAGATTAACTAATTGATCATTTGTACGAAAACTTAACAAGAACAACATAGTTAGCACCTGTCAATAAAATTGAAAATTGGGTGTTTTAAAATTCACAGTAAGTAGGTACTTGCTTCTCTGCCTAGCCCTTCTAGGAATTAGTTCCTACCGCATGAGTCGAGCAAAGTAACCAATTTTTTGGTGGTTGATAAATCATCAAATGACCCCTTCCGCTCTGGGCGGACCGAAAGGGAGTGTCAGAGTTCTACTGACTAAAAACCTCCCATGTAACTTCTTAGCCCTCTGAGTTCCGGGGCCGCGGTATCTCTTTCAAACAGCCCTGCAGCCTGAGTAAAGTAACCTGGAAAATAGAATTGAATAGAATTGAGTCGCAATTTTGACTACTGCTTGATCCTTCAGGAGTTAACAGGTGTAATTAATTATATTATGAAAAAACAAAACCTTACTTTACCAGCAGGAAATAGGAGTAGCGCCTTCTTTAAAAAAAAACACGAAAATAATTGTCAAGTAATCAAATAAAAAAATCAAATAATTTATTAAACAGATCATACAATCGAATTCGTTATACAAATATCACTTTATAAAGTAAAAAAGACTAGTTATATTCATAAATACTTTTTTTTAATCCATTACATAGGTAATTATAATGAAGGTTCGTTATAATTACACCACTTTCGCAACAAAACAATAAATCACAATAAACGACAACACTAGCCCTAACGAACTTAAGTTCTAACATAGATGCGCCCACGCACCCGAATGAACTAATCGCTGCGATGATCGATTCGGATCTCGATAAGAAACTATTCTAGTTAGATTCGTTTTATTGTTCTGTCTTGCTAGTTGCTACTTTTATATTGTGAATTTAAAATTGATTAAGTAGTATTTTTTTAAATTGAATTAATGTATTGAAAGATTTTTGCTTTTAATCTTTACTTTTTAGATTTTATTAAATTTTCTAAAGCGAATTTCTCGTGAAATGACGATTTTAACTTTGAGATATGGTCTACTTTAAGATATAATTATGATGGGTTACAAAATATTAGTTTCGTTACGCAACATGAAAATGAAATCAATACTGTAGGCGAAAATTTCTGTTATATTGGTGCTTCTGACTGTACACAATCACGTCGTAGTAAAACTTTCCTCTAAAAAGATATAAAAATCCTACACCAAATACACGTTTTCTTGTTGGTCAAGACGAATATTTCGTGAGTTTTAGATGAAATACATGTGTCATGTATCAATTATTTCTAGATGTTATTTAGAACCAGGATATACCAGTGGTTCACACGATTTTTTTGCATAAATGCATTCTCAAATCCTTTAACAAAAAACCACTTGACCAACTTTTGTTAGAATTCGTGACTTTTGACAATAGCTAACAAAAACTAAACTAAAGAATTTTAACAATCGCCATAATAGTTTCCCGAGCATCCATTCATAAAATTGATCGGAAATTCACACTTTTAACCAATTATTTTATTAATTTATCGGGTTACAATGTAAAATTATGTTTTAATGGTTTAATTGGGAAATGGCATCGTCAATTTTGAATAATTTTGTGTAAAATTATGGTAATTTTGTAAACGGTGCGGGTGACTTGTTTTTGAGCGTGGGTTTATTGTAGTTTCTTTCACCTAAAAAAACTAAGTGAATGTTTCTGTATAATTTTCCTTAAAATAGCGAGAGTTCTGAGTTATATCACTTATTTTTAGAAACAGCAGTGCCAACGTAACGTGCCTATAAATGGAATTCAAGAAAGTTATGTAATGTATAAATGAAAAATATTGAGATACACCTACTAGGAAAACTAATGAGTGTATATCAATAGGTTTGGAGAATAAAATTGTAGTGTTTTTTTTTCAACGCCTATAATGTCGGCTTATTCCACAAATCCCCCCTGAAAATCCCCCCTGAGGGGGAAAAGTGGAATCCAAAAAATAAAGTCTACAAATCCCCCCTAAAATCCCCCTTAGGGGGGAAAAGTGGAATCGAAAAAAATATTATTCCACAAATCCCCCCTAAGGGGGAAAAGTGGACTCCAACAAAAAAACAAGTCTACAAATCCCCCCTAAGGGGGAAAAGTGGAATCGAAAAGAAACAACGTCCAGAAATCCCCCCTGAGGGAATAAAACTCTTTTGACCATTCACAAGTTTTATTTTTTTACTAACCCATATTGTCCCAATGCTGGGCAAAGGCAAGTTAAAATCGTTTTATATTTATTGGAGTTTAAATACTAAAATTGGCAGACATGTTAAAGTCCAATGAAATGTTTTTTTTTATTATATTAAAAATAATAATATAACTATTATTATTAAGTTATGTTATAGTTTACTTTGTGTTGGTTCAAGGCCTTGATTTTAATACACCTATAGTTTAGATTATGAGAAGCATGGTCCCACTCCCGACCCGTGGTACAAGGTCCTACGATGCACGGGCGTATTCCGGGCGTTCAACATTATTATTAGAAAAAAAAAGAAAGAAAGAAAGTAAATAAATTTATAAAGAAAAAAAAAGGTTTATATTTAAAAAGAAATTGAAATATCTCGAAAACGAAACGTCAACGACCAAAATTTTAACCCCCGTATGCTACCCCCGTGATATTTAAGTGACAATTAAATGACACAAAAAAAAATTACCCAAAGTTACTAATAATAATAACATTATTTTATTTTATTTTTCTAATTTTACCGTCTAGTCGACAGTCCTTATATAAAAGCCTGGAAAGTATGAAGGAAAGTTCATTGATCATTTAAAATAATAATATAAAAAGAAAAAAAATAGACTTCAAAACAAAAATCTGCTTCTGAAGTCGGTGGCAAAAAAAAACTAAATCATTTTTTTAAAAATCGTGTTTAAAAAAAAAAGTTTTCAATACCTCTCCTACTTCTGATCTCCTGGTAGTTTGTGGGACTTTACCACCTATACTTAAAAAAAAAAAAAACACGCCAGTTTTCAATACCTCTTTCCTACTTCTGATCTCCTGGTAGTTTGTGGTGGGACTTTACCATCTATGCTTTTTTTTACTTTCATTCCAGTTTTCAATACCTCCTGCCTACTTCTGATGTCCTGGTAGTTTGTGGGACTTTACCATCTATGCTTTTAAAAAAAAAAAAAAAACATTCCAGTTTTCAATACCTCTTTACTACTTTTGATCTCCTGGTAGTTTGTGGTGGGACTTTACCATCTATGCTTTTTTTTTTAACTTTCATTCTAGTTTTCAATACCTCCTGCCTACTTCTGATGTCCTGGTAGTTTGTGGGACTTTACTATCCTTTTTTTCTCATCTCCTACTTGTCCACGCCAATGCCGTCTGAAAATGTAACCTTAGGGGGGAAAAGTGGAATAACTCAAAATGATAAGGGGGATTTTTGGAATGATTTTACATTCGAGTTCAGTTTTCCACCCCAAAGTATTCTCTCAGGGGGGATTTGTGGAATAACTCAAAATGCCAAGGGGACTTTCTGGACATGTTTTACATCCGAGTCCAGTTTTCCCCCCTGAGGGGGATTTTCTCAGGGGGGAAAAGTGGAATAAGCCATAATGTCTCACTGCTGGGCAAAGCCTTCCCCTTTTTCTCACCAAACCCCTCTGTGTTGTGCTATTTGGAAAATGATCAGATCGTCACACCACCATCACCGCTGTCGACCTCATCGGATGTCCACCCTCAAGCGTCCACTGACTGAGTGACGATCCTTGCCCACGTCTCCGCGTGAATCCCTGCGAATCATACTATAAGATATAGGTAATATTATACCGATAAATGCCATAATATACGAACCGATGATAATACTTACATTAAAAAAGTGCTTGAACTAAAATGGGAGCTCTAACGATAAAATATGGAAAACTATAGCATCTTACATGTTTTTAATAATAGGTAATTAATTGTACAGCAAGGCTATTTCCCCCACTTAACATAATGTAAAAAATACTTAATAGGTACACAACAAGACTAAATTTATCACCTATAACGATTATAAAATTCTGCAACATTAGGTAAACATCTACTGCAATAAGTCAAGCCTTCATTACATAGAAAACACTATAATTACAAGCATAGATCATAAATTAACAAAGTGGGTGAACAGTATTGCAGCTGCAGAGACGAAGTACCTACAAAGGTGCCACCCATCACACAAGAGTCCTGAGATCGTATCAACATGACGAACATAAATTACGATGTGATTTTATAACTGGTAATTAAATAGCGTTTTCGGTATAAACTTGTTTGGGACTTTAAGGGCTCCCACACATAAACACGATACGACGTCGCGTCGTAAAACGATGCAGCGTCGTTTCACGATATGACGTACGATGAGCATCGTAAAAAAACACGACATCGTAACCGCCGTCGAAACAGTGAGGTGGTGTTTTAGTTCATTCCGAAAAATGGACCGCTCTAGACGCATTCTGAAAAGAATATTTAAATGTTTTTGAAATTAGAACCCAAATAAATGTTAATTTGTTCATTAAAGTAACAAGACAACTGCGCAGGATTGCATCGTGAGTTTTTAACGTCACGACGCGACGTCGTATCGTGTTTATGTGTGGGAGCCCTTAGTCTCTAAGAGAACTAAACAATATGTTCTCCAAATTCTGTTAACAGTTTCAGGGATTTTAATATTTTCACGAACCCCTAATATTTTTTTCTAAATCATTGGCCGAAGTTACTCCTCATTATATTTAAATAAAAATTGTGCTAAAGACAATCTTAGGCTAAGCAGATGGTAGTAAGTATCATGCACTTTCACAAATTACAAATTCCAGTTTTCATTATCTGTATTTATAATAACCCTAAGTAGATATGAATGTTCAAACAATTTTCACAATTTCTACCTTACAGGAGGCGTAATCAAAGATATAAAACCTACATGAATAATTATGTATTTCTCGGTTTAATTACATAAAACGTAATTGGATCTAAATATCTGTTAGAAATCGAATATTACTGCTACTAATAATTATCATTTTCATGTTTGTTAGTCTTTATGAGACTAACAACGGTGATTTTCATTTAAACTAAGCACTTGGCGTTAGCTCCGTTAGCACCTTTAGTGTCTGTAATACAGACTCTGTACCTTTAACTATGATAATTAGACACAACATCCTACGTATTTATTTTTATTACGTACTAGCTTATAGCCACGGTTTCGTTCGTGTGGAGTTCGGTAATAGTCCCAGGGCATCGTACTACCGGGATAATAATTATCCTATGTGTTAATTCAGGTTTAAACTACCGGTGTTCTAAATTTCATCCCAATCTGGTCAGTAGTTATTCCGTGAAAGAGTAACAAACATCCAGACATAATTATATAACATACAATAATAATAATAATAAAATAATTATAATATAATTATATATTATATTGTATACATCCTCACTAACTTTTGCATTTATAATATTATTAGTAGGATTCAGTTCTTACTAATTATAGTAATATATATAATAATAATATCTATTTCACAACAAAAATTACACAATAACATATTACATGACTGGATAGGCTTAGCATACATTTTAAATTATGGAATCCTCCGTTGCCGAACTAGGACGGATCCTGTATCTCGGCAAGCAGCGCCATCCCCTAACAGATTACACTACAAAGTTAAAGCCAAACTATAACAAACAAGTAACAAACTACTAATCAATATTTTTTTTCCGTTGACATTTTACAAAGATTAACATTTATTCTTTTTTTCCCCACATGGTAAGCTACACAAACTTTTAACAACCTTCAAATTCATAGAAAAATTTGGACCCATCCATCTTGCCTACTCAAATTAAAAACTAATTAACCAGGTACAGTCAAGTAGAAAAACACACTGTCAAAACAGGGCCAATCAATCAATTGTACAATCAATCAGCAAATGACACCGCAAACGCCCACAAGTAGGTATTAGGTTAGGTAGACAGAGACGAATAAACGCCAAGAAACATTATAGAATTATTATTGCAACGCGAAATTATAATTGCATTTCAAAATTATTAGGTGCAAAATTATATTATTGGTGTTGTGGGCCGCGGGCGTCGGTATCTGATGCGTACGCTTGCTTGACATGGTAAGTGATGAGCCGAGTGATAGAAACCTGCTTTCGTCGGGCGGTTTGAGTTATGGCTACGACTGTACCTACCTTTGTATCGGATTCGGAATTATGTTGGTATTGAGATCGGTTAAAAGCGTTTGTAATGATTTGGATGGAGTTTTGAATAATTTTAGTTTGTAAATAAATAACACAACATCACCCTTATGCTCCCCGAAGGCTTAGGCAGGGGTTCAAGTTCTATTTAATAGGGAGCGAGCCTATTGCCATCAACGTGTGTTTTATATCCCAGAAGTCTAGTCTAGGGTATAAGTAAGTTTTAAAATTATCTTTTTTTTAAATTTGCTGTTATGATTTCCTTTCAGAGACTTTATTTCCCTGAAATTTTTCTACTTCGCACTGGTAGTTTTCAACCCACCATACATATTTTTGTAATGACTTAGTTTAAGTTTTTTGACATTTTGTTACTATCATGCCTGTACTTACCGTATAAAATAGTGCATGCGAAGTTATTTAACTAAGTTGTGGGAATGCTGCCAGCCTTCTGGACACTTTTCCTGTTGACAGCGATGTGGATTGAGGTCCTGCAATTATTTTCCTCTTTTCATACTTATACATATTTTATTACTATTGTAATCTGTAACTAAATGACTCGTATAAACTAGTAAACTAGATATACTTGAATACTATAATAACTCAGTGCATGATATCTTTTCCTTCACAAATGTGTGTCAACAAGAAGTTTATTGGCAGTGTTAGAGGCATGTGCAAGCAATAAATTATCTCAAAGGATTGCTACATTGCCCAACTGATTTTATAGAGCTATATAAATAGCCCCAGGTCTTCTTACCGCACCATTATATTTGCACTTGTGCGAAACCCAATTATTATTAGTTTATTGAAATTCGAGGTTTATTAGATTTATTGCTAGTAAAATTAAAGTTGGATTCACAATAACAAGTACTTATGTATAATTAATAGGATTCCTATTCATCACTTTTCATCAATAGGGGCAATTTTAAAGTTATTGAATTTTAAAATATAAATATAAAATAATATTTATGTGAAAACGGGCTTGAAAGTATGTCGGAGTTGACTCGTAAACTACCTAGTTAAACATTTACAAGGACAAGGTAGCACTGATAAGAATAGGTAGAAAAATACCTACCATTAACCGCCTTCCTAAAACCCGATGAATGGTACACCTACCCCACGCTCGCATACAAAACACAAACAAAACAGTCTCTTATCAGTAGAGAGAAAGCCCCTATTGTTAGTCGTGACGCCTCGCGTTATGGTTTTATTATCTATGTGTCTCACATACGGTCAACTTCAAAGGCGCCGAAAGTTTTTCTGAGAAAACTATTCATTATTGTTTTGCGTCCACATTGGGTTTTTAAAAAGTGCACATTTTTGGCACTCGGTATTTCGCATTATTTGTGAATCTTTTGAATAGGTACATATTTCCTTTCAGTCGAAAAATAAATACATTGTGCTAAAGTGTGTTCTGGGTGGTGCAAAAATTCTTAGTAGGTAATAAATAATAATGTTTTACATACGAAAACAATACAAAACATGTTGGTACCGATGCATAGCTAGTGGACACAAAAGTATATAGGAGTTTAATGTGATACATTTAGAAGATAATTATATTGAAGTAGAAGACTAGAATCACGATCTTACTAGTTGGCTGCGGGTTCTTCGAAATGATTATACCACGGCCTGAAAGTAGGTTGAAAATAATTATTAAAGTAACGTTTTAGTTAAATGTTACGCACGTACGTCCAATATAGGTGGAGGGGTTAAGAATGATGCACTAAATACGCGGTGACAGTTTTCGAGTCGGTATCCCATCCCGTGTAGCGATAGTCAGCCAAAATTGAAAATTAATACATATTTCTAATTGATTCGAAATTCTTTTCTAGCTCTACATAAATTGCTAAAAGGAAGGCATTTATCATAAAATGAACGGAAACGCTGCATTTTTAATTATGCCGCTAATTTATTTGCATATTCAGTGTAGATCTTTACCGGTAAAATAACACTTTAGTGCCAATTCACTTGTCAGTGATTTATGAGTTCAATAAATTCGAAAATCTCGTTTCTCTAAGAGAACTTCTCTATTTTATACTATCACACATACACAGCATATGGCAATCACACTCTAGGGTTTAAAAGTTTAATAAGTGTAAAATTAAAATAACATAAAAATGTCTATAATTAACGTATTTTAGTAGTAGAAAGCTATCACGGCTTCTAACTAACCTTACGGGTAAGTCATCCCGCGAACATGGCGCTTGCGACAGAGTCAAAATATAGGCTGGGAGCTCAGAATAATATTGACAATCAATCACGGAATATATCCCGTAAATTACAGTTTCAGCTCTTTCGTTCCTTCAAAATATACATATTGTTTACAGTTTTATCCTTACCATAAGCTATTATAAACCAGCCAACATGGTATAAATAAAATTAAATCGCAATCAAAATAAAAAGGTTTGCAGAAACTTCTATAAAAACTAAAAACTAACACCTGATCGAGTACAATAAATTCACTTGTACAAACACGAGACATTCCATTCAAATAATAAACTTTACTTACCCTACCATAACTCGATTATTTGTTTCAAAAGACAAAACCATTAAACAAATTACCACGAACTAGTGCAGACTAAGACGGGTCATAAAATCCTATTGTTAGTCCGACCAGGTAGTTAAGGGTTAGGTGACGCCTTAGACACCCCCACCCTTAAACATCGGTGACTATAAGGTGTTAACAGTTGTGTCACAGGATTAGCAGGATTAGTCTTGTCTTAGACATCAGATCCTACCGACCGGAGCTCAGTGACATATCGATGCCCATACAAGTGACACTTCTCAAGTGACGGTTCTTGTTTCGAATTTTTTGGCGCTTAGTCCGTCTATGTGTGTACAAGTGACGTCGGTGTCTTAAGCGACGTAGTTTAGTGTTAAGATTTCTGGATCTGGACATGATGTTTAGTGATTATGATCCGTGTTCGTGCACAATGAGTGAGTGTTGTGTGAGCCACTTGGGGAAGCTCACTCAGTTCATCAAACGCTGGTGGGAGGATGATTATTATAAGGTTGGTTTCTTTTCCCACTTCTGATTCTTTATTTCTGTAAATGTTTTCTGCAGAAGAAAGCTTTTTTTTATCAAAGAAAAAAAAGCTAATATTTCTGACACTGACCTTCTTGTGGAGTTTATTTTCGAGACTAAAAATGTTCTTGAGTAAATTTACATAATTTACGTATCTAAAACAAAACCCAGGAAGTGTATGTTTGAGATGACGAGTAATAGAGAATAATGTAAGAAGAGGACATTCTGCGCCGACTCCAAATTAAAGTTAAAAATATCAAATCTTTACTAATTACATATGGCATGTATTTAAACCGTTATCTGTTTATTCCCTTTTTTCGAACAAAATATTTTAAAGTTACACCAAAAATACTGACTTGCACACAAATTATGCACACTAAAGAAATCAAATTTAGTATCCTTTTTAATGGCATTTGCAGAACTCTTTTACTGAACGAATAACTATTATCAAAATAGTATATCTAATAATTTTTTAGTCTAACAAACATTTTAAAACTTTTTTAAGGAAAACCTACACCTGATGTACTCCATGACGCGCGCTCGCTTCGCTCGCATATTATAATATAATATGCGAGCGACCGGCACTTCGGGGACAGAAGATATTAGTGTTATATTATAACACTAATATCTTCTGTCCCCGAAGTGCCGGGCCTCCGCCGGCCTCCTTCGTCGGCCTACGGCCCGGTGCCCATGCCGCCCATAAAGGACACTGTCGCGAGACGGTCGTATTAGATATCAGTTTTAGAAATTCCGTTGTAAGATTGTACAATTTAGAGTGCAAGTTAGTATTTTTGATAAGCAATTAGTATTTTTGATTTACAAATCATATATCCGATGTACTATCAACATTTTTGGTGTGAATTCGATAAAAAAGGTCATCTCGTTTTGTGTGATTTTTTTGACTTTTTTGTAGGACATGTTTAGTTAATCAATTGGTTTTTTGCACAGCATTCATTTTTCTGTTATGCATTCAGTTAATTAGTGGAGTTACCTAGTGTGCAGCAAAATTAAACAGATGTGAATTTAAATATAACCCATTACATATTAACTATATTTTCTTTTCCCGACTCAAAAACAACTTGTGTATCGGATTTTTTCCAAACCAATACACAACGTCTTACATATTATTATTTCTGTTTTAAAAAATATGACCACATTATCTATACATGATCATCGATGTCACTCCCACAATATCCCGCCCAATTTTTCCGTCGTACGTCGTGTCAAATTCCTTAAGACCGTCCACCAAATCTCCGATCGATACTTGACCCCTGGCTTATCCAATTATTATTTAATACCCATAACGACTCCACGAGGCGCCTTAAGCCGAGATTAAGATAAGACCAGGGGACTATACTGTATCATTACCTATATTAAGTTTAAGCGATACTCCGGGATAATTTTATATAGAATCTAAATTGTATCAAGAGTTTAAAGTCAAGCGTTGATAGGATATGTGGACAGATTATAGTGTCTCCGAAGTAAAGCCTGTTATAATGTTTATTTTGTGATCGTAAGCGACGGTATAAAGGATAATGGGTGTCGTGATATTGGATGTTGGAAAAAATGTAGGTAATAAACTGTTTTTTTTTTGTTTTGTTTTAAGCGCCATTTTTATGATAGGTTCGTCCAGTTTAAAATCAACTCAGCTTTAATAATATTTCCAACGTAAAACTACCCTACTCTACTACTCAGCAAAACACATGATATTAAAACAAAAACACTGTTTTTGAATAAGGCTTGCTCTTAAGTTTTTCAGCCAAATCATAAAAAATATAGATAAAATATATATTTTTTAAATCAGACGAATTAATTATCTCTTTTTGGAAGTCGGTTGAAAATAAAAAATTCTGGTAAATTTTACGTTACTTTTTTTTTTTTTTGGTGGGTGGAAAATCATCGAATGCCCCCCCGCTCTTGGGCAGAGCGAAGGGGAGTGTCAGACTTCTACTGACTAAAAACCGAACCCATGTTCCTTCTTTGCCCTTGCGCTGAGGCCACGTAATCTAGTACAAAAATCCGCGGCCAATTTTACGTTACTTTGAGTTCATTAAAGACCTAATCCAGAGTCACGCGCAACAATGCAAAAATAGTCACTACATCACAAAAAATAAGATTGCTAACTACTCTCCCAAACTTTAGGGATCCACTTTCACTGCAGCACTGATTCATACATAACACAGTGTAATGATAATTAAATTAATAGACATACACGAACGGGCCACCCACACGCAGATCATGCCATTGTTGAACGAACGACAAATATTGATACAATCACTGTGTTTGATCGGTTGAAGGCGATGTTGACACAGACTTGTAATGTGGAGGAATATGTTTTATTATAATGACTTCTGATGTCAATAAGGTATACAAAACGTCAATTTAGCAAAATATCATCGAGAAAAAAAATGGTCACTTTTAGTTAGGTATCAATTTGCAAGTGATACGGACAGTTAGTGGTAATTCTACCCTAGAGTTTTTTCTTTAGTGAAAATTGAATGTGTCTAGAAGTTTATTTCAAAACGTTAAAAGAATCTTCTTTGTTCAAAATTATTTGATTTTTGTTTAAATGATTTCCTAAATTTTATTTAACCGATTTGGCAGTTTTCGTAATATACGTGACTCTTTTTGGAGCCATTATTAGGTTTTTTAGGCCAGACTATTAGTCGTGATTTTTACCAGAGTACACAATACATTTTCAAAAAAAAACTTTTAGCTTCTTATAACCTTTTGCGTTTCACATAGACAATTTCAAGTAAACATCCCCTCAACTTAATCCACACGCAATTATACCCCATTAATTTAAAGGGTACGACTGAACTTCTTGCAAAACATCGATTTAGTCCACACCTTACCCTTATGTATTCAGAAATCGTACTCCTATAGACAGATGTTCCAAGTAAACATAAACGCTGTTTTGTTGGACATTGGGTACTTGGTTCCAATTGGAGCCAATTATTGGCGTGGTTGGCCAACTACCAACAAATTGCAAGGCTAGTAGACACTTCACCTAGTCGCCTACCAGTGTGTGCATAATTATTAGTTACTAGGGTAAATTCGAAGTGCAGTACAGGTGGATACAGAAGCGGTTGAGATATTTTGTGAGTACTAGAGAAAATAGATTGAGTTTTCAGGATTTGAAATGAAATTTAGTTCACATTATTTAATTTTTTTACTAACTTATATTTTATCACTTTATATCTTTAAGTTTTGTGTATTGCCAATCATTTATTGACGTGATAACGTCTTATAATTCGATGGCCGGCTGCACGAACGAAAAAAGATGACGTCATACCGCGTTACCTCGCTTTGAGGCGTTCCATAGCAACGGCGTGTCAATTGTTTTGTTTTATTTTCTTAGGACGTTGTTACGTTCAACTATCGTCAGTAAACCGATTTTACAGACAACCGATTTTTTTTATATTGACGAATGTTGAGTAGAAAAAAACAATTTCTAAATAGTAAACATTTAATTTAGCCATAAAACGGTAGTTTATGGCTCAAATTTAAATTATGGCTGTATAGGACTAAACATTTCCCACAAGAAAACAGCGGGGCGGTGCATCTCAGGTGCGTGCTTAAGCGGTCATTAAGCAAAATGGCAATGCGTTTTGCGCTTCACAGTACACAAACCTGTTTACTTACTTCATGTATCATGCGCTGAACAATATGGCATGTCACGACAGCGAGCCAACGAAAAACGATCGCGAAGTACACATTTCAAAAAAACTAAAAAAATCACCTCACGACCAACTGAAATGAGACCATACATCAAGGTAATAAGATACACTTTGTTATGTTACATTAAAAAAAAATACCATGAAATATGTCCGCTTGTCCATTGCTCTGCCGGTAGGCGTGGGTCAGATATGTGCGCAAATTTATGTTTTTCACTCACAGCGGCGGAAAATAGTCTGTTTTAAGAGGTAATAAGAGTAATTTCGGGTGTACGGCTAAGTTGGTGGGTCAACCACCTCGGGTTAACATCGCGACTTTGAATGGTTTTTTGCGTCTTGCAACGTTTTTGTTGACTGTTGACAATTACTTGTTGCGTTCCCACAGTCAGGCGGTGACCGCCTTATAAGAAAACACTTAAAGCAAACGCAAAAAAATCGCTGTCTAGACCTCCATCTTGTTTTCTTATTTCATTGCTATTGAAAGAGGACAGATACCTACTTGATAAAACTAATTTACGACATTAGTAATGTTTTTTAACTTAAAAAGGATAAGATTTACTTATGCCCGGTTTCTGAGGCACTTTATCTGTGGTTTATCTATTCAAATGTACGCATATGAATAGATAAACCACAGATAAAGTGCCTCAGAAAATTGGCAATAATAATTTAATTACAAGTTTATTTATTCATTTGAATCTCCATATACAATGAAGAAGTCTAATTCAATAAGCAATTTTGTACAGTCAACCTTTGGTTGATACAGAGGCAAACAATTAACTCCTAATCATTAAGGGTTCAATATACCTATGGACAGTTAATTGAATTATTTCAAAATGTAAGTAACACAAATTGTCACACACCAATAGAATTCCCTAACGCTTTTTAGTGTAACAGTACCAAAAACAACGACATGAAATGCGTTATTCGATTATAGAATTAAAGTAGAAGTTGCGCTTGAGTTTTACGCTGTGATTGGTTAATAATACGCGTCGGGGCTAATGATAATGATAAATAATAATGATGAGGTTAACGTTGGCTTTCGTGGTCGCTAACCGTAACGAGAGTATCGCTGAAATTAATTTCATCAACATTGTAAGCCGTGTCTTTTACATCAAAACCGCTATCTATGTAAATTATATACTTACATGATTTTTTAATTAAATCACATGAAATCTTTTAGGCTTACTGCCCCGTTGGTTGGAAGCGCGACTGCTGTGTATGAGGTTCTGTATCCAATTCCCGGCTCTGGCAATGTGTTTTTTTTTTAATGGGCTTACTCTTGACTTCAATCTTGCCCTAAGGGCAGAGCTGAGGTCGACGATGGAACGAGTTTACCCAGAAGAAGCCTATTTACTCGGGACTTAAATAGATTGGGGTTATATGAACTCGGGAAAACCGACGCAGGCAGGATAAGACTTAATAATTATTATATAGTGAAACCTGGTTAAGTGAGACCTCAAGGGACCTGAAAGTTTGTTTCACTTACCTATATTTAGAGGTATTCCACTTACCCAGTGTCTCAGATATAAATATCTGTCTCATGGGACCTCAGCATGAGTTCCAGTTATGGAGGTTTCTCACTTATCCAGGTCCCACTTAACCAAGTTTCACTGTATTATTATTTTGGTTTCTCCATCAGATTTTTTTCAGTATCAGCCATCTGAGTCTGAATTTGTACCCGGTTCCTGTCAATTAGCTAACATGGGAATTAAACATAAGTATATAACTGGTGAAAATATGTGGGTGTATTATATTAGCCTACACCGCTACGTAATCCCTCGGGGATTACCGAAATATTTTAGATGTTTTAGTAGAAAATTGTTATAATACAAAAATAATAGTCCGTAAACACAAAATAATCTTACAAACATCTGTTTAAATTATATCATCAACATCATACACGATCACTCCAATTTTCTTAAACGTCCTCGATTACAATAACGACAAAAACAAAACCGTCTTCTAACAAAAACGACAAAACACAATCCCATTTTTTACGAAACGACTTGAGAAAGCACGAAACGTCTTCAGAAAACTCTATAGGTATATAATTATTTCTCGACATAACTTTAAAACTTTAAACTCTCAGACGTATATTTTTCTAAAAGACACTTTATTATCCAGCGTTTATCCGTTTTGTGGCAATAGAAACGAAATCATTGTAATAATTGGTCGCTTTTACGAAATTGCCCCCGACGCGCCGACTCAAACGACAATATAATTCCGGGGAAACGGATAATGATATGGCAACCCCATCGGTTACACGCCATAATCGAGTGACAAACTGTTTTAAAAAGCGACAATCAAGTTCATTATAAGTGAATGCTGGGTGTTGCCAGCTATTATGCTTTTAAACGAATTTTAAATGAGTTGTGGTATTTTTGATAAAATTTTAAGTGACGTTTTAATGCGGTTTTGTAGGCTTATTACTATAATATTTATTGAACGTTTCAGTTTATAAGTAGGAAAGCTTTTAGCTAAATACAATATAGGCGAATATTGTGATGCTAACTTAATGTATTAAATTTATCATTACATTTATTTAACAAAATGGTACCGACAGGTCATTTGTCAATGTACCTACACTTGAAGATTAGCCAGATGATAGTAGCAAACAACGTTATTTTAGATTCAATTGTTCAAAGTGTTTTGCTTTAGAACATTTTCGTGTTTCTCACGACAACACAATAATAATTACATACAAGTTTTTGTTTGAAACCTGTTCAAAGGCAAAGGAGTGGTTGAATTAACTCGAATATTTAACTTTGACATCGCGAGGCCCCGAATGCTTACCAAATGAATAGTAATTTAGTTTTCGGATTAAATCGTTTCAAACACGCGACACAAACCACTTTTCTATTCTCAAGTCGAGTCGAAACCGTCATTTTACACAATTTTACCCAATTGCTCCGCGTTCTGAGAATTAATTTGATATTAGCCTTTGAAAACGCAAGGTGTGGTTTTGTGTCGGCTTGATAGTTATTTTGAAGAGGGATTTGAACAACCAGTGTTTAAGGCTTGCTCTAGACTCGATAATCTTTTAGAATTAGCCGCGCTCATTCATAATTTTATTAAATGGACTGTTTTGTAAGTCGACTCATGATATGTTATTTCGTTTTATAGACGGTAAACGCTTTCAAAAGCCGGGATACCGGAATTGTTTTGACTTATAACTGATGATTTGCAGTTTTGCATATTAAATTTTTGCAGAGCTTAAAATTTGTTTAGAAGAATATATTAAACTAACTGAAATCCTCATTAATTGAGGTCATCATGAACATTCACCATCAGTTGCGATTAACAATACTCACCACAACACCATAGGCACGCCGTGTTTGAAAGTGAAACTACAATTTTATTTTTTCTTGTTCCAGGAATCACAATCAAGCAGCGCTGAAAGATGGAGTGGTCGCGGACCGGAGCACAACATGGCTCTCCAACAAATACTCAAACTACAAGAAGCGAGGGCTCTCCACAAGACCTCCCTTCTTCCCATCTACAAGAAGAATGGTCTTCCGTCGCCGCCGGGAGCTAACTATGACAAACCTGATAAAAGACCAGAGTACCCTGATGCAAGAGCCTTCGAGCAATCCAAGCTCGAGGCAGAATTCAGGAGACTAATGGAACACTCAGGCAGAGACATCCGAAACGATGAATCTCTTAAATACTTCCAACATATGATGGAAGCGAAACAACACTACGATTATCTTAAAAGTATCCAAGAAAGAGATACCAGAAGCAGTCCCAGAGAAGGGCATACCGAAGTCAAGAAAGAAGCAATGTCGCCCAGTCATAACAGATCATCGCCAGTGCATCAGTCACCTTCTCACAGAGTATCGTCAGCCGAAGTATCTCCCAATCATAGCATCCGCCTATCTACCTCATCCAGTCCTCTCTCTACTACTAGTCCAATTAACTCATCACCTTTAAGCCACCTCCAAAATATGCAACCTTTTGATTTCCGGAAACACAAAACGAACGAGAACAACGAAAAAGAAGAAAGCAGGAAACCTTACGATTTAGGCTCCGCTGAAAAGGCTACTATGGATTTAATGAGAAGTCAATTCTTTAACTTCCCGTTACCTACAAACTTGCCTATTCCGCCAATGACAATGCCTTCAACGTTCAATCACCAGGCAGCCATGGTAGCTGCGCTTAGTCAAAACCCAATGGGCTTAGCCTCACTTCAAGCTCTTTTACCTCAAATGTCGGCAAAACCTGCGGAACCTTTAGAAAACAAAATTCATAGCAATGGTAAAGGAAGATCAGATGACCACAAACCTGAAGATGACAATGTTCTCAATTTAAGCAAAGATGCTTACGCTGAAGTGGCACAGAACTCTAGGAATATGATGTTAGGCAAATGTATCAGTCCACCAAAAAGACAATGGGGTGCCTCACAAATGCCTCTCAACTTAGGGACACACTTCATCAATCCAGCTACGGGCAAAAAGAGAGTTCAATGCAACGTTTGCCTAAAAACCTTTTGTGACAAAGGAGCTTTAAAGATCCACTTCTCCGCTGTTCATCTACGTGAAATGCATAAATGTACTGTTGAAGGATGCAGCATGATGTTCAGTTCAAGAAGATCTAGAAACCGTCATAGTGCCAATCCTAATCCAAAGTTACATTCGCCACACCTACGACGGAAAATTTCACCTCATGATGGCAGAACCGCCCAAGTTCACCCGGTGCTAATATCACCACACAGGGGAGGTCTTAATATACCACCGGTGATGAACCCTATGCATCCATTTGGATCATACCCTCTTTTGAATCCACAACATGGTATGGGCCAATTCTCATCTAACATACCTTTAGACTATAAAAATAGTATGAACATGAATTTCTCACAATCTTTCGACCATGGCCAGCCAATGCGACGGGAGTCTGATTCCGTGGAAAATAAGGACCAAGATGGTCAAGGAGAATCAGATGAAGATGACGGTATTGTAGTTGTGGCAGGAGACGACGACGATGATGACGGTGATCACATTGATACTAGTGATTATTATTCTACTCTCAACAAGTCCATAGGATCCATAGATGATTCAGAAACCGACTTTGACCAAAGGAGTGTTAGTGATAACAACGAAGTCACAGACCATAGAAAAGAAGAAGCAGCTAGTCCCGAAGTAATGAAAAGGAAACGCAAAAACCTAAATCCTACTCGATTACAAAATCATTATATTTCTGAAAATGGTTTATCAAATCCTAAACTTGACCATGCGGATACTGACGAAAATGAATGCGCTGTGGATTTGAAAAGGGTCAAAACTGAAGATAGTCAGTCCACTGAGAATAATATCGATGTTACTAATGATGTAACTACTGAAGAACCTAAAAATAATGATGAAAAACAAGAAACACCAGTTATCAAAGATGAACCTACGGATATGAGTTACAATATTCAAGATTTGAGAGTAAAAGACGAGCCAATCGAGAAACAAGACGTATACAAACCTGCAAATAATCGTTCT
This sequence comes from Diarsia mendica, assembly GCA_949316265.1. Lineage (NCBI taxonomy): Eukaryota > Metazoa > Arthropoda > Insecta > Lepidoptera > Noctuidae > Diarsia > Diarsia mendica. The sequence continues at coordinate 15,539,090 of OX438905.1, read as the reverse complement.
AGTGAAGAACAGTTCTCGTCTGAAAACGCACTGAAAAGACTTGAAAGTTTATCTAAAGGAGATTTCCCTAGCATTCCTAAGAAACCAGATACCCAGTCTTTAGGCCCGTATAATTTATCAATGAATGATTCTGTAGATTACTCTGATAGATCGCCATCTTCCTCAGTATCCAGTTTTGATTACAATGCTGAGGACTCCCACGGTCAAATCTTTGGACATTTTGACAATGGCTTTTTTGTCAGTACCACCGATGTTCCAATGGATCATGAGAATCCCCGTAAATGCACAGTATGTGGAAAGATTTTCCAAAGTACCTACGTACTAAAAACACACTACCAAAATGCACATCTAAAGCTTATGTACAAATGTAACGTTGATGGGTGTCGAGCAGCTTTTTCATCAAAACGAAGTAAAGACCGACACAGTGCAAACATGAGTTTGCATCGGAAAATCGAAGAGTATAGAATATCTGAAGAGTCTTCACGTTTCTTGGACAAGATTCGAGAACAAATGGAACACATCTCACGGTACAATGAGGAAGAACGTGCCGTACCCTACGTAGAATCTCACATCTATTACCGAGCGAAAGAATCTGACAAACTAAAGAACCATTTGAGTCAACAGCTGGCTTTCCCGTCTCCTTACCCACATCTACAGCTACCAGAAACCTATCTTAGTAACAGAGATATGTTTGCACAGCACTCGTTCCTTTTCACTCCTTTTGGTATGCTTCCTAACTTCCCTCCGATCCCATTAGGATTTCTTCCTCCAAGTTTGAATGCTTTCGGCTGTCAACCAAATTATTCCCCACCGCATTCGAGAAAAGTTAATTACTGTGTGGAGGACGAAGCACCACGACCAAACAAAGATGGTAATTACCAATGTCGAGGCTGCAAAGACTGCTTCAAAGACTTATCCAGCTTGAAACATCACTGTGAGAGTGTACATGTACAATCTTTGCACCGGTGTTCTGTCAGTGGTTGCAACGCCGCATTCTTCTCGAGAACTAAGAGGAACATGCATTACGAGTCCCATGTGGCCCGTAGACAGAACGGTAGGATTCACGCCAATCCGTCGTGACCTGAATAGTGAACCGGTGTAGTCGAATCTCCAGTGCATTTGTGATTTAATTTAGTATTACCAAATAGTGTTTTAAGGCAAGACAGTACCAGTACCTTCGTATTCTCAGTGATGGGATGTGGTGTGATACGGCCCAGCCGTTTGTGAGTTGTCAATGGACTCTGAACTTTTTGCAGTGTAAATATGAAAGTAGTGTTCGCTTAGACTTTGTCATGTGTCGTAGAATAGATAGTATTTAATTGTAATTCAACATTCCATAGTAATAAATCGTGCAATAAAATGTAAATAAATAATAGTGTTTAATGTACAAAGTTTTGGCTGATGTATTTAGAAATGATGCTGAATGTTTATGTATGTACTTACAATTTTCGTATGTTGTATAGTTGTGAAAAGAATATTTCCGTCTAAATTTCTTTCTTTGGTCTCTTAGCACAAATTGGATTATTGTAACGGGATTTGGAATTGTTTAAATTGGTGTATCTGTTTATCGTAAAAATCAGTTTCTCCGTAACTATCGAAATCGTCTTTTAAAATTTTATATTTACTTTTTTCCAAAACTCGTCACAAATATTCCTTAAATTACTGTAGAATAGTCATTTGATCATATCTCCTAATATGTTGGTGCTAAAATATGACAAATTATTATTTTAATTTCGTCACTGTACATTTCTTGGTGTTTCTCAATTAAATCTTCTTGTAATGTGAGATATTAGAATACCTTAAATTGTATAAGTACCAAAAAGTATTAAAAACTTAATTTGTTAAGATTGTATTATATAAATAAAACATATATACTTCCTTTTTGCCAAACGATAATAAGTATGTAATAAAACAAAAGTTTGGAAAAAATTATTCTGTCTTTGATTTTTACACTACCTACAATATTTCACAAAAGTGCCCTGAATACAACAATCCACTCATAAAACACAACTAAAGTTTTTTGTATAATATGTGGACGAGGGTCCCATTCCGTCCCATCGACAGGTGCATTCTGCCCATCCAAACCTACGATGCTGAAACTTGGTCCCTGACCGAGTCGCAAAAGCAAGCCAAACTCAAGGTTTGCCTAAGGGCGATGGAGCGTAGTACCTATATTGGGCATTTAAGCTCAGCGACGAAATTCGCAATACCGCATTGCGAATTGCAATAGCAAGTTTGAGCGCCGTAGGTTAGGATAGACGCTCTAAAACTGAAATCGCTGATATGAACATCAAGATTGCTGAGTTGAAGTGAGAGTCTGTAGAATGATCAGGAAAAATCAGGACTAATGGGCCAGAGTCGTCAGCGTCACGCAGTGGGCGTCGTCACCGAGGAAGGCCTCTACATATTAAAAACTTAACACCTAAGCAAACTTCCATATAATAAACAAATGTATACTCATGTTTTACAATAAAAATACAAAAAAATAAAAAACTAATGCAGCTAAATTAATCAAACTATTACTGACAAAGCCTTTACAATGAAAAAAGACTTAAATCTTAATGAGCTAACGATGCTACAATCCTATCCTCTTTATAAATAAACTAGCTGACCCGCGCAACTTCGTCTGCGTCACATAAATATAGCTATAACCTTTCTCGATATATCGACTATCCGACATTAATTAAGCTAAATCGTAACAAACAAAAAATCTTATCTTTCCTCTTTATTACAATAGTTTAGATGGTTTAGATTAGCTTAGATTATATTAAACTGTGAATTACTATAAAATCTATCTCTTACTGTTAAATCTATACTATAACACTCTGTACTTGTAAACATTATGATGCAGTCATTGATTTATTATAACCCTAGATGCACAATCACGAACAAAACAAACAGTCGAAGCTGTCGCCAAACACTCACCAATACACGCACTACTACATAAGTAGTTATCGTTACACTATAAACATATTTTTTTGCAAATTCAACCTTACGCAGATTACTTAAAGTTGTTTTTACAATGCAGTTATAAAAAGCAATAATAATTTTACGACCGAAGTAAGCCGGTAGGACAAGGTATGGAGTGGAGACGAATAGGTACTTTTTATGTTTTTTTAATACTTAATTATTATTTTAACAGTTAGTTAAATTGTGTTTTAAACACATAATTTTACTTTTATCTAAGGGTAAATGTTTTAGTTAGGATCTGACTGTGTTAGTGTACGTGTAGTCGTGTATAATCAATGAAACAAGTATTATCCATTCGAATCATTTATTTACATTTTTGGTTTAAAGGTATTAGTAGAACATTATTATCGAAACTAAGTAGTTATTAAGTTTAAGGTGTCAAAAACGAAGTCAAATTGACGACCTCTTCTCCTTTTGAAATCCAATTAAAAACTAATATAATATGTAACGTATACATAATTGTTAAAAACATAAAACAAAAAACGTATTGATTAAAAAAACACAAATAAACACAATAAAAAAAAATCGACTCCATTCGATACGAACAGGGTCATTTGTATAATGCGACTAAAAGAAAAGTCTTGTAATACATCGTTCTTACGCTAACAAAGCGACCATTGAAATATGCCGTATTATACTCGGACCGTTTAGTAAAGTTTTGAGAGAAATTAAATCAAAATCACGTATTGCTTTCTATATTACGCCATAAACGCAACAAAAATAAATCAATAAACATTTTTACTTACCGAAAATACGATATCCCATCCTTTTGTAATGTCTTTGAAGCTGTATTTTTGCAAATTCTCAGTGAACACTTCGGCATTTTGTACGACCGTGCAGAGACGCGAGCGACGCGAGACTATTTGAAATGAGTTCACGATTTGTAATTTTGCACTCATTTTATGCGGACGGTTTTGAGACGCGGTTTGTGTATCTTGGGTTTTTTAATACATCAATGGATGCAGTAAATATTTTGAATTTGAATTTCCCGGAGGCCAGCCAGAATCCCCCGTACCTACATTGCGACGCAACCCGCGTAATTATTTTTCCGCGCGGGTATTTTTACATTGCGATATCTTCTAAGATATTTGTTTAAACTGTATAGAGTAAAGAGCACAAACATTCTACATTAAATTTCCGTTCTAACGAACACATTTATTTAGATATAGATTAATACCATATGGGTTAAATAAGCTTCGCAAAAAATAATTCTTTATAACCTAACATTTTAATAGTAAAAAATGGTTACAGTGAGTCAATCTTAAAAGATAGACAGATGCTGTCGCGCACTTTTTTTTAGAACTTTTAAAGACGAATAATTACTTCATACATGATATTCTCGTAACTTAAACCGTTTTCGCAGCGCACGCAACGGAAGCTCTCAGAAAGGAATTTTCTTTTCCCGTTTTTGCAACATTTCTCATTTATGCTCCGCTCCTATTGGTAGTAGCGTGATGTTATATAGCCTATAACCTTCCTCGATAAATGAACTATCCAACACAAAAAGAATTTTTCAAATCCAACCAGTAGTTCCAGAGTTTATCGCGTTCAAACAAACAAACAAACAAACAAACAAAAAATGGTTACAGTGAGTCAATCTTAAAAGATAGACAGATGCTGTCGCGCACTTTTTTTTAGAACTTTTAAAGACGAATAATTACTTCATACATGATATTCTCGTAACTTAAACCGTTTTCGCAGCGCACGCAACGGAAGCTCTCAGAAAGGAATTTTCTTTTCCCGTTTTTGCAACATTTCTCATTTATGCTCCGCTCCTATTGGTAGTAGCGTGATGTTATATAGCCTATAACCTTCCTCGATAAATGAACTATCCAACACAAAAAGAATTTTTCAAATCCAACCAGTAGTTCCAGAGTTTATCGCGTTCAAACAAACAAACAAACAACCAAACAAACTCTTCAGCTTTATAATATTAGTATAGATAAATAGTTAAATACTTTTTTGTTTCTATTGTATGATAAACATGAACTTAATATCAAAACTATTTCACTTATTCCTGTGCTACACAAGGTCTACAAAAATACCGTTTAACTTATTGGCATCCTTGGAATACTTGATTCAATTTCGAAAAGCAAATCTCTATCTGGATCTATGAAATCTAAGCATTATTTTTAAGATCTGATCTATGAAAACTTGGCAAATATCACTCTGAAAGCCAAACTGTGAGAGCACCATTGACCCTGCGGTGGCGGCCCTGTGTTACGAACAATAATTCGTGGGTTCGAACCCAGGCAGGCGCATTACTTTTTGTAATTTATTTCATCACCACTGCTTTCAAAAAACGGTGAAGGAAAACATTGTGGGGGAACCGGAATGTCCTAGATAGAACCAACATTCGAAAACTTGCGAAATCTACCAACCTGCACTGGGCACGCCTTAGGATTATAGCCCACTCTATCTCATATAGAGAAGGCCTGTCTCCCAGCAGTGGTAACATCAAAACCTGATTCTGCTATGCTAAGGTAATTTCTATCTAAATCAATGCTTAGGTACCAGTCCTATTCTTAAAATATGTATATAGGTAAGTAATAGATTTAAAAACAGCAGCATTAAACTACCAAATCTCTAAAACCTAATAACCCGACATTGAGTCATAAATTTTAATAAGTTAATAAGCAAGCAACCGAAATTAAGGACGCCATATTGCTAAACTATGCTACAGATAATAAATATAGGCAAAGAACATCTCGCAAACAGCCTGGAGCTAAAAAAGTTAAAATTCCAGAAGCCGAACAACACTAATTTGCGTGATTTATGAATTTCAAATATGGAATACCGATTTTATGCGTTTCTGAACACAATTTGAACAAGAAAGGGTTATTTTAAAATAAAGGGGAATGCTTAGACGGAATATTTATAGGCAGAAATATTTAGAAATCTTTCACAGAGAGTTTAAATGTCTATTATTAGCATTTTCGTTTAGTTTTACATAAAAGTGAATTGAATAAGTAGGTAAATCGAAAGCACTACGTAGGAAGTTTTCGAACGATTAAAAACTTTAGGGCCAGATAAAGTCTCATACTATCTACGGTGACAATTATAGATTTTTTCCAGCAGACAGCGGAACACAAATACAATACAAATACAAATACAAATAGTTTATTTTCTTTACAAAGTTTGTACTACATACTAGTGATAGAAGTGTCCTTTTAAGCAAGTAAATGCCTGTACTAGGACACTTCCCTCACAGCGGACAACAGTCTCGGCCCCTTTTACATGGGGCTTGAAAACCATAACTAGCAGGAAAAAATGTGGGTGTACTACCACACCATACCACGACCATCTGTTAATACCATGTGGGTGTATTGGGTATACCTCTGCCTAAATTTTCAAACATTACAGGTAGGTATGAAATTAAGTACTTAGGTACTTTTGACCGTCCATTTTTGGCAGATTTAGTTTAGTTTTATTTTATATAGGTACATATAAGGTCCCATTCAAATAGGTGGACAAAATTTCAGAAATCATTCAGATCACCAAAATAAGGACGTTGGTAAAAAAAAAAATAAGAAAAACGCATTTAAGTACCTACATATAGAGGATATTAAGTTTGTTCTAGAGTGCCGGCAATTTATTATTCTAAGTTAAAAAAAAGTTTATTTAATGTTTTTTTCTGTTCAGATATGTTTGGTTAGACCTACTGAACGCTGTGTTAAAATTTGTCCACCTATTTTAATGGGACCTTATATAATCTATCTTAAATAGAACTATATTTAAGTCCTCGACACAAGTAAATTCCCAGATATAACTTCAACTTAGGTTCAACGATCCAGGTGCAAGTTCGGTCATCCTATTAGCTCAACAGCTACTTCAGCCTGAATTTAACTGGACTAACTAACTTTTTAATGAATCGGTATGACCTGGCCTCTCCTACACAGTGCCTGCTTCCCCAATTACTTTGTTAACTAGTTTCATGAACTTTATGTAGGTAGGTAGGTACACTCGGACAAACTATTTGGTCTGCGGTGTACACCAAATAGCTTGTTCGACTGTACCTACTATACACGCAGAAATTGTAACCTAGCTTTATCTCGCGACTGCGTTCGTATGATGAAATAGTAACAACAAATTGAGCAGTTTTTCTTTCTATTCATTCATCTTTATCGAAGACCCAAAACAATTACTTAATTGAAAAAAAAAACAGTAAACAATATGTACCAATACTAAACTGACGTCTACCAATCCGCACTGGGCCCGCGTGGTAGATTATATAGCCCATCCCTCTCCTAGAGAGGAGGCCTGAGTACCTGCAGTGGGAACATTATAGGTTGGGTTGATGATGATGATGATGACGACTAAACTCACTAATTTCATAAATTATAATAACCAATATCTAAAAGACAAACTTCCCACCAAATAAAAACAAAATGAAAAACCAATATCCGTCGCTTTCCCCACCCTTACTTGTCACTTTGACATTTGACATTTGCTTGTCACCCGTGACATTTACCGTGACGTCATTCACGCGACACGTCAGCGTGACATCGCGTGCGGGGTCCGTTAATTTTTAAACTTTCTATTATCGCACGTTATTAGGGAAAAGTAGGGAACTTTGGAAATTGATTTTTCTTTTTGTTTGTTGCTTCGGTTAGGGGTAAACATTTGTACAGTGATACCTACCTATCTAAGGGTAAGTAAATGTTGGAATAATAAATAATTAACTTTGTGAGTTGTTACTAGTCTTTGGAAATGTCATTATTTTGTACCGAGACAAGGTAGTTAAGAATGCAATTAATGAGTTAGTTTAATGAACCTTTTCTTAATGAGTTGGCCCAGAAAATAAAGCTTTCCCCTTAGTATTCATGCTATTCTCTATGTTTCCTGAATTTATGCCTAAATGAAAAAACTCTATGAGCTGAATCACAAACATAACCTTATCCCCAGGTTGGTAGACAGAAGATCACAGGACGCCACCTGCTTTGATCCTTCTATTCTATCTAAGTATACTCATTTTGCCTCGTCGACGTTCATACCTACCTTTAAATTTCTTATTTTCACGTAACTTCTAAGCTCCATTCAAAAACCACTTCATCATTCCCTGAAACACGTAACGAAACTGCTCTACGCTTATTAACCAGTAAGTACAAATAAAAAGGTGCATAATGCGCGGCTACCTCGCGATCCAAACAATACGCACTCAAAAGTCTCATACAACGCTAGTCCGTTCTCATTTACATAATCAAGTCTCATCAGACACATTTGCATCTGAAACGCAACGTGAATTAAATTCAACATAATAATACTCTACACACAAACCGTATCTTACCAAGAATAGAGTTCAAAATTGAAGTTCTAAGTGTAGTTGCAAACTGGTAACGCAGTGGTCTGCGGTTGGCGCATACGAAATTCGAACGTCCCGCTTGTCAGCAATTTGTTTTGAAGAGAGAACACTTCTAATTCGCAAAAAGAACGAGCGTTCTATGTTTAAAAAGTATCGTCACGCGAGCTAGGTTAGGTGGAGTTTACACTGGTAAATTTTATTCGTTTGAAATAAATAAATATTTATTTTAGAATCAATTCATTGAAAGCTTTAGTAAGTATTAGGTAAGTAAGACATTATTTTACCAATCAAACAAATACCTATCTGCAAAGCAAACTACTACCCATCACATTGACGAATCGATCATTTTCATTCTGTAGTAATGGACTATCTATAGAAAACTTCGTTGTTTTCCAAAGTCTTGTTTATGTCGGCAGATTATCACTATTTCTCTGAACACTTAGTTTATTTTACATTTTATACACTTTGTTTATTGAGTGTTACAATGTCATTGAATTTTTTTATTCTAATGACATGACATGGGCATGGCTGCGTGGGCATGTATTAGAATCAAAAAATCATTGCCTCCTCACATGTTTTCCTTTTGATGAGAGCAGGCTAGGGTGGAGAAAATATTTAGTAAAAGGAAATAGAAATAAATACGAACACTTTCTACCGATACAACAGTGAGAGAAACTAATTTAGCTGGGTTATTCTAAAGCCTAAGTTTAATGATAAAATGAAAAACTTTCTTGATCAACGCCTCATTTCGCTGGCACGAGTACCTACGTAACTAACTAGTCTGCGAAAATTTAACTTTCAGAAAGAAATACCTTTATCAGGTAACTTCAAGAACTGGTTATTATTGTGAGTAATTTATTCAGGCCAGTTTAGTATCTTCTCAGACCAAGAAAAAAAGAAAGACGGCGCGCCGCGAACACCAACAGTGAAGCCACAAAACCACGCGCCTATAGCAAGTAAACATACAAGCTCACGCACACACCTACACTAAAACCACACGCATTTCTCCTAGAACGTCACGACTTCACGAGACATTGTCTACACACATAGATAAAAAGTTGGCTTCACTTTTGATGTTCGTGGCGCGCCGTCTTCCTTTTTTTGTTGGTCTGAGAGTATCTTCAACATCTAAAAATTAGACTATGTTGAACGCGCCTTTACGAGTTCCAAATTTGAATTTGAAAAGTTCGAAACGGGGCCTTTCTAGAGCGTTTTTTTTTGTGTCGTTAATGAGACTGGCTTCTAAGGGAGCCAGCAATGTTATTACGGACCCTGGCTGGACAGACATAGATATAATTATATCGATTTTTCCATAAAAAACCTACTGACTGTTTTTTGTAGTTAGTTCATGTGTAGAAATTATGTGATACTTACTCGTATTGAATTTGTATCTGAATTAAGAAGTCCATTATATTTCTTAAAAAAAGAAGGAAGCAGTAGAGTAGCATTGAGTGTAGAGCATTAGGCCGATATTAGAAAAAAAATACATACATTTCCTGGATAAGAGAAAAATGGAGTAAAATATTTCCTTACTGCTGGAATGTTATTATCTCAGGAAAATAATAATATACACCTTCTTAATTTTGTATGCCTCTTCCGACCACGACATAATATATTTATCTGGTCATTATGAAATAACAGGCAAACTAAGAATCATAAAGTTCGGTGCAATTTTTGGATACACGACGAAAAGTTCTCATTGTCTTGGGTAACAAGAGTTATAAGATCACGCAAACTTAGCCTCAGGCCGCGTATCCAAACAATAGAATCACACTGGCCGAATTTTGAATTTGGAAGCATCGCCCCGGGCCACTTCGCCATATTGCACGCGATTTAAAATTTTATTTTTATTTAATCATAGATTTATTGTTCCTGTTAAAGAATTAAGAAATGATAGACAATTTGCAAACTAGAAAATTACTATGGAAGTGATTCGGCAGTGTAATATTATCTTTGAATCTGAAAGACAGTCAGGCAAGATGTAATTGATGCCTACTGACTCTAGCCTTCTTCTGGAGCTGTTAAGTTACTGTGAGAATAGAATAGATGAATCGAAATAAAAAAAATAAGCTAGTGTTCTCAATCTAAATAGTAGTTAAGTAAGTCTTATGTGGTTCTAATAGAAGAAATCTTCGCACAGCTTCTATTTAGTATTTACCTGGTCTTCTTCTTCTTTATGGGGTTATTGGTTTCCGCACTTAGTCCTTAAGGACCATTGTGCGTGAGCCGTGGCGGCCGATTACTCCAACCAGCCCACCTCCCTCCAGAAGCAGATCAGACTTCCCGGTCTCCTCAGGGCATCCGCAAGGGATCGTGGTGTTCCCAGGGTCTCCTCACGAATCTTAGTAACACCTGTGCACTCAAGGAGCACATGCGCCACAGTTTCCTCCGCCTCCATGCATGCCCTGCACAGGGGACTATCAGTGATTCCTAGGGTGTGGAAGTGTTTATTCAGTGAACAATGTCCGGTGATGGTCCCCGCCACCAGGCGCAGGCTATCTCTGTCCAGGCGCAGAAGGCGCCTGGTCAGTTTTATATCCAGGGATGGCATAGCTTCCTTGGATTGCCTACATCCTGGTGTCGAGCTCCACCATTTCTCCGCTTGTATTCGAGTATGATCTTTTAGCCAGCTTCTTAGCTGCTTAAAAGGGATGGGCACAATGGGTTCGGGTCCGTAAGGTTTTGTGCTGGATCCTCTTCTGGCAAGTTCGTCGGCCGCATCGTTTCCAAGTGATCCGCTGTGACCTCTAATCCATTGCAGCGTTACCTTGTTGTGATTTATTTCCGTTATTCGTTCCAGGGCTTTGTGACATTCCAGTATCAGTCTCGACGTGATCTGATTACTTTTCAGGGATTGAAGGACTGAGGCACTGTCGGAGAGTATCCGAATATTAGTATCCGTAACCTCCCTGGCCTCTATAGCGTGTGCCGCTTGGATGATACCTACACACTCTGCTTGGTAAACAGAGTTAAGTTTTCCAAGTGGTTTGGATATCTTGATGTTTAGGTCGTCGGAGAACACCCCGACGCCTGTCCCATAGTCGGTTTTTGATCCATCGGTGTAAATCCTAAGCTCATTTGTACCTGAGTAGTCACACCACTCCTCTATGAGCTCTATGTTGTAATGTTTTTGGAAGCAATGGGTCTTCAGGGTTCTATCGATGGGTGATGTCATCATTGGCTGTTCTTTGATTGCATCTTCTCTGATGCGTGTGTGTTTAATTCTCGAATCATTTCTTAGGATACCGGATACTTCGAGTCTGAAAGTCGCTAGGGCCGCCTCCTCTCTTATGACGAGGTGCAGGGGAGGTAGCCCCAGCATCACCTGTAAGGCAGCAGTGGGAGAAGTTCTCATGCTGCCGGTGATTGCTACGCAGGCCAATCTTTGTAGTTTCTCGAGATCCTTTTGGGTTGTACTTAGGTTGGTCCTAGGCCACCAAACTAAAGAGCCGTATGTGATGATTGGTCGGATAACTGTGGTGTATAGCCAGTAGGTTATTTTGGGGCTTAAGCCCCAATTTCTTCCCAGGAGTCTCTTACATTGCCATAGAGCTATACTGGCTTTTGTGATGGTGTAATCAGTGTGCTTTGCCCAGTTCAGCTGTTTGTCCAAAAAGATGCCCAGGTATTTGGTTTCAGTCGATAGGCTTAGGGTTGTCCCAAAGAAGCTTGGCAATTGTAACGTTGCCAGCTTCCTTTTCTTTGTGAAGAGGACGAGTTCCGTTTTGGTAGGGTTCACAGCTAGTTTGTATTCCTTGCACCAGTCCTCAACTATTCTTAGTGCTTGGCGCATAAGGTTGCATAGTGTGTTTTCGTGTGTGCCGTTTAATATTATGGTCAGATCGTCCGCATAACCCACCGTGTAGTAGCCTCCGCTATTTAGACGTTTAATGAGGCTGTCTACTACGAGGTTCCACAGTAGTGGCGAGAGGACACCTCCTTGGGGGCAGCCCTTGGCCACTATGGCTCTAGTAGTGTCGTTTACCGTAACTTGTACGGCTCTCAGTCTGAGCATGTTTGTGATCCATCCTCGCAGTGTCGAGTCCACACCGTGTTCCTCGAGGGCTGCGTTGATGCTATGGAAGATGGTTTTGTCAAAAGCGCCTTCTATGTCAATGAAGACAGCTAATGACGAGCATTTGTGGTCCACTGCACATTCGATCTTGGAGATCACATTATGCAGCGCAGTTTCTGTTGATTTACCTGTGGAATACGCGTGTTGTTGTTTGTGGAGTGGTCGTTCCCGAAGAGGTCCGTCCCGAATGTGTCGATCGCAGAGTCTCTCGAGGGTTTTCAGTAAGAAAGATGTTAGGCTTATCGGTCTGTACGCCTTGGGTTGTGTGTAGTCTGGTTTTCCTGGTTTAGGGATGAAAATGACTTTCACCTCTCGCCATGCTAATGGTATATATTTCTGTGCTATGCAGGCTTGGTAGATGGCGGTCAGCCATGGCGTTAGAGCTTCTACTCCCCATTGCAGTAGGGCGGGGAAGATTGTGTCTAAGCCTGCGGACTTGTATGGTTTAAAGGTCTTTATCGCCCATTTTATTCTTTCTGCGGTTACTATGGTGCGGGCTCTGGCCCAGTCTTGGTCATCCGGGATGTGCGTTGGCTCACTTGCCCAGGTTCTGTCCTCGGATAGACTGCAGTCCGGGAAGTGGGTTTCCAAGAGAACTTTACTTGTTTCGTGGTCCGACTTGGTGTATGTGTTGTCTGGGGTTTTCAGCGACCCGAGGGTGCGATCTTGATCGGTGGATAGGATCTTTCTCACACGCGCGGCTTCGCTGTTCGATTCAATTTCTTCGCAGAACCTCCGCCAGGCCGCCCTGCTGGCGTTCCTGACTTGTTTTTTGAAGATGTATTGTGTTTTCTTAAATGTGTCCCAGTCTTCTGGTAGTCTGGAGTTTTTGGCTCTGTTAAATTGTTTACGCATAGATTGCCTGAGCTTACTAAGTTCCGCGTTCCACCAGGAGTTGCCCTTGCTCTTGGTGTTTGGATCTCTTAGCTTGCAGCACGCGTGGTAAGCTTCAATTATAAATTCCGAGAGTTTTGTTACGGTTTCTTCAAGTTGTTTGGGGTCCATTAGAATTTGGGGCGTTTGGTGCTGTGTTAGTAGGGAGGCCAACAGCCGTTTGTAGCCAGGTACATTTGTACGGCGTGGGTTGCGTCTAGGTTCGGGTTTTTTTATGTTAGCAGTAAGTGAGAAGCGAATCCTTCTATGATCAGAGCAGGAAGGCTCGTTGGATACGTGCCAGTCAGAGATAAGTTTTGCCGCGCCTTCCGAAACCAACGTTAGGTCGATAATCGTCTGTCCGCGCGATGTGACCCAAGTGGGTTCCGAGCCGCGGTTTGCGATGTTAAGGTTAGTTGAGAACAAATATGTGCATAGTACCTCACCTCTAGTGTTGGCTTTGTTGCAACCCCAAAGCGGGTGATGGGCGTTTGAGTCCGTGCAGATGACCAGGTCCAGGTTGGTGCCTTCACAGTACCTTATCAGGTCAGCCATCTCTTTCGGTGGGCAGTCTTCCTCCTCGCCAGGCATGTATACCGAGGCCAGGACGATGTCGGGTGCGTCACCGTCGGTTTTGAGCCTGACGGCTGTTAGATCTCTGGAACATAATTGCGTGAGTGTGGTGGTGGGTACATCTTTGGGTATGTAAGCACAGGTTCGTGGTTTATCTGTGCCTTGTGTGTCGAGGATCAGCTTACCTCCAATGTTACCTAGGCCGCATACTCTGTTGTTGCGGATCCACGGCTCTTGGATGAGTGCAATGGTTCGGGGTTCCATCTCCAGTGCTCTGCGCAGGCAGGCGGTAGCCGTCTGGCTATGCTGGAGGTTGGCCTGGATGATGTTTAGGGGACGGAATGGGGGCGGCAGTGGGGTGGAGTTAGGAGGAGGTCGATCCATTGGATGATTCGCCCCCCTCTTCCAGCCCATGCTGGTCTTCGTTCGGTGCCGGTGGCGGTGATAGGAGCATCTGCTCCGACCACCCTGGTGGTGAGGTTTGCCTTTCCGCAGCGTCGGCATCAGCCATCGCCGCTCTGGCCATCTCCTCCTCCAGGTGCGTCATCGTCGGGTCATTGTCGGTCGGAGTCTGTTTCGTCCGTTCAGTGTCGTTGTCCGTGTCAGAGGGGGTGGTTTTGGAGAGGAAACGCACGTATATCGACCCAAGTAGGTACGATACCCGTCGCTCCCTCTCCAGAACCTTCTGGACTTCGTCCGGTGGGATAGCCAGGGTCATGTAAGTCCCGTAGTTTTCGCCACCGACCGCTGTCGCCCTGAGCATCGTCCACCTACCGAAGCTGTACCACGGGTTCTGGCAGGCCAGGAGCGTCTGGAGCACTGGTACCTCCCCTTTGTACCGAGGTACGAAGAGCGCCACCCGAACCCGGGTCGGTATGTCGGACTGTTTAACTACCGTCAGTGTCTCGTCAGTGTTAGTCATTTTGACTTTGGGTACGTTCTGGGTCAGCCAAGTCAGGGCGTTGTCATTCTCGCACCACACGTGGACCGTGCCGTCCGCTTCCCTTGGGAGGCCACGGAAAGCCGGGACTTTGGTGGGATCGGTTATGCACGTCTCCATGATGAGGCTCTCGAGGCTGAGCTTGATGTGCTCGAACTCCACAGTCGTCAAGTCTCGGGATGGAGGCGAGAGGCAGATTGCTACGGCGAGTCGCGCAGGAATATCCTTCGTGGCCCGCGCGTAGGTTCTCCGCTCCCCTTGAGCAGCCTCGGTCTTACTGCGCTTGGCGTCCCCCTGGAGCGTACTCGGTGATGCCGTGTCGTCCGGGCGCTCCCTCTTCGCCGCTCCCTGTCCACTTGGGCCAGGTTGCGGTTCCGAGGAGCTTGGCACAGTGCTCTGTGCCAGGGACACCCGGTGCAGAAACCCAGACCGCTTGCCTCGCTTCTTTTTCGTGCGTCGTCGGTCTACGGTCTCGTCGCGGTTCCGGTCGTTTCCTCCGGATGGTCCTGGTGCGGGCAGTGATCTCTCGCGCTGGGTTTCCCCCTCGCGCACTGTTCCCTGCCCGCTCGTTTCCGCGTCCAACTGCTTCACGCGCTGGGTTTCCCCTTCGCATGTCTGCAGCCGGTCGCGTACTCCCTTACAACTAGCCGTTTGTGCTTCGCGCTGGCTATTGCCCTCGCAAATCTTGCTCAAACGGCTGTTGAGTACTCTTTCCCTGTTTCGGATCTTTCCGCAATTTGATTTCAGCCAGCGTACTTCGTCCACAGAGATAAACCCAGAACCATCGGATTCCACTTCCTTTCCCGTCCCGAGAGAGGTCATGTCCCTCAGCCTAGCCTCGATCTTCTCGCGCTGGGATGCCAGCACGCGGAGTTCGTTGCTAAGACTGGATTGTCGAGCTCTGTTATCGTCATTTTCAGGATTGTTTGTCACACTGTTCCGAACGATGCTCTGCTTCCAGGCCATCGTGGGAGGTGTGACATTCGTCAGGGAAATTGGCGCAGGAGTCGCAGCCGTCTTGGGGTCAGTTGTGTCGGGTGGCGCGTGAGCCGCGGCCAAAGCTGTTGGCGCCGAAGCAGCCTGCTGCGCAGAAGGCGCAGCATTAGGCAGATTGGTGCCCCCCCCCAGATTACGGTGGAGGCAGACCGACGAGTCGGTGCAGGATTCTCCGGCATTGCCGGTACCTGCCTGGGGAATATTTATTTTTCCTTTCTGCATTATGGAGTTTGGTTGTGGGCTTTTTTGGAAATGAGGTTACCCGTCCTCATGGACCGAAAGGAGAAGGGGGAAAATAGGAGGGAGGGACTGGGCGTGGGATCATAGGAGTGGGGTGTGGGATTACCCTAGGCCTGGTATTTTGGCTTTCGGGAGTGCGAAAAAGCGCCCGGGGGTTTTTGTTGCGTCTATTTCTTATGGAACTAGACCAAGAAACAGGGTGGCAACCTCGTGAAGGTGAATCCCCCAGACTTGCCTTGAGGATCTACACGACCGTGGCGCTCCCCCTCAAGACCCCGCCATCCTACCGCCTCTGAGGGAGGCAGTAGGATAGGCCTGGGTTTATACTACCACCCGTGCGTGTGCAAAGCATGTCGCTATAAAATCGCAAAAGCATAAGCCCAGACCCACCCCTATATTATTAGTATTTACCTGGTAATACATCTGTCTTTTATATTTGTCTACACACACACTTACATATTTTGTCATATAATATTATATATCAAAATGGAATTACTAGAATCTATTTTATTTTAAAAGTCTATTCCATTATTTTTAAAATCGCTTTAAAAATCTTGTAGACTAATTGAGAATATAATACAGTGCGCGTGTGTAGTTAAAATTTTAAGGGACCTCAATTTAGTATAATTTAAAGATATTTAAATAAAATGTGACGAATTTCTTGCACGTGTAGAAATCCAAAATATTCATCCAGTTTTAATTTTAAATATTTAAAATACTTCTGCATTGTATCCTTAGGGGTTGACAGACTGTGAGAACTCTTTCTCGTGATTCCAAATTCAAATGAGACAATTCGTGATCGACCGTTTTCGAACGTTTAACAAAATTCGAATTCCAAATTTAAAATTGCAACAACGCCGTAGGGCTGAACTTCTGTGCATTACTTATCGCAAAAGTATTTCGATAATTCGAATTATTTTGATAGAGAGAGTTGTGAATAATGTTTCAAGACTGTATGAATAATAATTAAATAAATTCTGATTCCAGGATCGAATGCATATTGTGTCTTAGCAAATTGAGCAGCAATATCTAAATGTATCTTTACAAGTTACCTAGGTACTACAAATCGAATATTAAGTAGGTATGCATGTAGAGTCATGTAGGGCAAGTGTGTGCTTAATGTTTGAAGTGATAAATATTATAAAAAATAATATCAAAGGCACAAATTCTTTGGAAATCAACAATCAAAACAGTCCTAATGCTTACCTACACATAGGTACCCAAGTACTTATATAAGGGTAACGGTGGTTCGGGTAAGTGTAGGTACGCAACATTATAACATACAAAACTTAAAGTCCCCAGTAAGACCTCAGTATGAGTTCCAGTTATGGAGGTTTCTCACTTATCCAGGTCCCACATAACCAATTTCACTGTATATAATTTAGTATTTGTCCGCCTAGCAAAAACGCTACTAAATCAAGAGAAAGAGTAAAAAAAAACAAATCTTCAAAAATCTTCCAGAAGCATGTAGAAAATGACATAGCGTGGACTTAACTACCTAAGTAGCCAGTCTGTGAGTCTGTCCTTCAACCAGAACATGTCATTGAAGCCTGCAGCGCCATTCAAATTCAGAATAAGATTAGCTACCTGCCTGCTCTTCAAAATTCCCGCACGGAAGCGAGAATTTCAAATTAATTCCAATCGACAGAAGCTCGTGCCGATATACTAAAATTGTTCTAAATTCGAAATTAGAGGCACGCTTCAAAAAGAACACGCGACGGTTTTATTTGAAAAAAAGGAAGATGGCGTCTGCGAATTAAAGAATTTGTTCGGATATTCCGTGATTTCTGAGTTAATCGTTATTAACATAATGTGATAATGGTAATGGTGAAACATGATCAGAATTTAGGCAGCCGAATTTGTTGGCAAGTTTTTTTCTGAAATAAAGTAACAATATAATTCATAACATCACGCGTGTAATACCAGAAGGGTCAGCAATATTACCTTCCTACACCCAGATTACACCAGTTATGTTTAAGTCCCGTGTCCCTATTGCCGTCAACCGGGTACGAATCCAGACTTCTGAGCTACTACTGAGAAATTCCTAACAGAAAAAGTAACGCTTTGTCCTATTTTTATCCACGACGGAACGGAGACACGTCATGCGTTTGGGGTGAGAGGTTGTTTGTTTGTGTGTTTGTGCAAATACCATGTTGCCATTTTTCTCCAAAACTACTAGTCCGATTTTGATGCAGTTTTCAGTTATGGGTTCGGGTTTGGTTGGCGCATGTTCTTAGATAGGTGTTACGGTGACAACTCACCAGGGGGCGCTGCAGCAAACATTTTTTTTGCAAATCAAAGTTGCCATTTTTCTCCAAAACTACAAGTCCGTTTTTATGCAGTTTTCAGTTATGGGTTTAGGTCTGATTGGTGCATGTTCTTAGATACAAAAAATAAAAATAAAAGTAAAAAGTTTAAAATAAAAAGCAAAATTAAAAAATTTGAAAAAACCAACTACGGTTAAAAATTTTGGAATCAAACCCAGAACCTGATGCTCAACAGTCGCATTTGCGACCACTAGACCAACGCAACAAAATAATTCACCTAACAATCTACCTCTATAACTCATTACTCCAATTTCGCAGGAATTATGTTGCCACCTAAATACTACCCATGTTCCCGCGTACTTACATTAAATGGGGCTCATATAGCAATATACCAGAATTACCTGAGCCTAATACCTTGTTACGGTATCGTAATAGACATTAAACATGTTGGTCCTAGCTCTCTAATTAGGATCAGGAGTACCTACCTAGGTAGTTAGGCACTGGTATAACACGGTGGTATTCATAGATAACAGAAACAACAGGAGATATGCCCTTTAGCCGAAAATGTATAGGAACCTGTGTCGTCAGTTCACACACGTAGAGCAGTAAAAACAATAGATATACTCTGTCGCGCACACACCCGCATTTCTTGAAACATCACTTACTACACAATCAATTATAAATCTTATCCCTTCAGACACAGCGTGTATTTACCATGCACCGTACAATTTACATAGTACATTTTGTTTTACGTAGACACTAGTGATTGACTAAATCAAAAAGTTATCGATTCTTCTATTTATTCTTCTACTAAAGCTTCTATGGGGTACTGAAAATAAAATAAATAAAAAACGATAAAATACACTTATATTTTTCATACAATACTTTTTTACATTTTATCGGTTATTTAATGCCCGAATGCTGAAGTTCCTAGTTACCTATATTCCCATTAGCTACTGATTTAATAAAAGATAACTCGAGTAATCAATGAATATTACCTATTTATTCAGTCAATAGTAAGCAATTAAAAGTACCTACATTCTATTTTCTGTATTGTTTACAATAAAAAGGAAGCGTAATAATACAAGCGTTGTTATTTGTATCTATATTAACTTTTGTTGTTTGTAAATTTATATTTTACTAGCTGATATCCGCGGTTTTTTTCCGCGTGGATGTCGATTAACGCGACTAAAAGTAATATATTAATCTCCCACTTTCAAGCCCTTTTTTATTTTGGAGGTTGGGAAATCAACAAATGACTCCTCCCGCTCTGGGCAGAATGTTAGGGAGTGTAAGACTTCTACTGACTAAAAACCACCCAAGTTCCTTGTTAGCCCTTTGTGTTGAAGCCGCGGTATCTCTTTCAACCCCTTACAACCCTTTTTTCGCAATAAAAAGTAGGCTATAGCCTTTCTCAGGCTATATATTATTATATGTGTACCAAATTTCATTTAAATCGGTTCAGTAGTTTTGGCGTGAAAGCTCGACAGTCAGACAGACAGACAGAGTTACTTTCACATAATATTAATATTAGTAAGGATTAGTCAATACATAACTATTTTAAGTAGTAGTAAAGAATATTGGTTTTTCTTATCTACATTTACGACAACTCTCAGTAATGCTATAAAATACGCAGTTCCTTACAGTATAGTAACAAATTGTGTCTAAAATAATTAATTGTATCATGCATAGTCGTACTAAGCAGGATCATCGTATAAAATATCGACAACCACAAACATCACATCTCTAGCTCTCAAAAACTGACAGCACCCACGTTTCGAAAACATTGTGAGAGTGAGAGCATCAGTAAAACACCTATCCATTGCGCTATTAGATCAGCCAACTCACTGGCCGATTTGTACTAAGCAAGCAATGGTTTTTGTTCTTATTGAAAACAATTGATTTGGTTTTTCATCATGTTTCTCGTATCACGAAGTAATGTTTTAATGAATTTAATATGAAAAACATTAATGTTGTAGTACATAAGTGTGAAATGAGATACCTACCATCTTTCGTGTAATTCACAATACAGCTATTATTTTCACAAACATTCACTGAACAACGCGGCATTTTGTAAAAAATCACGAGCAGTGAAGACGTCGCAAGTTGACATTCGACTCATTATTGAAAGTGGCATCAGGCCGCGTCGCAGCCAAATGAGTTCGCATGTACCACGCCTCCTTGCCATATCTCCTGTTGTTTCTGTTATCTATGGTGGTATTAAAGTTACGCAATATGGTTCGCTTGACATTTGGATAGACCCCTTTATAAGGCTTGGTGTAATTATTTCGATGTATTACCGACCACAGGCTTTGTAGGTGAATTTAGTATCTACGTATTGTCCTTTCTAAGTTAATATAGCCAATTTAATAGGCAATGTTTGATTTAGGGATCGGAATAGTGTTTTGAATTTTTTCATCTAGAATTTCTTAGTATCAGCCGCGGAGTCTGGATTTGTGCCCGATTGATGGCAATAGCATAAACAGCATAACTGGTAGCTGCCCAACCCTTCGGGGAAAACAGACCTAAAATTAAAACTAGCCAAATCGTTTAATACCTACAATAAAAGAAAACTAGACGTTACACTACAAATTATCGACTAAAATAAAAGTACTAAATGACAATGTCACCACATCACTACTCGTTCTAAAATTAAAACTTTTCACGTCGTGGAAATTCGAGTAGGCGACGTAGGTAAACATCGCCCGTCTCTCTCGCACCTACAACTATGTCTAGTATGCTATCCCTTTCTTATGCGACATGCGACAAACAGTGACATCTAGGTGACGACCAATGACAAAAAGGTGGGCGGCCATTGGCTGAAAGTGTCACATTCATGAAAGCCGCTTTGAAATAGGAATGAGAAGTTTTACGCGTTGGTGTAGGTACCTAAACAGTATATTTTTGTGCATGATTTTTTGGTGTTTATGTTTCTCTAATTTGTTTTTGTTATAAGTGTGATGAGGTATTACCGACACCAAGTTTAAATATTTTTTTATTACTCGACACAAGTGTTATTACGGCATGTGGTACAAATAAATAGAATTTGCTGTAAGTATGATTGATTTAGACAAATGAAATGTATAGTGTCAAATGACTTTTATACCTACCAAGGTTTTTAACATAGGTTTAAAAAATAAATATATACCTAATTATACAAAACAATAATGACCTGCATTAAATTCCTACCAAGGTACCTACTTAATACTTAGGTACCAATGTTACATGCCAAGTTGTGTTATTTGCAGAGGCTCAATTTAAAACTTTATCTTCTAAACCATAGTCAAGAAAATCTACCAAAGAAAATACATATAACGTACATTTCAGTCACATACAAAGCGTGGGCGGTCTCCCATAGCTCGTTTAAAAATGTCACCGCCTTTATCGTCGCGCTATTGGACGAAACTGTCACCGTGTCGCCGCGCGTGACACTTCTTATTGGTCAACCACGCCCATATTCTCAATTCGAATTTGAATGCGTTCCTTTTGCGCAAAATGCGTAACTCGTTTATTAAAATGAGTAGGTACTTAATTTTGGACTACTGTCATAGGTTACCTTCAGTTTGTTATCGAAATTGTGAGATTTCATTGTTTTTTCAGGAATTTCGTGTAATTTTCTGCAGGTTTTTTCTGTTGAGCTTTTTTGATACTTTTGACAAGTATTAGAACAGAAATAACAAGAATGAAAACAACCCTTACTCTATAGTTATGCCTCTACCAAAATTTTCTAGAAACTAAATGCTTATTTCAACCATTTTCTCCTCCGAAAAGTGATCTCCACCACCCAAATTAGCTAGAACAAAGTATAAGAAGTGAATGATGTCGTTTTGTCTCATAGCAGACCGCTGGGCTTGCGCGAAACTATTGATTTGAGACGCGACGGGCCGACACGCCCGTATGTCCTGGCACACAGGTGACAAGTCGACCTCTTAGGAGCTTCTGTGAGCCTAGTACTTATTGCTGGTTTACCGTTTTAGAAATATTTAGAATTTGTACTTGTTTTGGTTTAGTAATTTAATATAAGTAGGTAGATATTGAAGTTTCGAGAATTAATTTCTGTAACGGATTTGAGGCTGTTTCTTGGAATTGAGGTCGAATTTTCTAGGTAACTGTTTGAAACGACTTCTGGAATTAATTTAAGTTTTAAATATATACAAGTCTTGTAGCAAAAAGAGAAGAATTACAGGGCGTCAAAAAATTCGTCCACATTGCTGTCAACAGGAAAAGTGCCCAGAAGGCTGGCCTATTCTTTGGCCAAAGTATCAGCATTGCCATCCAACGTGGTAATGCTGCCAGCCTTCTGGGCACTTTTCCTATTGACAGCAATGTGGACGAATTTTTTGACACCCTGTAATTCTTCTCTTTTTGCTACTTGTATAATAATATATTTTTTCATAATTTTAGTTCTGTAAATTGTAGTTTGTAAATATTGTAAATAAAAGTTATAAATCGACAAACCAGGTAGGTACCTACCTATTTATAGTAACTGTTAGTGTTTGGTACGTTTTCAGGAATTTGTGTTGATGAAGCTTGAACAACAAGTAGGTACTTACGTACCTTCGTGTTTAGCTACTAAAGTATACAATAAAAGTAGAGTGACATGTAGCATGTAGGTAGGTATGTATTACCTGCTTCTAAATAAATGTCTTTAAAAATTCTAATAAAGAAGATTAGTACCTACTTAGAAAATAGAACAAGTACCTAAGTATATTAGAAGACACTCGCCGTTGTACCTACATCTAAGTATCCCTACTAATTTATTATAGGACATCATTACATCATGAAATCACTCCTGTAATCTCCAAAGGGCAGGGCAGGGCTGTAAGCAAGGTGTTCCTAATAAGTGCTTGCAAAGCCACATTTTGCCAATTATGTTAAAGTCTCATAGATTAGGGGGCAAGCTAATTCCCATCAACCAGTTACAATTCCAGACTTGACAGACGGGAAAACCCAGTAACACTTTGCCCAACCCGAAAATCGAAACGCGGATCTCATGCTTAGCACCCGTGCTTGCAACCACTAGTTAACACTAATAATTATTATAAAGAAGTAAAATTAGTAATCTCCAAAATTAATGATCCGATTCAAAATTGAAAATATTCCTAAGTTGGTACCTACCTACCAACTTTCGCAAAAAAATCTCAGAATAATTTAGTTATTTATTTATTTAAACTTCATGTACAATAGTGGTACATAGACGGACTTAATACCACAAGGCATTCTCTACCAGTCAACCTTAGGGTTAAAAAGGACAGTACTGTGGTAGAGTACAAAAAAAAAAGGATCATTAGGATACCATTTTGCAAACACAATACATAAATCGGTGCATACTAATAATTCTCAGAAATTGATAATTATGCCGCCTTTAGACACTCTTTGCAGACAAACATGGTAGTATTCAACCAAACCCGATAGATTTTCTACTATCCCAAACCAGTGGCGGTACTCCCATAGAAGCAGAAAAGCACAGCTTGCCTTAATAAAACAACGAATTAAAAAAAAAACGGTCAATACAAAAACAAAATTAATATTATAATCATTATCATCAAACTGCATGCCACGCGAAAAACGGAACGTATTGATGCGACGTTGTCAGGTTTACGTACTCAATAAACCAGAAAATACATTCGCGCGCAACTCGCACTGCGACGTTGCCAAACTTCTTCTAATATGTCTCCCGACTCCCGACCTCAGCCGATTGATCAAACAGATCGATCGGACATGATCGGGCTCGACTAGCCCTTTCTCTGTCACACCATCCGATTTCGAACTGCTTTTCTGACCTCTCTATCCTACGAACATAATTTAGAGTTGTTTGTTTACATACTTTTTGCCGGGTTTACGACAAAATGTATAGGATTTCCAACAATTTCCAAGCATGCTTTGAACGTTTGAGTTTAAAGATTGCGATTGCGAGAGAATGTGAATGAGTGTGTGAATGCAAGTTCGCGACGCGATTGAACTTGTTTGAAGGGAATTTCGATTTAGTTCAAATTAAAATTTGTCTTGAGCGTTGATGGTTGATGATGCAATATTATTCTATTGTGATTTGATTTTTCCGTTTCTTGTTAGAATTTAACTATGTTTTGTGATTAGTTTTTGATTGAAGTTAGTTGATTAGGTAATACGAAAATGAATTCGAAAACGCAAACAATAGTTCCTTGTGATTAGTTGTGATGGATTAAAGTGTGTGAAAGCGTTACTGGGCAAGGTAAATACTTTAAATTTTACAGATAAATATAATCTCTTTTGTTCACCTAAACCTACTCCTGATTTGAATATTTCTCAGAAAGTTAAAAGAAATACTAGGTACTAATCGATCAGCATACAATGTACAATGGGTTGTGGGCTGCTATCATAAAAACAATTTTTTCTGTTGGCCTTGTACCTATATTTTTTTCGAATGAAAAGAATGCTTGGAGTTTATCAGGTTACGATGATTTAAATAACTTCTCTGGTGCCATGAAAATACATCAAAATTCTCATAAACATTTGAATGCTGTTATTTCATTTTGTAGTTTTGGTAAAACACGAATTGAAACAGCTATAGCTCGGTAGTTACAATATGTGTCGAGCGAGATTATGTACCTAGGTATCTGTAAATCTATCTAGTAATAATTGCCTTCAGTGTGTTTTGTTGTTTGTCATCTGTCCATGGTAAAGAAGCGAAGAATAAAGAGTAATGGCTGTATAGGTACATTGTGAGTAATAACATTTTTTTTTCATCTTTATGTAAGTAAGTAGTTAGAAACTAATTTATTATTTTGTGTGCCATCTAGCGGTTTGCCCAAAGCGACTGTATACGAGCGAAATACGTATTGACTCAAATAGTTCAGTTGTTGCGTTTATGTCAATAGATGGCTCTTGTTAATATATTATTTTACATGATATTGACAACTTGATTTATTGAAATAGTTGTAAATTTTCGGACAGGATATAAAATACGAAAAGTGTTAGTCATAATTAAATATTAGAAAACAAAACCGGTGTTATTAAAAACCAGTGTCAGAATTCGGAACAAAAAGTGTTTTTTTTTTTTTTTGGAAATTGTGCTTTACCTCCAAATAATTGCTGGCACGCCACTGTCCCAAACATACATTCATAATAAATAATCTCGACAAAGGCCAGTCAAACAAAATATTCGTGTTACTAAATTACTAAAACTATAAAGTCGTAAGCTTTCGGCTATTCCCGGTAATGCTCGGAATAATTTTCGGCCAATTTTCGGATTCCCAAATCATTTCTAGGAACAATTAAAGTTGCACAAGGAAACAATTTGCTTACTGATATTAACTTAGTTAGGGGTATTAGTTAGGTAATACATTGGTAATGCTTTATTTACTTACACGATGTTGTTGGGGGCTCCCAGCAACATAGGTGCCTATTGGAAAATAATAAAAAGGAAATACCATAGGTATTCTAACATTCCATAACCTGTAATTCCCGAAGGGTTAATGGGTTAGGCAGAAGTGTACTTACCAACATAGTACACCAACGATTGGCCCATTATGTTAAATTTCCATCTAACAGGGGGTGAGCCTATTGCCATCAACTGAGCACAAATCTAGGCTTCATGCCTGCTACTGAGGCATTCCCGATGGAAAACTCAATAGCACTTTGCCCATCTGGTGGAAATCGAACCAGGACTTCGTGCACAACAGTAGCGCTTGTGGCCACATGACCATCGAGGCAGTGTACATTTTATGTTTAACTAGCTTTTGCCAGCGGCTTCGCCCGCGTGAAAATGACGATTTTCCATACAAACTTTCATCCCCTATTTAACTCCCCTAAGGGTTGAATTTCGAAAAATCCTTCCTTATTCCTTGTTTACATTATAAAGGGAACCTCAAAATTTCAGCTTTCTAGGTCCAAGGGTTTGGGCTGGACGTTGATGAGTCAGTCAGTCAGTATCAGGACTTCTCTCTTTATTTATATAGATAGATGAAAAATACGATAATAGGAAATAAAATGAATTAACCCTCATCCACAGACTGGAAAAGATAAAAAATAAAACATCCATCCTCAATCCGTAAGTACATCATATAAATTGTGTTTCAGGTGTCACTGCTGGAAATATCATATTCGTCATAGACATCAGAGTTTAGATAGACGTCAATCTTTGATATACTGATGAGATGAAAAAGATTAAATTATTTTTATCAAGCTTATTGTTCCAGATACAATAATATCTAGAATGATAAAAAATAATGATTGTTATCTAAAAACCAATATTATCTTGATCCTATCGATATTTTTTATTTATCCTGTTGTTGTCTATTGACTATATCGAGTTTCCTGTGCCTGGGAAAGTACGCTAACCCGCTGGTCTCAGCTGTCATTTCTAGAACTATCATAGTCGTTACTACAAGTTATCATGCCTGTAGCACACCTCCGCTGCGAAACAACAATTGCGAAACCGCTGCGCGAGTTTCGCTGTACAACAGTACTACGGTCAACGGGCGGAGATGTAGACGGTTCCTGAGCAAATGAGCGAAATCGTGTTAGAAAGAGACAACATCATAGTCAGTTTTGTACGTTAGAGCAGGGAATTTCGCTCCTGTTTCGCCGCCAAAGACCTTACAACTCACAGCGAAACTATTGCGGTTTCGCCCTTTGAGTTTCGCAGCGGAGGTGTGCTACAGGCATCAGTGGCCCGAATGTTTAACAACCAGTCTTAACCTAGGTTTACCGTGTTACCCAGTACTAACGGGTTGTGGAGGTCAGATAAGGAGTTCATCATCATCAGCCTATAACGTCTCCACTGCAGGGACTTAGGCATCCTCTCTAGGAGAGGGATGGGCTACAATCCACCACACGGGCCCAGTTGCTCTATGTGATAAACTGAAATTCAGCTGCATCCTGGTAGACTGGAAACCGACGCCAACGTAGTTGGGAATAGGCTACGCAGATGATAATCCACCAAAGGGAACACTTACTCCCGTCAGGATTTGAACTGGGTTTTAAAACTCGTATAAATCCAGGACTAACTCCAATTAGCTAACAAACTTTAAAACAAAACGGACAAACAAACATTTTCTGTTTATTAATAGCTCATTCCGTTCCCGAATAAGACTAACGTAACCCTCAAACAGTGAATCGATCTCGAAAGTTTCGAGTGCTAGTTAGGGATATTTCGACCAGGATTTTCGAGTTTGAGTGGTAAGTTTCGGGGTTTGAATTTCGATTGCTTTTTTGTTAGATTGTGAATGTCGTTTTTTTTTATATGGAAAACTATATAGCATACGAGCTTGGTTGTAAGGCAACAACAGATCTAACCATAATTCCAGTTGAGATATTATAATAAAGCACAGAAAAATATGGGCTGTAAATCGTTTTCTATCTTATCTTATGACGCTTCTGAAAAACACAAAAAAAAAACAAATTGATATCTTCTTCCTTTTAGAAATCGGTTATTTTTGAGCAATATCTTTTCCAATTAATTGTGAATTGATTTCGTATAAGTAATAATAATAATATTCCACAACTATCACACAACGCCATCTAGTCCCAAGCTAAGCAGAGCTTGTGTTATGGGTACTAGACAACTGATAAACATACTTATATATTGCTAAATACATACATATTATAGATAAATTACACCCAGACACAGAACAAATGATCAAGTAATTCTACGGTGGTTGAAAACACCTGAATCAAACATACAAAAGACCACGACTTCAGAAGCTAAATAGATAAGCCCCTGGCCCATCTACCGTGAAACACTGAACGTGAAAACAACTGTGTCAAAAGAATGCCACAATAAATCGCCGTTTGTCACAAAAAAAAATAGACAACTTCTGTCTATGTTATATTCTTGCATATTGCCGCCACTACCAAAAACTGGGTAAACAGCCCCCACTACCTTAATAAAAACGCGAAAAATATAAAAAAGCCAGTAAATAAAAAAGGGCAACTAGTGATGTTACGCAAACAGGGCTGTGCAACATAAAACTTTATGTGGGGTCGTAAAGACCCGCGCGATCCGCGGTGATATCAACAGGTAAGCATTTTAGGGTTATTGCTGATTTTTTTACTACAATGTGTTACGTAAGTTGTGGGGTTAGTGTCTTGAAGTTAATGTGGCGCTTTTTTTACTTAACCTAACTGTATACCTACCTCTACTTTTGCCTGATTCCCATCCTGAATTATATTTGTCTATTTTTAATGATGAACTTTGAGAAAAAAAATATTATGTTGTATGGCGTCCTTGAGCAGATTAATTAAATTTAAAATCAATACTTTTTTCAGATGCAGAATTGGCTCTTTTTCCTTCACACGGTCTTGAAAAGATTATAATTATACAGACAGTTACCCGTAACTGTCCAGTTCCCAATCAACCCTGAACCTAATACTTTAGTGATAAGTAAAGTCGAAGGTCAATATTGAAGAAATTTTACAGATTACAGATTTTTTTTTTAGCTTGGTGCTTTTCTATACATATACCTACATACATATTTGGTTTTCATGAAAACCATCTAATATAAGACTTTGGTTAGTCATTTCACAGCCTATCCCTATCACTACATAATTGGTTAGTCATTTCACAGCCTATCCCTATCACTACATATTATAAAACAATGTCCTCCGCCGCGTCTGTATGTCTGTGTTCGCGATAAACTTAAAAACTACTGCACTGATTTATTCATGTTGTTTTCACCAATAGATAGAGTGGTTCTCGAGGAAGGTTTTCCTCCTCCTCCTTGCGTCGTATTCCTCAGTGATGAGGGTCGTGACCTCCCTTCGATATCACTTTCTCCCGTACGATTTTCCTCCATCCATTTCTGTCTCGGGCGGTGTGGAGGGCATTATGAAACGTAGAGTTGAGCGCGGTGCGGATCTGGTCGGACCAACGTATTGGGCTGCGTCCACGACCACGAGGCCTTTTCCCGTCTACTTTGCCGGTCACGATGAGTTTCTCGAGGTTGCCACTGTCTTTCCTTGCAATGTGACCGAAGTATTCCAGGACTCTGCGTAAACATTCGGATGACAGCCGCGAGGAGATCTTGAGTTCATGCAATATGGAGACGTTAGTCCGGAATGCTGTCCAGGGGATACGGAGCATCTTCCTCCAGCACCACATCTCAAAGGCATCAATGCGTTTACGGTCTGCAGCTTTCAGTGTCCAAGTCTCAGCGCCATAAGAAAAGATCGAGAAAACTTAGAGTCCGTACCAGATTGGTTTTAGTTTTTACGGAAATGTTGCGATCTCTCCAAATTTTTCCAAGCTGAGACATGGCGCTCTTAGCCGTGCCAATTCTCCTGCGAGGAAGGTTTTAGTATATTATTATTATTTGACCGACATCCACGCGGGCGAAGCCGCGGGTATCACTTGACACCCCTTTTGTCACGCCAAAACCGTTTCCCGTTTCATATTACAAAATTTCCCGGTACTTCCAGGAGTGCGGTATAAAACTTTAGTGTAAGCTGTAAACGGTAACGTAAAAGCCACTCTCTAGACGAGTATTACGTACCTGTCTAAATGTACTTCAAGTATACTTGAAGTACCTACACCGGACTAGGTACTTCAAGTAAAACATTTTATTTCTGAATGTTGGCATTACTTACTGCTTTGATGTTGTTAGGGCAGAAATAGATGTGGGATTGGTTTTAGCGTGTTGCCAGGGAACTGATTACTCATTATCATCAGCGTATAATGTTGCCACTGCAGGGACTCAGGCCTCTTTAGGAGAGGGACGGGCTATATTCTACCACGCTGGCCCAGTGCGGGTGGGTAGATGTCACATGTCTTCGATTTTTATGGTTCTAAGATATGCCGGTTTCCTCACGATGTTTCCTTTCACCGTTTTGAGAGGACGACACTACCCAGTGTTGCTAATACTTTTTTTTAATATTATATCGTGTATCTAACTACTACAGAGAAACTTGGTTAACTGGGACCTGGATAAGTAAGAAACCTCTATAACTGGAACTCATACTGGGGTCCCATGAGACAGATTTGGATATCTGAGGCACTGGGTAAGTGGAATACCTCTATAAGTGAGACAAATTTTCAGGTCCCTTGAGGTCTCACTTAGCCAGGTTTCACTGTATTACTTAACAAAAATGTGTGTATCAAGAAATGCCTTCAGACACAACCTAGATTTATACTTTGTAAATAAGACCTTGTTTGACCTAATTAATCACACTCTCCAATTATCTAACAAGTACTAAATCAATACTCACCACCCAACCTGCTTTCCAAAACAAAATTGAAGCAACAAAGATCCTCAACAGAACACCCCCTACACCCCCACTTCACCCCCTACAACCCCCATCCGTTTATCACATCCCACATTTGCATTCCATTTCATTTGCCATCCCTCGGACACTTTTATACCTTTTTTACTGTCTTTTTATTTTTATTATATCGAGCTTTTCAAGGGTTGAATAGTTCTTTTTTTAGGTTTACGAGTGGCCTAAAGTGTATTTAGATTTTTGGGGTTAGCTCGAGTATTTTATGTGGGGGTTGATCTAAGTAATAGGAAGTGATTTGAATAGGAATTCCTTGATTTGGTTACGGGGGTCAAGTTATATTATCATTGGGTTTATTTGAATTGAAATACTTCCCTTGTTGAGTTTATTTACTATGCTTAATCTGCATAGATCTTCTGAATTTCCAAAACTTTCCATGTAGGTACATTTATATAGTTTGTTGACACTTAATTCTGCCTATCTGACCTCCACAACTCAGTTAGTGTAATACGATACCCCTTGGTAAGACTTTTGTTAGAGTTTCGAGCCACTGGCTATCTGGTACGGCTGTCAAAGGTCTACAATTGACAGTAGGAGAATATATCTTTTAAAAGTTGCTTTGTGTATACATATTGGTGGTCGTAGAGGTACACAATCACTACCAATTTATACCCCCCCTAACATAAGGGTCGTAATTGTTCTACGCGACTGCAACCACAACGTCGTTACATTGTCAAACTCATGTTTCACACATGAAGCCCGCTCGCGTCATTGACAAATATTACTACAATGACTTGTAGTTTCTGCAATGTAAGCTTCACCCCCAGGGGTGTTAACGACACAGGATTGATCGGGAAACAATCACTTTGGGGAGCACCTGACAGGGTAAAAGATTGAGGATTTTAAGGTCGTTTTCTAGGGAAAATTCTGGATTTCTTGATGATTTGACTGCCTCGTTGGACTAGTGACTGCTGGTTCTGCGTGTTATTAGGTTTTCCCATCAGGAATTTCCAGGAGGCCTCAGTGTCTGGATTTATGTCCTATTGATGGCAATTGGCTCGCAATTCGACTTTGACGTTATACCGAAAGTAAACCAAATATTACCTAACAATATAAGTGGAAGATATAAAATGAAACTAATGTCTATAGGACCAAACGAAAAGTACTTTTCACATAAAAATACAATCAAATTGGAAAGCTTCAACATTTTATTGAAGTCGGGTAAAAATACTTGTAGGCGATGCTTAGTATAAATGAAACTAATTATCCGATTTGCCAAACACTTCGATGTGCAATCCCATCTCAAAATTACTCCGCTACAAAACCAAGCTCTTCCCTTGGCAATCAACGAGAATCCACAAATGTTAGCTCTTATTATGTAGTTCGTACGTCTGTCTGTTCGGCTCACCTACTGCTAGTTAATACAACACATCTGTATCCCGCTGCGCTAGTGAATTTCACTGCGGTTGTTAAGGACGAGTCAGATCTGTACGAGTAAAGTTAGTGTTTCTCCACGAGGTTAGAAAATGGGAGTTTTCTATTCGAGTGGGGTAGGAAGTGAGAACTAAGAAGCAATGTGACAGACGTTTTTAGCCGCGCTCACCTAGGTTGATCTGTGGATGGGTGACCCGTTATATACCGAGTTTTCTCCTTGCCTCGGAAAACTCGTTAAGTTATTAGGCCCAGCTGTAATTTGAAGATGTTTGACAGCCGTTACAGCTTAGCCGGTGGTCTTAAAGTCTGACAAACAGTCTTACCAATGGGTATCGTATTATCCAGTATTAATTGAGTTGTGGTGGTCGGATAGGCCATCGCTCTATGCAACATAGCAGAATTCACCTGTATCCGGTGCGACTGGAAGCTGACCCCACCATTGTTGAGAAAAAGCTAGGCAAATGGTGATACGTGTTCTTTTCTGAAAATATTGCAATTTCACGCAAAATGACCTTTACCTTTGACCTTTGATTGCCTCTCGCGTTTATTGATTTAATTGTAAAACCATAATATTAAATGCA
Organism: Diarsia mendica; assembly: GCA_949316265.1. Classification (NCBI taxonomy): domain Eukaryota; kingdom Metazoa; phylum Arthropoda; class Insecta; order Lepidoptera; family Noctuidae; genus Diarsia; species Diarsia mendica. The sequence continues at coordinate 15,506,647 of OX438905.1, read as the reverse complement.
TTTTCAGTCAGGTTTCTCAAAAAACCGGCCTTTACCAGCTGACCACATACCTACCCCAAAAACAAAACATTTGCATAGCATAACTTTCGACCGTACAAATGTAACATGTAACTGAGCCTTAAACGCAAAAGACTCACTAGAGGTCAAAGCGGTTAACAAGTACCTACATACGATAACGCAACTACCATCTTAAGACAGTTTAATTTATTCTGGAGTAACGTCTAATTGCGATACAACTACTATTTTGACGCTCAATTATTATTGTGTACTCTGTAATTGGAATAACTTGAGATCATCCAATCATTGCCTTTTGCGAAGTATGTTGAGGTCATCTTTGAGACTTAAGTTTGACAAGGCTGAGTTTTCAAGTTGTCGTCTGCCGTAATTCCCGTATTTTCTAGAACATCCATCATTATTGATCGTTTACACAGTCCATCCATAGGTTCTTTGGTTTTCTCCCACTCTTATACCCATCACCAGTCTCTACAAAAAAGTATACTCAAAACTTACCTCATGACAATTTGGTCATTCTGCCGCATGTGGAGAGCATCGGTGGACCGGAGGCCCAATGAGAGCAAAGGTGTCCCAGTGGCAGCGGCCCCGACTTAAGAGCAGTAAGTCGTGGGTTTGAACCCAGGTAGGCGCAATACTTTGTATTACTTACTTATTTCTTCACCACTAGATACTCTCAAAACAGGAAACCGGTCTTTCCTAGAACAAAAAAGAAACGAAAACATCGACCAACCCCACTTGGTCTGCGTCGTCCCAGCAATGGGAACATTAAAGGCTGATTATCCCATATGAGGAAAACCACTTGGGAACATCGTTTTCAAAATAAATAAAACATATTCTTAACTGTTTACAGGTTGGAGAAAAGTGTCTCTTTAGGCTTTGCGTCTAGAAATTTGGAGTTAGGGGCTTAGGGTTCAACACACAGCTACCATAAAGATCGACCTTGAATGGGGATGACCATTCTTCAGACAACAAAAATTCCATACTTAACAATCATGTTAGATCTCCCCAAAATACTGAGTTATTATGAAAATTTCGAAAGTCTTTTAGTCATCATGTGATTCTGATTTTTCACGTACCTAAGGCCCAGTGATGACAGATGGACTAAGGCTGTCACCAAAAAGCGTCCAAGGACTGGGAAAAGTAATGTGGGTCGTCCAGTGGCCTAATGAGCAAGCAGGTGACATAGTTGCAAACTCACTGTAGCACTCTTAAAACATTGTGCTAGTGGATGCTTTGATTTGTAAATGGGTCATGGAGGTAATTTAAGTAAAGTTATAACCTGAAAAACTAGTATTTACAAAAACAGCTGTTAAAAATTTGTAACTTTGACCCCCAATATCTCCGAAACTAGGGGGTTCCCAGGTATGGTCTAGAACAAAAAAGCGATCACAGTGGTGGGGAGAGCAAGTGCCTTTCGTTTGCGTTAAGGGTTCTTTTACACCCTTTCTGGTAATAAATATCAGCTCAGTTTTCCCTAACAAGGACCCTAGAAAGAGTGAGTTCTATTCTCATCCGAGGACCACACTGCATAGTGACGAATGTGACGATGGCTTTCCTATATCCTGGTGTTCATAATGCCACCCGGCACCGAAACTAGTAAATCACACTTAAAATGAGCTTAAAGTAAACCCTACAGTGTACACTGCACTTAAAATAATTTCAAGCGTCATTTGAACTAATGCTGGGCTAAAGAGACCGCCTAGCGTTTGGTGTTGCCAACTTTGAATTGATATAAATACCACACTTGTATATTTTATTTGCAGGCGGGAGTAAAAAACCGAACTATCGAACTTCTAAAAATTCTAGCTAACTTGGATCTCATGTTTTTGAATGATTTTTCTTTCGTCAATCATCAGACTGAGAGCGGTGTCAAGGCCACCACTGTGACTGTCACTTTGAAATACGTTACATTCGTCTCACTAATAAGATACAACAATTAATTTATGTCATTGGATCAATAGAAGCATATTTATTGTATTTTATTTCCGTAAACATCCTTCTTTTCCTAAAAATGAAAAGTAGTGCAACACTGATCAGTTGGTAAGTCAGAACGCTTCCATAAACAATGCCATTAGCGCGGGCGTTACGCGGCGGATTTTAAATTTGGAACGCGCGCCGCCATTCGTCATGTCGCCGCCGCGCCAGCGACACGCCGCACCGCCGACTTAAGTTGTAGCCGGACTGAAGATTTTGATACTTTCGCAGATATTTTTTTTAATATGAATTCTTGAAAAAAACTGTTACAGTTTATACATTTATGTAGGAGAATGTGTAGCTTGAAACGTATTGTCGTATGCAAATCATAACAGGCTGAAAATAAATTCTTACTTCGTTTCCTATTTAGGCCATTTAGCGGTCATGTCATGCTACATTAACAAAAATAATAATATGATACGAAAACGTGATTGATAGGAAAGATAACACTGACGCATAGTAATAACGTGACCAATTTTTTCCTTAAAATAACTACAAAGGTGATATTCCCCACTTTATCAACAAAAGTTTTGATAATTCTGCGAATTTGTACCTAAGTATTTAATCCCAAATCACTTAAAATCTTTGATTGATTTTGATAAAACATTGTTTTCAGATTACAAAACCAGTACGACGACGCAAATATTATCATTGGATTTATGATACTAAATCAGCAATGATAAAATCTATCCGGACATCAGATTTGATATTCTAGATAGTTTTTTAACTAGATTAGTTCCACGTATTTCAAATTAAACATTTTATGAAGACACATACATTACATACACATCATTGGGTGTGGAGGTTCAAGGTAGATTGGGAAAATTTTAGAGTTTCGGGTAGCTTGTTTTACATCGCTGAAAAAACACATTAGATAAATCTTGCGATAATAAAAAAAAATATCGATAATTGATTTTATCTTTGCTAATCGATACCTATCACTAAAAGCGATTTTTGTCTCTGTTGATGCATCACATATTATTTGTGTTTAGTACATCAAGACAAGATTGATCGAAAATAAGATCAAAATGTTAAATCAAGATAGGTAGGTGCATTACATGTTTATTATAAGTAGGTGGACCTACCAATGTACCAATAAAAAAATACAATCTTAAATTTTGTTTTCCCAACTCTCATGATTATGAACAACACTTTCCATGGGACCATCAATAGTAAAATTCCATAAAAAATGGGAAACAGAAATCCACTATTCCCTACATCTTGACAATTAATAATTGTTCATAATACAACTTTATTAATACAGTAACTTTTTTATTATTTGTTTTTAACTTTGGTCCCTTTCCCTTAATAAAAGTTGTTTATAATCACTACACAATACACATCACTACTCTACAATGATAAAGATTAGATTTATGGCACCAAAAAAAAACTTGTTAACCAAGTATCAAAACATCACAGTCACAGTACACTCCTTGTGACTAATGACGTCATGTGTCCCGCACAGCGATCGCAAAAGCAAATGACTCGCGATGAATTTAAAATTGGAACTTTGCTAACGAGGGAGGCGGCACGTTGCGGATTTGTGAGTTATTGTCGCCTTGTCGCCTGGAACAAACAACGTGAAACGACAATAATTGCACATGAAAACATTCTGTTGTGGCTTTGCCTTTAATTTGTTTTTTTATTGGTTTTGTAACAATACCACTGAATAATAATATAACAGTATCTTTTATTCTCGTAGTCTCGTTTATTTGTCTCTTTTTCAGTGTTAATTACAATGTTAATGACCATGTCAATTTGAAAAGTTATATTCTCTTATTTGCTCTCACGTGGTGGCAGCCCCGATTTACAAGCAGTAAGTCGGGGTTTGAACCTTGGCAGGTGCATTTAATTGTGTAATAAATTTATTTCATCGCTACTGCTCTCAAAACGGTGAAAGAAAACATCGTGAGGAAACTGGCATGTCTTAGAACGAAAAATTCGAAGACATGCGACACCTCACCGCCTACCAACTAACACTGTACCCGTGTGGTGAATTATAAGTTAAGACATTCCCTCTCATATAGAGGAGGCCTGAGTCCCTGCAGTGGGAACATTAGGTATAGGCTGATGATGAGAGGAGGCCTGTGTCCCAGTAGTGGGAGCATTATAGGCTCCATATGCTTTGCATGTCAATATAATTTAAAAGAGCATGACACAAATCCAAAATCCTGGCTGCAGTAGAACCGTGTTGCAAAAACCCAATCACAATCATATTGTTTGACCTGAGAATTGGAGCTTTTGCCAGCGGCTTAGCCCGCGTGAAAATGACAATTTTCCATACAAATTTTCATCCCCTATTTAGCTCCCTTAGGGGTTGAATTTCGAAAAATCCTTCCTTATTCCTTGTCTACACTATAAAGGGAACCTCTGTGCAAAATTTCAGCTTTCTAGGTCCAAGGGTTTGGGCTGGGCGTTGATGAGTCAGTCAGTCAGTCAGGACTTCTCTTTTTATTTTTATAGATAGATAGAAGAAAATGAGAATCAAAATCACTAAAACGTCCTGAGTTCGATATCCAGGCTGGGCAGTTACGCGTCTCTCTTTCTACATTAAAACCGTTTCACGTTCAACAGACGCTAATTACTTTAGATATAAATACAACATCCTAAATTACGCCCCAATCAAATCAAAACAAACCAACGGCTAAGTCCACCGCACATTTCCCGCCAAGTTAGGGGCCATCTTTGAAAACAGACGCGCCATCGCGGTCGGATCATGCGTTTGTAATAGGGATGCTCGATATTGTTGCTCTATCGATAGTCTGGAACGATAATAAGACTATCGATCATACGAATTGAAACTTCTACTAGGTTCGTATCGAAAGGGTTCGTCGGGTATCGTCCTCTGGGTTGCACGATTCATGCACTTTGGATCAATATAATTAAAGTATCGTACCGGTCTCATTAATCCCTGTAATTTAGGTACGATCTGTTGAAGTAGGGAGCGAGCCTATAGCCACCAACCGGACACAAATCCAGCCTCTATGGCTGCTACTGCCAATTTCCTGATGGAAAAAGATAATAAGACTTTTCCCGACCCGAGAATGTAAGCCAGGATCTCTTACTCAAAAGTCGCGCTTTCAACCGCTAGACCAACTAACTAGTACTTTAATGTATCAATCAAACCAAAATCGTATTGATTTGTATTGTTCCAAAATATCGATGTATAACGTTTTATTGTATCGATACTATAATCTATCGATCGTGCATCACTACTTCGCAGTTTAAAAATACACGGACAGTGGCGACGCGGGTGGCCGTCAGAGAGATCAATTATTGTCTATTAACACTATACAGCCAGGAAGTTCTAGTGTATACAACGGTGTAAGCTGACTCTGTCGCGTTGTTTGTGGTAGAGCTTTGATTTTCGAATTAATTTTCTTTTTTTTGAGCGTCATTCTTGTGTGTAGTTTGGGAGTCATGTAATGGGCATGGGAAGAAAGGAAAATGAAATAGTTGTTATGTTTTTAAGATCCTGCCGGTCACATCACTAGATTATCACTGCTCTGCAAAAAAAAACAGAAATATTTATGTCTAATGTCAAGGGGTGAGATCGTCGGACTCCTAAGTCATAGGTTTCGAGTTCGACCAGGACATGCACTTCCGATTCTTCGGAGTCATGCGCGTATTGTATAATTTTCACTTACATCGGCGAAGGAAATCAGCATGCTTGAAAGATATTTCTCGATGGCATTTAAGCCAAGTCAGCGGCACATGGGCGCTAAACTCTGACGCCAGGTTATAGGCACTTACCACAAAATAAAGAAGAACACTTTTAAAATATGAAATATTGGCTAATATTGGCACAAGGTCCTCATGTGGGAGGCGAGCATATCTCTGTATTGCTGGAAACACGTCAAAGTTCATAGATAATTGAATAAGATTAATTAAGCGAAAATGCCGATAAATGATTGTTTTCCTGGAAATCTTAGTCAACAAGTCAATGCCTTAGATTCGTAGTCGTGCATGCCACATACTTACAAAACATATAGCCATCATTAGTACATTTTACAAAAAAATTACCAGGGTTAAATCGGAAAATTTGACCGGGGTGGAGACATTCGTGGAAAATTGTGGAATCCACAACCAACCTAAAGGTGCGTGGCACAGATTTTGTCTGTGAATGCTATTCGTGTGTCTTTCTTATATAAATCTTCCCATGGGAAGGGACACTGTGTTTGTGACAGGTTTCGTCGTCCTAAGCATTTTCAAGAAATACCTTCAGAGTTACAGGGAGATCTCATCACATTTTTATTTAAGCCTTTTGGCACAACAGTTAAAACAAACCTTGGTCGTAATGTCTTTAATTCAGTATTGGAGATAACAGAATTACTAAGAGTTAATATTAAGTTTCCACACTGTTGATGAGTACACCTACCTACTCAGTAAGAATTAGGTTAACTTAATTATCATTCGATGATCATACGACGTGCGGTTCCGTTCTAAATACAATTCTTAAAAAAAAATACAGGGAAAAACAAAAGAATTCCATTCAGCCATTTTGTTGATACGCTCTTGCTATTCAAAGAGTATGCTACTCTAATTAATCTTAATTGCGTTTTAAAACCAGATTATGATGACCTCTTCATGTTGTAATAGTTTGAAAGACGAGAATAGATGACAAGGGTCTTTGCATGATGGTTGGTCTCGTGTCACGCATTGAGTCAGCGTGGCCACTAATGAAGAAATGCAGAAGATCCGTAGCGTCCTTCATATTTACAGTTATCAATCATCCAAATTATAGAAACTTAGCACTAAGTCGTTACGGTAAACTTGAAGAAACCTAAACAAGCACCTACTCCCAACTTCTACGGGCCTAGACGAAGTGATATTTTAGATAGGTACTAGCTGATGCCCACGGCTTCGCCCGCTTGTATGTTGGTCAAATCATATACTAAAATCTTCATCGATAATCACTCTATCCATTGGTGAATACAGCATGAAAATCTTTTGAGTTTATCGCAAACAGACAGACGGAGAACTTTGTTTTATAATAAACTAGCGGACGTCCCGCGGTTTCACCCGCGTAGGAATACAGGGATAAAAAGTAGCCTATGACACTCAGCAATAATGTGGCTTTCTATTGGTGAAAGAATTTTTAAAATTGTTTCAGTAGATCCCGACACACAAACTTTACCTCTTTATAATATTAGTATAGAAGTATAGAAGTATAGATGTAGTGATAATGATAATAGAAAACTTAAACATGCATTATTAACGGACCCTTCATGTAGCGGCCGCGACAGCGCGAACACCTTTTTTTGGGGTGTAAAATCACGTTTTACGGTAGGAATCTATGTAGCGCTCTCAAAATATTGACTCAACTCAACTCAAATATTTTATTTCAATTAAGCCATTACAGGCACTTTTGAATGTCAGAAGGACGGAAGAAGAACGAAACTACGAGTGCAATACGTCATTCCGAAAGTCACCACGCCGAACCACACGCCACCGAATGCCCGCAACAACGAACACTGCGAGCACGAAAGCACGCAGCGACGCAAACCGCAACAACGAATGCTCGAGACCCCGAATCACGGAACAACGAATGCACGCCGCAACGTGCAACCACCGCCCCGCGACCCGGAGCCCCGCACACCCGCCGCCACGGCACACGCCGCCGCGCGCCCCCGCACCCACAGCACTCGCCGCCGGTAACATCCGGCGCCGCGCAGCCCGACGCAGCAACTCCCGAAACGACGTATTGCACTCCTACGCTACAGTCACAATCACAAGGCATAATAACTTGTGAAAGTACTGTAGTTGCCAGTTCCCTAACGTAGATCTCATGAAGAAGAACGGGCAAGAAACTCCATGGACACTCTTTTAAATCAGAATTTGTTACAAAATCTTGGTACATTATATCATTTATGTTGAGATGGTATATTATGTGAGAACTATGTAGCAAGACGTGCAAGTTAAGAGCGTCCAGAGTAAAAAGATATAAAAAACAAATCAAAGAATTGTGATGTTGGATATTATACACCAAAATAATAACATTAAACCTCGAAGGTAAGGTCCAGAGCAAAAAAATTAAGATGACGAGGACAACGGCCTTTTGATTTCGTTCCCGATGTTTTTCATCAACATCATTTCAGCCGAAAGACGACCACTGCTGGACATAGGCCTCCCCGAAGTGTCGCCACATTGACCGGTCCCGTGTTTCTCGCATTCAGCCGAGCCCCGCAACCTATCATCGGTCACCGGTATTTTAACACACCGATAAAACTGAATTGTTTTCAAGTAAGCCTTCTGAAGTTACAAATTCTGTTCCACGACCCAAATGTTACATTGGCATGTTAATGACACTCATTGCCCGCCAATCAGTTTAGCGTCTCGCATTTGCTGTTCACATTATGTTGTGTGTCGTGCTAACCAGCAGCCATCTTGGCACGTGTCTAAGGGCATGTGCCGACGATCCAATGACGTGATTGGTTAGATCTGTCATCATCTGCATAGCCTTTTGTCCAACTATGTTGGGGTTGGCTTCCAGTTTAATCGGATGCAGCTAAAAACTTGGAGCAGTATTTTCATGGAGCGACTGATATTGGAGCTCCACAATCCAGTTAGTAGTGGGTATTAATTATGATGCCCTTTGGTAAGACTTGTTTGTCAGACTTGTTTGTCAGACTTTCTGGCCACTAGTAACGTGGAGCCACACTAACACGTTTTGCTGGATATAACTACTGTGGCAGTGTCATCATCATCATCAGCCTAATGTTCCACTGCAGGGACTCGGTCCTTCTCTCTAGGAGAGGGATGGGCTATTATCCACCACGCGGGCCCTGTGCAGATTGGTAAATTTCACATGTCTTCGATTTTTTTGGTTCTAAGATATGCTTTCGGTTTCCTCACGATGCATGTTTTCCTTCGCCGTATTGAGAGCAACGGTGATGAAATAAACTACACAAAGTAATGCGCCTGCCCGGTTTCGAATCCACGACTTACTGTTTGTAAACCGGGGCCGCCACCACTATGCCACCTCTGCTCACTCATACATTAAGTCAAAAAACTCTGCTGCTGGATGGATACCAAGCTAATCCGATGATGAAAGACGTTAGTTCTTTAAATGTTTCATAGATGGCTCTGTAGTACTTTTGGTTATGTACATGGTCGTACTTTGTAGGAACTCCAACAGCATTATATAAAGAGTAATAAATACTGTCCGATTTTGCAAGCTGACGATTGTCATAGAACTGATATACCTTTTGCTTAACATCGATTTAGGTTAGGAGTAATGCCTATTTTCTTATAATGGCAACAATAAAATGAATGCCTAAATATTATTTTACTGCGGGAATTTCAACTCTCAGCACTTTGTTTTTTTAATATTCAGACTTACATAATACTCGTAAACTACACAGATGCGATTTTTGGAACTTTCTTAATTATTTTTATCAATTGAGATTAGATTAAAAACAGATTATAAGATTATAACTATAGAATATATAAATCAATTAAGATAATAATGTAAACAGGATATAAACCATCATGAAATTGATACATTTAGATGGCGCAGGCGGTTTTAAAGCAACTGATAATGAATAAGAACAATTTTATTAATGACAATTTATTGTTCAAAGTTATCACAATATTAGATGTAAGTAAATCGACAAAATAATACAGATGATAATAGTAATGTATTTGAGATTATAGGCTAGTACATCATTTGTTTGACATAATAAAAAGAAAGATGAAACACCAACTAACACTAACAAACATCCTCCAATTTTTTGGAGATCACGCAGAAGCCACGCTGAGTCTACTCCGCCGTGGCAATGATTTCCTTTCATCATCATCATCATCATTGTCTTGCCCTTAACCCAATTTTAGAGTCGGTGCAGCATGTCTTCTTCTTCCATTACATTACATTCAATTATATCACATTACATTACTTGCCTGTGTCTGCGGAATATCTCTGGTCTCGATGGCTTATCTTTGCTGAAATTCCGAGGACTATATTATCTGCCTGGCGAACGTTTCATGCAATAATGCAGTGTAATAGCACCTACCCGTCTTACATTATCCAATAATTTATTTTATCAAGTTTGTAATCACCTATGCGTTTTAATCCCACTAAAAACCGAACACGTGTAAAACCGTTGACTAATTTCAATATCTGGCCTCCATTCAACAATGAAACGCCTATTTCAAAGCCATTATCAAATCGTCCAAAGGTTCGTAGGAACAAAAAACTACAATTTAATTCTTTAACTGTCGTTTGAATGCCGGAATCACGATGAATAATGATATTTGTGCGTGCTACTCCTATGTTAGATGAAGAAGTGATCGGGTTTTACGTTCCATTGGTAATGAAGACTAACTAACAGAAGCACGTGGCTTAATAGGGGATCGGACAAAAAAAACTAATTAGTCCGTCAGATAGATTTCCAAAAAATATTGAACACCTATTTTTTCTTTTTTCACATTAACAAAAAATTAAGACGATACAGTGCTTCGAAAACTCGTGAACTCCTCGAAAACGTTACATGTCAGTACATTTTTAACCCACAAGTGACGTTACCACGTTTTTATCTTCGTTAATTTTCATTAATTCGTTAAAACAAAAAACACGTATCCAATCCCCTATTGTCGCTCTTTAGGTTAAGCCGTGCTTGCCTAGGTTGGTCTGCGGATGGATGACCACCCATTATTTACCGAGTTTCCTCCGTGCATCGGAAAGCACTTTAAGCTGTTGGTCGCGGCTGCTATAAATAGATCTTTGGCTGTCGTTACAGGTAGTCAGTGACCTAAAAGTCTGACAACCAGTCTTACCACAGGGTTGTGGAGGTCAGATAGGCAGTCACTCCATGTAAAATGTTTTGTATTCAGCTGCATTCGTTTTAACAATGTTGGGGCATTGTTCTGAAAAGGCTAGGCAGATGATAGCTCTGAAGACTAACTTTTGGCCCTTAGTTGGTCTGTCTGAGAACAGCAATATTGCCTTTTTTTTGCAGGCGTGGAAGATTCTAAAAAGCCAGAAGGTATAGACAAGTCTTTTCAAATTCATTTCAGAATCAGAATAAAGATCCTCATCAATGGTTTTCAGCAAGACGTAACGTGTAATGAAAACAATGTAATGGTTTTTACAAGAGGACCGGAACATGATAAGTCTAGGCCAGTAAGAATTAAGAATAGCAAAATAATCATTCGCCATAATTATAGTTATTTAGATCTTGGCACTCACTAGAGTTCTACTCGAAAAATGGAAAAAGACTACAATGTTGCTGACATCTGTTTGAGGCGCGCCATGCAGAGTACCTACTACTACCTACCTACATGTAACATCTGCCTTCCTCAGCGCAAAGTGCCGGAATATTCAATAAATAATGATGTTTATGCGTGCTCCACAACAGGGAAATGATCAGAATCAGAGGTGTCAGTAATGATTGTGTCACGAAGTCTATCATTATACTGTCGTAAAGCTGACACTGTATTGAATGATTAACTATTTGAAGCTTTGCTGACAGTGGTTCCAATATTTTAAAGCCGTTTTCCGGGCTGTCATTTGTGGATATTTGACAGTCTTAACAGGTAGCAGTCTAACCAATGATTAGACCTAGTCTAATCATTCTAGTTTTCCAGTAAATGGATTGTGGAGTTCAGATACGCCGTCAGTCAATGTAAAATATAATCAGCTGTATCCGTTTAGACTTGGAGCTGACCCCAAAGTAGCTGACAAAAGACAGTTTACGATATGTAAAGCTGATCGTCACACCTTCAAAATATTGTGGATATTAATCACGTGACATGAAGACGTGGCCGGTTGATGTCCTCAAAATTACTTCAACAAGAACGTGCCTCTCCAGATGTAGTTCTAGTTCTAATGAACCATCGTGAGGTTATTAGCCTGATACGGAAATCAATTACGTACGATAAGGTGTCTGCGAGACTTCTGTCACAGTCGGTATCATTAGTTTGACAGATTTATATTAAAAGATAAGGTAAAGTCGTTAGCTAAAGCCAATGATTTTGGTCATTTGCGGCCCGATTCTCACGTAGCCTAGTATCTACGTGATGAAAATATAGTATACGATGTCATTTTAGATTTGGATGAACGTTAATTGGTTTGTGAATGAGTTCATAGTAATGAAAATGATATAAGGAAATATCGATGTGAACTCATTCATGTTTAGTTTCCTCAATGCATTTTATTTATTTTAGAAGAGAGTTTCTAGAATGATAAGATGACTCTAACGAGATTGTAAATGGCAAAGTTGTGAATGTGACACCACAGGCCTATAAGAGGAAAGATATATATGATGGCCTATTACAAGTCTATCACAATTTATCACTTATGGTAAATATTTGTTACTTTACTACGATTCGTTTCCAGTACAAAAGTATGCAGCTGAATACTAGTATTTGCAGCAACCAACCGCATAGTAGAATTATTTTCGGAAGTTATAAAATATTCACCAAAAACCAAACCAGTATACCCTCAGGGTTATACTGGTTCATGTTAAAATAGAGCATCGCTTAGCTAATCTTCCTGTACTTAGTCTCCTTCCTTCTAATATTCTTCCGTATTGTGAGGTCCGTCTTAAATTCTATAGCACAGTACTATAATTGTTTTATGATTGGCGGGTGCCGCGAAATCATCACCATTGACAGCTGATACTTCTCAAATTATATTTCAGTTATTACAAATTATTATGAGTCATGGTTAATTCTATTGAGATTGATTCTCGACCTTGTGTCTTTTTTGTTACAGTCGCTGGAAATCGCCACCATTTTGCCCCTGGGTGTTGCATTGGTATAAAGGGTGGAAGGGACAACACTGCGAAAACAGTCACCACGTATTCAGTACAACATTTTGAAGCAGTGGTAAGAAGGCTTCAGAAAATACAAGAAATATAAAAAATAAGCTGTTCAAAACATTTTGACAGTGTTGATATTACAGTTTTGTAGGAAACAGCTTTTTTAATAACCGACGAAACAATTCTATGCGTATATACCTACCCTTCCCTCCTGAATACCAATAGATGTGTTCCAAAGAAATAAAGTTTGACTGCAGGGCCTCATCACAGTCACCACAAACGATGGTCCAGCTACTGTCCAGCTTTTTTTTTTTGTACCCCAGCGGCACTTTGAGAAGCCTGTCCGGAGCTACTGCTAACGCTGTGGATATATGGCAGAGTTCTGGTCGAAGCTAGGGAAAAAACAGGATAAGCAGATAAAATTTGAAAATATGATGATAGCAATATTTTTCATTTTATTGGAGCGACTACTGAGAAGGGACTAACTACAGAAGCGCCTATTTAGACTACCGCCGATCAATCTTCAACGGGCCAATATCCTGATAATAATATCAGATTGTCCACAAAAACACTATCTAATCTTTTAATTGGCGGTACTTAAAAGGCTATACTTATTATCTTAGATCAAGTATCTGATCTTAATTATCTATACGGGTAAACAAATATGATTAATTGTAAATTAATGACGTCATAACAAGACATCGTTAGACTGTTTACCTACTTATAGTTACGTATTTCCCTATTTCTGAGAACGGTGGCTAAACACTGATGGCTTTCCTAAAGGCTATGCTTTGAGTGTCGACCAAGGCATCATCATCTGTCTACTCTTTTTACTAAATTTATTGGGGTCGGCTTCTACTCTAGTCTTACCGGATGCAGCTGAATACCGGTGTTACACATGGAGCGACTGTAGTGTAATTAATTATTTTTCACTAAACGAACCTTATTTTACTGAAATACCGACGTAACCTGAAGAATTGCCAATCTTAAGTGGCAGTGGGCCTAATTACTCGCCGACCGGATGGCCGATGGGGTTGAAAAGTTCTGAAACCGTGAACCGGAAGACGTTGCATTGAAGCCCACTAGGTAGACCGAAGACCTCATGAAGGTTGCCGGGACCCGCTAGTTGCGAGACGCACGGGACTCGCTAATGTGGCGACACTTGGGGGAGGCCTATGTCCGCCAGTCGACCTCTTTCGGCTGAAATGATGATGAGATCTCACTTAATTAAAACCTTTCAATTTGTTTGATGTTCTGGTAACCTCCTATTTTTTGGCGTGGTTGAAATGAAATATCCATGATGATGATAATAAAATGATACTATATTATTCACTAGCTGATGCCCGCAACTTCGCCGTTGGGGATGTTTCAAATTATATACTAAAAACCTTCCTCGAGAACCACTCTACCCATTGGTAAAAACAGCATGGAAATCGGTTCAGTAATTTTTGAGTTAATCGCAAACAGACAGACTGTCAAACAGACAGCCGCGGCAGAGGACTTTGTTTTATAAAATGTAGTGATTTCTGTACAATATCTTGTATTTTTCTGTAAAATTCTTGTTTTTCTCTAAATAAATAAATAAATGTTTCTCGGCCCATTTGGTATCATAATCAAGGCACACATTTCGGCACATGTAATATCCTTAAACATATCAGTGTGTGACTATGTTATTATGACTGTTGACAGTGATTGATGCCGACTGTAGTTAAATAATAGTTTTTATACTTTTGTCATAACGTCTCTCATTCTAGGAAGTATTGGAGGCGAAATGTCAAGGGCGTCGGTAATTTTAACATACATATCAATAGCTATTCAATTATTTGTATTGAGAGGTGTCGTTTATTGTTAATTTAAACTTTGAACTGAGTTTTTCTTTTCTTTTTTATTGAGGCATTAAAAGTCCCCGTCGCGTGTCGGGCTGCGGATTATCGAAAGCATAACGCGGCCTCGGCACAAGGGCGAAGAAGGAACATAGGTTGGTTTTTAGTCAGTAGAAGTCTGACACTCCCCTTCGCTCTGCCTAAGAGGGGGGGTTATTCGATGATTTTCCACCCTACAAAAAAAAAAAGGCATTAAAAGTTTTGGCAATTTTTTCATTTTATCTTAATACTACCTTTTCCTAGACCTTAACATTACACTTAGATTTTCTTCAACTTGCAAAGCTACGTAATTTTTGTGAACTAAGTCAGTGCCAGTACAGTTATGCAGCTACCTATCATTGGGGATGCTTCACTTATTTCAATTCCCTTTATTTTGAAGCATATCTCGACTGCCCCGTTGGCCTAGTGGCCTGCTGTGCACGAGAGGACCTCATATGCACAGTAATAACAATCAATAACACTTCGGCCGACCTGGGAATCGATTTCCAGGTCGGCCAAAGTGACATTGGGTTATTCCGCCAGGAATTTCTCTGTAGCAGCCGCGGAGTCTGGATTTGTGCCTGTTTCATGGCAATACGTCCCCCCCCCCCCCTCTTTCCATGAAACTTAAAACATAACTGGCAAAATTTGTGTAACTTCGGGGTCTACAGGCGTTATCATCGCGGCTATTATCTTTTTATTTTTATTTATTTATTTATTTATTGGCCTATCTACAATTGTTACACTGTTTGTTCACATAATACAACAAAAAAGATACATGCATAGTGTACAATATGGTGCGATAGACACAGCATGCAAATCTTGTACTAGTTCTGGCTGTGTGAGCTTCAAGCAAAAATTAATCCATGAGAAAGACATTATCCTGGTATCCCGTAACAAGATCCAAACTGAATTCCCCATAAGTGTTGTCAAGTACTCATTAAAAACTAAAGATACATCGTACAAATGGAATGCAGCGTTCTTTTTTCGAAAGGCAACGTTCGCCGTTCCCGCCCTCGAACGTGATTGGCCGATAGCCGAGTACGTGTTGATGCGTTTGCGCTGATAAAACGACTGTTTTGTAACAGCGGGCTTCGAGTGCGTTATGGGGAAAATAAATGGCTTTAGTTTTAGAATAAACCTTTTTGGGTCAAACCTTTTGAGATGTAACATAACATCACGCTTGTAATCCCTGAAAGGTTAGGCAGAGGTTTACCTAATAGTACACTCACATTTCGCCAGCTAGGTTTAAGTCCCATGTGATAGAGGGCGGGCATATGACACCAACCGGGCCCAAATTCAGGTTCCGTGTCTGCTACTGAGAATTTTTTGGAGTTGTATCATCATCATCATCATCCACAGCCCGAACTCACCCGCTGCTAGCGTAGGCCTCTCTTTTCTTGTGCCACTCTCCACGGTCCTGTGCTAGCCATTTTTTTTGGTCGGTGGAAAATCATCAAATGACCCCCCCCCCCCCCCCCCTCTTGGGCAGAGCGAAGGGGAGTGTCAAACTTCTACAGTTACTGACTAAAAACCGAACCCATGTTCCTTCTTTGCCCTTGCGCCGAGGCCACGTCATCTCGTTCTAAAATCCGCGGCCCCGGCGGGCCTGTACTAGCCTCATCCAGGTTTTGCCCCCGATGGAAATTATGTCGTCTGCCCATCTCGCCGCCGGACGACCCACATTTCTTTTGCCAGTTCTTGGACGCCACTCGGTGACAGTCTTACTCCACCTGTCATCACTTAGCATTGCCAGGTGTCCTGCCCAACTCCATTTTAGTTCCGTAACGCGATTCCCAATATCGAAAACCTTTGTACGTCTTCGGATTTCGACGTAAGGAACTCGATCTATTAGTTTTATGCCGAGCATGGAACGCTCCTTGGCTCTCTGTGCCACTCTCAATCTGTACACAGCTTCCTGCGTGAGCGTCCATGTTCCAGCACCGTAAGTCATTGTGGGCAGAACACACTGGTTACAGAGACGGGACTTCAGACATAGGGGAATTCTGGCTGATTTCAAAATGTCGTCCAATTTACTAAACGCCTGCCCACCCAAGCTGTATTCTTCGGGATATCTCCTTTTGCTGATGTTCTTTGCCAAAGGAAAGAATATGACCAAGATAGACATACTGATCAACTATCTCCAACTCTTCATTTTCAACTTTGACAGAAGAATTTGAAGAGCTGTTGATATTAACCATAATCTTCGTCTTGGCCATATTCATCCTAAGTCCTACTTTGGAAGAGACCTCATGTAGGTCTTGAAACATAGTCTGTAGATCCTTGAAGTTTTCAGCGAAAAAAACGACGTCGTCTGCAAACCTTATGTGCGACAGGTAGGCACCATTTATATTAACACCGCAACTGTCCCAATACAGGCATTTCATGATATCTTCAAGGACTGCTGTGTAAAGTTTTGGTGAAATGGTGTCACCCTGTCGCACTCCCCGCTTGATCTGTACGGGTTTAGACAGGGTATGCATGCGAACCTGTAGACTGGCCGAGGTGTATAGTTCCCGCAGCACGTTGTATGGAGTTGTATAGAGTTATATTAATAAAAAAATCTTTCGGCCAGTTTATATTGACAAAAGGGTGCCTCGCTTTGACTTTCAAAAGGGGGCTAAGTCAGACTGAAGGCAGAAGCCATATGTAAAAAAAACTATGTTAATTCGTTAGACTTTTTTCTGTTGAGGTCTACTAACATAAACACCAATCAGTATTTAAATGACAATAATTTATTAATTAAAACTATATTTACATTATTTCATAACCTAAAAAAATTAGTAATTAATTATTAAATACTATCACGATCTAAAATTATTTAATTACTATGAAATTCTATCACGATCTCTCTCTTTCCACTAATCTTAAGTATATCCTTTCATTAGGTGTAAGCAGTAGTTTCATGGGTGTAATAGTTATCTTGTCCACCGTGTTCTTGGTGCACTCGACCCGGTACTTGGAGAATACCTTCACCATACAGATTCCAAACTGGAGTTGCGCAAACCTCGAACCTGTAAGAGAAAACTTTGATGTAAAAGATAGAACGAGAAACTATTTTAACTATCTGGGTTAAGGTACCTATTGGCAACAAGAGACTGGAAGAAGTGAAACCTAAAATCCTCAAGTGGCGAGTGTTTTGTATCGCACCGTATATTTTTACCATGTCAAACTCTGACTTACAGTTGTTTTCACTTGAAAATGATAACATAACCACCAGAAAACAGCAAAGCAAAATAACCGTAAGTACGGAAAATTCCTTTGCATCCTTGTCAGTGGATGATGATGACAACGAATACTCATCTATCACGTCTTACGACAAACATAACATAAGTTGCCCCCACTTGCAACCAAATGAAAATGAAAAATTAACAGAATTAGAGTCATTAGTAAATACACTGCGAGAGAAACTGGCTTCTGCTGATGGTGAAATTGAAAACTTGATAACAGAGAATACTTCACTTAAAAATATCATAATTAATCATGAGAAAGTTATATACAACCTAAAGAAAATATGCAATAGTACACCTAAAAGAGTTTCAACCGTATCTAAGAGGAAAAGTCTAAATAAGGGCAAACTGAATGTTTCCCATGAAGAAGATTACCTGCTTCAAAAACGAAATAAGGCCGAGACTCAAAGCAAAAAAACAACACCTAATTCTGATATAAAATCACAAAAGCTAAGCAGAAAAAGGACCACAACAGAAAATCAACATACAAATACCTTATGTTCCACAAACACAAAACAAAATAAAACATCACAAAGGACAGATATAGAGGATAATGTTATATATACTAAAAATAAGTTGTGCATTGTTAGCGCCAACAAAACCAATAATATACTATCCATCGCAGAAGAGACATTCCAAAACCTACAGATCTGCCACTATATGTCACCGAAATGCGGATTGCTGCAACTTATCAGCAATTTGCATCAAAAAGTTGTGGATTACACGTTTAACGATTACTGCATAATTTTAATTGGCGAAGAAGATTTTCAAAAAACCAATAATTATGTTGAAATTATAATAGGATTAAGAAAAACACTAGAAAACATTCAACATACAAATATTATTTTGTGTCTACCTACATTCATACTTAGCGATTACTCAACGATGTTCAACTGGCGTATCGAAACGTTTAACAACTTACTTCATTTAGATTTACTGTCACATAACTATATAACAGTACTAGACACCAATTTAGACTTATTTTACGACTTTACTATGTTTTCAAAATATAACAGAAAATTAAATAACCAAGGAATGAAAAATATCTTTCAAAACCTACTGTTACTTATAAATGATCTAAACCCATCAATGTCACCACCTGAAGTTGAACCAGATCTGACAAATCATGTAAACACGAATTCGATCTCACATACTGAGTTTTTTCTTTGATCATATTTATGTTATGCACCAGAATATTGCCGGACTTATAAATAAATCAGATCTATTAACCGTGCACATTCAGGAGTTGTTAAGCAAACAAATAATTGTAGATGTTATATGCATAACCGAGCATTTTATCATGTCGGGCCAGGAACATCTTCTTCATATACCTAACTATAGGCTCGCGGCATGTTATGCAAGAGGCAACATAAAACGAGGTGGAGCCTGTATTCTAGTCAAAAAGGGTCATGAGTATATAGAATTGCCCAACATTATGAAACACTCGGTTACAGGAATAATAGAATGTTGTGCTATTAAAATGAAACAACATAATTTAATTGTGCTATGTATCTATAGGCCACCTAAACTGTCTAATTTAACTAAATTTTATGAAAATCTAGATGTTATTTTAAAAGATGTTTGTACTAATCGTCAAACTAAAATAATTTTATGTGGCGATTTTAATATAGATATTTTAAAGAATAATAGAATTACTACGGAATTTGAATGCTTTCTCCTGAGCTACAACCTTAATTTACAACTTCATGAAGCAACACGTCCTATTAGTAATACTTGTTTGGATAATTTTGCAGATAATTCCAAACAAAAATGTCATTGTCGAGTAATAGATTTAGGGCTATCAGACCATACAGCTCAATTAAGTAAGATAAAGGTAAATAAATCATGCAGGATTAAAACTTGGAGAACCAAAATTCGTGACATATGTAAAGAAAATCTCATTAAATTTAATAACTATCTGCAAAATCTATCGTTCTCTAACGTATATAACACAGAAGATTCTAACGAAGCGTATGATAATTTCTTTGAATTATTTAAGCTGATTTATGACTTGTGCTTTCCCTACAAGCTAGTGACCGTAAAATCAGAAAAACCAATTAAGTGGCTATCGCGTGGCATTAAGTTGTGCAGTAAAAGGCAAAGAAACTTACTTTGGAAAAATAGACTAAGTCCGTCACCAGAAAATAAAAACGCTTTTGTTAATTATTCCAAAAGGTTTAAAAAAATTATTAAATTAACGCAAAAGGCCCAAAATAATTACTTGATCAAAAACTCGATTAACAAATCAAAAACCTCGTGGCAAATAATAAACAACAATAAAATTAATAGGGAACCAATTTCACAGATACGAAACAATAATCAGTTCATAACGGATCCTAAAGAAATAGCAGAGTCTTTTAATAATTTTTTCATTGACCAAAATATTAATATACCAAATAACCCTGTACACGACGTTAAAAAAATAGATCATAATCCAAACTCAATATTTGTGTCACCAGTCGTACCTCAAGACGTGATAAGAATAATCAAATCACTTAAAAACAAAAAGAGTTTTGGTTATGATGGGATTTCTACTCAAGTCGTAAAAATTGTTGCCAACTGTATAGCTGGCCCCTTAACTCACATAATTAATATTAGCATATCATCAGGAACATTTCCTGAAGGTTTAAAAACTGTTATTGTTAAACCAATTCATAAAAAGAACAGTAAAGACGATATGTCGAACTATAGGCCGATATCTCTAATTCCCGTTTTTTCCAAAATATTAGAAAAAGTTATTTATGAAGCAATATTATCTTTCCTAATTAAATTTAATATACTTTGTCATGAGCAATACGGTTTTAGAAAAAATAGAAATATAAACATGGCAATTTTTGACTTGTTGAACAATATTATGTCAAATGTTGATACCAAAACGCCTATATGTGCTATATTTGCAGATATGTCGAAAGCTTTCGATTTTGTCAACCATAACATACTTCTTCAAAAATTAAACTCCTATGGCATTCGAGGAAATATCCTAAACCTAATAAAAACATATTTAACTGGTCGCAAACAGATGACAGAAATTTACAAAATATGTGTCAAGTCCAAATTAGAACAAAAATACTTGTCTTCTAAAAGAGAAATTAAATTCGGTGTACCACAGGGAAGCGTCCTTGGGCCTTTATTATTTTTAATTTATATTAACGACCTCCCACGCCAAATCCACCATCCCATGGTACTCTTCGCCGACGATAGTACAGCACTCTTAAAATGCGATAATAATAAAAACTATGAAAACGATATTAGCTCCAACATTAAAATTATTATAAATTGGCTGCATAGTAACAACTTACAAATAAACCTACAAAAAACAAAGATAATGCATTTTTACCAAAGGCTTCGCATCGGTGATATTAATATTAATTATAACAGTCAAAATGTGGACAGAGTGGATGTTATAAAATTTCTGGGAATTTTAATTGACAGTCAACTGACATGGAAAGCACAGGCAGAAGCAATTTGCAAAAAACTTAGCGCATCTGCATATGCACTTTATAATCTTAGGAAAAAAGTTAATATCAAAACAGTATTACTAGCATATCATAGTCTTGTCGTTTCCATTTTGAGATTCAGTATTATATTTTGGGGTAATTGTACCGAAAGAGAAAGCATTTTTAAAGCCCAAAAGCGCTGCCTACGAGCAATATTTGGTCTGAAGGTTACTGACAGCTGTGTGCAATATTTTAAAACTCATAAGTTGTTAACGTTTCCATCTCTTTATATTCTAGAAATTGCTCTTTTTGTTAAATGTAATCCGCATCTGTTTTTAACTTTCTCGGAAAGCAGACACAGAGATGCAAATTTGCGATCTCAATATCAAAACATATTACGCACAGTTCGATTTAGGACAGCTTTATTGAAAAAAAGTGTGTTCGGTATGGCGCCGGCAATTTTTAATCATATTCCTAATTGTATAAGGGAGGAACCAGTAACAATTTTCAAAAAGAAACTAACTAATTTACTAATGACTAAATGTTATTACTCCGTATCGCACTTTCTAGCTGATAAGTTGTAGCTGTTTCAGAGCTGATGATGAACAGCATCAATATTTGCATGCCAAAATGGTAGAATGTACAAGGATTCTCTAAAATGATGTAACCACCTTATTGTAAATACCTACATTATAAGCAAATAAACGAATATTCTATTCTATTCTATTCTATTCTATTCTATTCTATTCTATTCTATTCTATTCTATTCAAAATTATGCATCTGCTCAAACGAAATTTTATGCTGAACACAAAACCTTTCGAATTTCACTAGCTGCTTAGACACTGATTGACGCAGCTAACTATGATACTGTCGATACTTCTCGTCATTCTAAACCTCAAATTAAGTAAACGCAAAAAAGATTGCTGTAAAATAAAAATAAAATATAGGTTGGTGAAAATTCATGTTTTACCGTAAGACTCAAAGTTCATTACTGTGCTGATTAATGCATTTAATAATAAGGGGGCTATAGAGATATTTAATATCAAGAAATAACATTAACTACTTGTGGAAAAGTTTGCAATGACGAGGAAAATATATACATACATATTTTTACACCTATTATAATTATCAATTAATGTACTCACCGAGACAACTCCTAGGCCCAAGTCCAAAAGAAACCATAGCACAGGGATGTCGCTCTCTTACGTTTTCCGGTAAAAATCTTTCAGGATTAAACTTTTCAGGTTCAGGATAATATTTCTCATCATGCTGAATTGAATACGGTGAAATTGCTACTATAGTACCTTTGTTAATGACGAAGTCTGTGCCATCCAACTGAATATCTCTACCAACATTTCTAGCAACAGCGTTCGTTAAAGGATGCATTCGTAACGTCTCATCGAAAACCATCTGAAGGTATTTCATTTCTTTTAGTGCTTCATAAGAGAATTTACCATCATGTTTCCGAAGGACGTCGTCAATCTCTTGTATCAATATTTCTTGTACTTCGGGGTTCTTAGCCAAGTGGTACATTGCATAAGTTGCCAATAAAGAATTATTTCCATAACCCGCGAAGTAAAATATAAACACTTGTCCAGCTAAAACATC
The DNA here is from genome assembly GCA_949316265.1 of Diarsia mendica. Classification (NCBI taxonomy): domain Eukaryota; kingdom Metazoa; phylum Arthropoda; class Insecta; order Lepidoptera; family Noctuidae; genus Diarsia; species Diarsia mendica. Next base: position 15,483,760 of record OX438905.1, on the reverse strand, counting down.
ATCTGTTACTTCCATCCACAGTTCTTTTTCCCCGTCTGTTGTTTTCCCTGAACTGACATCGCGTTCTCGTCTCAAGCCCATCAAGACATCCATTGTTCTATTTCTATCAGTCTTTGGAACAGCTTCTAGATTGCCACCAGCCGTAATAACTTGTTTACAAAAGTCAGCCACATTTTTTGGAAAAATTGATAAATTAAACTTCGACAGTGTACCAGGAAATAGTAGCTCCAATTCTAGAAGGTGTGTTGGTGTTTGAATTCCATCGTGCATCACTTCACATAGATCATTATCGTCATTGTATGGATCCACGTCAATACCGAATGCGCCCATCATTATTGAATCAACTCCATACTTCCTAAAAATTGGCAACGTGTTTATTTCTGAATCCTTCTGAGTAGCGTTTTCTATGTATTCAATGAACTTGTCTGCTCGACCGGCAAGAACATTAAAATTGGCTTTAAACTTGCTAGATGTAAACACTGTCGTTAAATGCTTCCTTAATATTTTCATCACGGTAACATCGGAATGGAAGAGATTGTCCCCCAACTGCTCCTTGCTGTAATACACTCCACGATCCGGAAAAGAATCAAAGTCCTTGATGAGTATTTGTTTCACTATGTCAAGATCACGAATCAGTAAAGTAGGAGACATCATTCTGTAGAGGCCGACCACTTTCTCGTTGGGATATTGCTTGTAGAGTTCACTGTACAGCACTCCGACGTGCTTTCTTCTGAAGAATACATCGATGAAGTCTCCAAAGAATGGGATAGGGGTCGGCCCTTTGACATTTCTATCTTTCCAATAGTTGAAGGTTCTGGTGAAGTAGTAGTAAAGGAAGCAAACGATAGTGATAAATGTTGGTAAATATATAAACATGGTTATAGTTCTCGGCCCAGTGGCTAATTGGTTACTGATGAGAAACGAGGCGGCCGAAATTTTATATATAAATGGAGAGCTTGCGATACGGAGGTGCAGTGATAAGAGGCACAATTTGTATGAGTCTGTTTTCTTACGCTTGAACTTGTGGTCCGAACGCAGATCAATGACTGCAATTATATAATTATATTTGATTAAAATTGGATAACACAGATCCTTATGCTGCTTTTTTCACTTTACAGATCACCTTCAGATGTTCTCATCTTTTCCAGAACAATAAATCAAGCTATAAACAGTAAAACACGACGATCTTTATCAACACAAATCCGATCAGTATCGTTCCGATTAAAAAGATATTATCTTTTAATAATGTGCTTTGGGTTTTCCACAAATTTTCTGTCGCCACTTGCTTTTAAAACAGCAAGTAAAAAATCACTATAAACTGAAATTACGTCTGTTGCTTCCGAATTGATTTTCGTAATTGTTCAATAAATTCTTATAGGTACGGATTAAGAATCACAGTCCTAATTATAACCCGATGTACTGGCTGAAGTAACGAACGAGATATAATTATACCCGAGTTTATCTTTGATAGTAATTCCAATTCGGCAGGAAAAAACTTGTTTTTTTTTATGATTCATAGATGACTCTGCCCTGAAGTGTGATGGGTTTTTTTTAACCTTTGGAAAAGTTTGGTTTAGACAATTAATTGACAGTATTTATTATCCGGTTGTAATTGAGTATTAAGCTCATGACTTTATCGTGCCCAGCCTGTCCTGTAACTTGCACATCACAGGAGCTGATGGAGGCTCCTGAAAGTGCCAAACTTGTCGGCGAATTTTGGGCCGACTCAATTTAGATTGTCATCGACACGCTATGAAGATTACTTTAGCAACGATGATTAGTTATGTTTTCCCATAGACATCTCGTAAATACTGCCCCACAAACGATGGGATACTTCGTATCGTGTCCTGCTTGTCGTGTTTGGTACTTGCACACCACAGGAGCTGATGGCCGCTACTAAAAGTGCCAAACCCGACGCATAGGTAAACCTCTTAATTTGTCTTTAGGTCGCTTCGAGCCTTTTGTCCAGCGTATTGTAGACCAAAGTTTTAATACCATCAATAGTCCCGTTAGCCTGCGTCCGTGCGCTTCCGAAAGAGTGGGACTTAAAATGAACATGGACAAAACCAAGGTCATGTGGAATGCCTATGTTACACCCACTCACAGTATAAATATGTACAGTAGTGTGACTCGGCCGTGTCCTTGAAATAAATGCCTACAGCCGCGCGGTACGTAAACATGCGTAAGGGCTGCCCGCCTCCAGTATTTTAATTACATGTGCTTATTTTGTGTTTCCATTTAGTTTTGTAATCGTAAATATACTTTTTAAAACAAATAAAATACTTTGTGAATTGAATAGAAAGTGTTCAATAAACATGCGTGTTGTTTTTTGATTGATAGATTTAATTAAAAAACCATGTTTTTTTTCGGGACATATAAAGAAATACTTATCCATTAAAAAGACACACATTATAAGCCTACCTACTAGTAAGTGAAATTATTTTATAGTCTTATCTTTAAAAGTTTCCAGGTAATTAAAAAAAAGTTATCTCTGGATACGTTATTAACGAATTCATAAAACCAAAAACAACACAAAAAATGTAAATTAAATGTACTTGTCTTATTTTTAGAGAAAACATCGCGCATTTATTGTTAAAAAACAACATACCGTCCGCTCGTCACTGCGGCACAGTCGCGACTGTCTGCATCCCAGGCGCATCCCTTAATCGAGGCGCGTAGGCATAGCTCGCGCTTCGTCCGTTTGTATGAAGTCGAACTACTGTATGATAATATTACCGTGACCCACTCCTATAAAGATCGGAGACTCTACACTCGAAGTTGTAGACGATTATGACTACCTGGGTAGGTAGGTCCAACTTTGAGAAAGAGGTCAATCGTCGAATCCGACTCGGCTGGGCAGCGTTTGGGAAGCTGAGAAGTATCTTCTCGTCCAACTTAGTGTGTGTTGCCAGTGATTACATACGGGACCGAAACGTGGTCGCTCACAATGGGCCTCATTAGAAGGCTTAAAGTCACCCAAAGGGCAATGGAGAGGGCAATGGTCGGAGTTTCCTTGTGTGATCGAATCAGAAATTAGGACATCCGCAAGAGAACCAAGGTTACCGACAGAGCCCGAAGAATTGCCAAACTTAAGTTGCAGTGGGCAGGGCACATTGCTCGCAGAACGGATGGCCGATGGGGCCGGAAAGTTCTGGAGTGGCAACCGCGAACCGGAAGACGTTGCGTTGGAAGGCCTCCCACTAGGTGGACCGATGACCTGGTGGAGGTTGCGGGGATCCGCTGTATGCGAGACGCACGGGACCGGTCAATGTGGTGACACTTAGGGGAGGCCTATGTTTAGCAGTGGACGTCTTTCGGCTGAAATGATGAATGATGATGAGACACCTCCTTTCAACAATCACATGATTAAGTAATAATTAATCCATTAAAATTCGCTGGTAAGATTATAGATACGTCACTTATTACCGTTTATTACGCCACTTATTACTTATTATCGTTATTTGGGAATAAATCATATCTATCAAAACGGGCATCTAAAGATTAAACTGATTTCCTATCGTATAAAATATCACTAGATGCATAATTTACTATAAATAGTACTATATCTTGTTATACTTTGATTTGTAAGACTGTAATGTCATCAAGTCTAGAACAGCAGGAAAAAAAACAAGTCAAAACTGTATCGGAATTTTAGAATCGTATCCAAATCGTATCCAAATGTTTGCTTAATTGGTTTTCCATGCATCCCGATTATCAAGTATCAAGCCTGATTCGTACACGTAATTATTATAATCTACATGTTTACATACTTTTAGTTGTAAAAACATTGTTATCTTGTAAAAATCTCTAATAATACCTTTGACTGGTGGACTAATTGATTGACTGATCAATCAACACACAGGTCTACTGACTTTAAGTGTGTACGTAAGACCCTTCTTAGTGCACGCTAATGGGAAAAAGAGGTTTCACAGTTTGTATGAAACTTGGTCAATAAAGCTATAATTTGGAATTGGAGAAAAATATTAAGGTATTATTTGAATACATTGAAAATTATGCAACACTAACGATAAAACGTCTAGATGTTTTTTGTTGTTCATAACTTCATAAGAGTGTGATTAGCTCCGATTACATATAATGAGTTGGTATCCTCCGTGCCTCGGTAAGGATGTTAAGCCGTTGGTTCCGGCTGTAATTTACCAACCAACAAGTTTACAGCCTAAAAGTTTGCCAACAAGTCTTACCGAAGGGTAACTTATTACCCAGTGCTAACTGGGTTGTGGAGTCTGTACTCCATCAGTCATCAGTCGCTTTAAAAACAACATTTGTACCTATTTCTACTGTCTGTTGCAAGTGTTGGCACTTCTTCTCTGCCGTCACACTCGTGGCAGAGTGGTGGCAAGCTTGCCTCGTGCATTCGTGGAGCGGACCATTTAGTGCATTTTTGATTTGGTCGGTCCAGCGCATTGATGATCTACCGCGCGCCCTCGTGCCCTCGGTTTTGCCCTGGACCACGAGTCGCTCCACAGACGTGTCCTCTCGACACAGTGTTGGCACATGCGTTGTAAATTCCGAGTATTCATATGATGCATTTATGGACGATCCGATCTCTACACACCCAGTACTGCACTAACTTTGACAATACGGTAAAAAGGAAATGCCCTTACAGCAAGACTATAACAACCACAACGAATCACAAATCTCCAATCACATCTATGAAGTTCACATTCAAAAAATTACCATCAAATAAAATCGCCGAAAAAACTGTGTATCAAATTTGATACACCAAAGATACCGGTGTCATTATGAAGAGGCCAACTGTCTGAAGAGGTTCGGTATATCTAATTAAGGCTTGATTTATGATGGGCAAAGTGGGAGCAATTATTGTGGGACTATTAAGAACGGAGAACTGGGAATGTTGGTGCTATGATTTTGGTGGTGTTTTTGAGGATTCAGTTATGATCGTACCTTGTAAGACACTTTAGTTTTGTGTAACGAGAACGTTGTGGTTTAAATGAAGATGGAGTGAAAAAAAATTAACAAGTATGCTTCGATGGTTTGGTCATGTGGAAAGAAGGAGGTATTTTAAGGGAGATGTGAGTGACAACACCGGGAGGGGACGCCCTAGAAAGACATACACTGACCTTATTGGTGATGTTCTTCAGAAAGGACAGGGGCGTAATACTCGCAACCGGCATGTATGTATGACCAAATATATGAACGTGGACGTTGTAAAAGAAGTATATGAGAATCGTAACAAGTGTTGTTCAGCCATTGGAAAAAGGCGTAAGTTTATTATCTATGGCGAGTTGAAATTCACTTTGAGGATAAACAATGTACCTACTGTGATTGTACTGCTTCAGGGCAAAGGAGTCTTCTTAGATTCAGTCCATGATTGACCCATTTATTCACAGTGTATTATTTCGTTTGGTGATAGTTTGTTTTATACGAAAAATGGATTTATTTATCATTCAATATTGATTTTTATTCTTTAAATTATAGTTTCATAGTTTACCTTTTCTATGTGCTAATGGCTCATACGAGCAAGAAGCGCGGGTTCGTGATAAATTTAAGGAGTGGAGGGAAGCCTTTGCCCAGGAGTGAGACAAAGCAGGCTGGAAATAAAGGAGATAATTAAAGGTACCTATTCAAAAACTGGGTACTTACAAAAATTAAACAAAGGAATATCTAGACCTACAGTAATACTGGTTAGGCGTTAAATATGGTCACACTACAAAACAATTGGCAGATGATTATGCAACATGCCATTTTAAGTCCCATATGCCACGGAGCTGCTACCTTATAGCCAGTTATTGCACACAAATGGCATAAACCCCAACCAATCATTATGGACTAAGCAGAACTCTCTACTGTTTTTTGATATCGAAAAAAGTTAAATAAGTGTGGGTCAAGATTGTTTTTGTTAGATTTTTTGTAAAATAGCTTTTCGATGGAAATAGTTATCATATTTGAAAACAATGTTATGATAAGGGTCAAGTTCTATAAAAACAGTCTAAATAAAGATGCAGATCCAATTTACCAAATAACTTAACAGAAAATTTCCAAGTTCTAGAACTGCACAAAGGTCACGGACATTTTTTGTAGTGGCTCGACAAAAAGTAATAAAATTACTACTAATTATCAATGATAAAAATATAGAAAAACCCGACAACAACTGCCGCGGGCAGTACCCCACCAGACAACACTCGTCTGGTCGGAAAATCTTCCCTTTTCTATAGTAGATGACGAACTTGAAACCCTGTGCTTCATTCCTCTATACCACGTAGTAATCAAACAGTGGACAGAAAAACTACTTTAGAAGTTACACCACTAGGATTCTGACTATCGAACGGCGGAAGTCGAAACACACCTCACACACGTCCTGTTGCACCATGCATCTCCAGGACCTTGAATGACCTGTCCGAAGCCACTCCTATTGTTAATAGTGACTTCGGTGAGAGTGGTTTATACAGCCCTAACGAAGCCGAGAGCACTGGTGTTTTACACCATTCCGATTATTTTTTTATTCTGGGGTTTACCTGGAAAACTTCTGGTAACGGAGATATTGTAGGTCAAAGTTTTCAACATTTCTCCCTTTTTTTAACTCCTTGTCTATTTAAAGCATCCATGAGCACAATGTTCTGAGTGCGTTACAGAGGTGTTTGCACACTAGCGTTGTCTGTAATAATTTTGACGCAATATAACTTAGTGCGATCTACAGAATGCTTGGTTGACGGCTTCGTGAAGAGTCCATTTACACCAAAAATTATCCACACGATAATAGGAAGATAAGGAACCCTAAAAAATATTTTTGGTTGGACTCTCAGCAGTAATTTGGTTGCTAAAGAACAAAACACGTGCAATCCTTTCATCATCTGATAATGTATTGTGAAAACTGCAGTTATTTAGAAATCTTGTATTCACAACAATGCTCTTAGCCCGCGGTGAGCTATTGTTACGCTTTATCGATGTGCGCATAACATTTAAACCTGGATGTCTGTTACACCGATGAGAACTTTGCGTGCACACTGCAGCTGATCCAGTTCTGTTTAAATGCGTCGTTTGGATGCTCGTTACTCAACCGTAACTAAAAGTTTAACTAGTTACAAAAAACACTTCAATTAAATCGAATACACTACAGCCTTTGCCTTGAAAATCGCGGATATAAATATTTTAAACATGTAGAATATCAAACAGGCATCAATTACCTAGAACAAAATAATACATAAAAATATAATTCCATACTCCAATCGCAGAAATCACATCCATTAATCTCTTATCATTTAACCACAAATTACATGACAGTGGAACAAATGAGCGTATTAAGCGTTCCCACAACGCAGCGACAGGGGACGTCCGTTCTCGCCCGCTGCCGCGGGGCAAATGGCTCTTTTTTCCTTTTTTCCGTGCGGGTAGTCGGACAAGCGAGCAAGAATGTGACCGTGTGTAGTGCGATATGAAACGCCGCTGGGCGTAAAGACACTGGTTTTTTGTTTAAGGAGCGAATAAATTGCTGTTCTTAATCTCTTCGTGAGATGGTCAATGACTATAGCCCTTGGACATGCTGGATGTACTCAAAGTGCAATATCAAGGCTGCTTTTGATATTGCGATGATATTTTATTATAATAATGTAATAACTATACTGCTTATGTTTTGTTTAAGGACTGCTATTCTATTGGCCTTCTTTAATCGTTTCATTTTAAGTGAATTTGGCAAAGATCATTTAAAACAAGTAATAGTTGCGATAGCATACTTAGATCTATAGAAATATAGATAAAAAAATAGCTAGAAAATCCATTGAATAAACAAGATATAGCAGATCTCAACTACCAATTATGATCACTAATGCTACCCCGAGATTGATTTTTAATTGCTGTACTTAAAAACTATCTCACCGCTAAGACGTGATGTACCATCGCCTGCAATAATGCATGGGCAGTTCAGAAAAAATACCGTGTGAAGCAAGAAATGACGCCACCTGGCGTAAATAAGTACTCGATTAGCAACATTGATTATATTGTTGATGCTACACTAACTAGAGGCCGCTCACGCTGTATAAAATGTTTATGTAGTTTGTTTTTTCTGTTTAAACATTCAAATAATTTATAATGAATTATTGTATGTTTGTTAAAATTAAATATTATTATAATTTTATAACTAGGTATCTGATTTTAATTATCTATGTTTTAGTTTTCAAACTTGAGGGTAGATCGAATATGAATTCATAAATAAATTAGTAGGTAGTAGAAATAATTAGATTGAAGATTTATGGGGTAAGACTAAACTCAATTGATTGTTCGCTAAGTTTGTTTAGATTACCTCATTCGAGTGTGTTTAGCTCAGTTTTATTTTAATTTAGGTGAATTAACTTATTTCATCAAAATGAGTACGCGTTGTAATATTGTTTTCGTTACAAGAGCTCAAATTACTGATTTGCAAAATCAAGGCAAAAACTTATCGACACTCGAAACTTATTTATTTATTTTTTTATTTATATAAACAAGGTAGCTTCACAGCTTACAGGATAATAACTTAATATAAAACAAAACAATACGCCAATTACGAAGTACACAATAAAAAAACTAATATAAGGTAGTCGAGAGTGACTAAAAAATATGTGTGTGCATGTATGCGTGTGAGTGTTTATGCTGTGATGGTGTCTGTGAATGTGTGTGATGATATTGTGTATGTGTGAATATGACTAACTGGGTCTGGCACTAGCGATGGAACTGTGAACTTTGCTGTGAACACGCGTTTGCTCCAAGATTCCAATAATCTCTTTTAAGACGGTTCCGACTTGTCGACTTATCTTATTGTTAACGTAAGTAGTTTTGATTTCAAAAATTTTATAAGAAAAAAAAATGTTTTAGTTACGACTATACTTATTAGATAATCATTATTGCGTATTATATATTTCTGTTATTTTGTTGCAGAGAAAAACAGTTGTTCTATGGGTACGACAATTTGAAGACGAGGGTTCTTTGCAACACCATTAAAGAACTAGTAGACCACGGCTCATAAACACATTACAGCGTCAAATCGTGTTATGAGAGTATGAAGAAAATGGATTCCTGCCGATGACCGACTATGCTGCTTTTTATGACTCAAGTGTTGACAATGCTCGTCGTGCTTTTAAAAGTGAAGAGCTGCATTATAGGAAGCATGTTGTGAAGCCCTGGCCCTCAGAAAACCATAAAAGGGCAAGATTACAGTTCGCTTTGGATCATGTTAACTTTGATTTGAGTAATGTTTTTTCATCTTTATAGATGAAAAAACTTTTAAGTCCAGTGAACACGGACGCTTATGTTTGTGGTGCCGAAATAATACGTGCTAAACAAGTGGTTATGTAGTGTCCAATATGCTGGTCATATTACAGTGAACGTGTGGAGATAGATAAGTTTTGCTGATCCAGGATTTATATTTCATAATACTTAAAAATAATATTAGTTAACTTTAGTACTTATTATTTATATATTAACTGGAGACCGGGTTATTATAACCTATTACATGACTTACGTATATTTAATAACTAAAAAAATTCAAACACAACAATTTTTTTTTACATTTCTTAGGAACCTTTTCGTATGTTTTTGTGCAATTGTATAGCTGTTATTCTACCTATTTAATTCATTTAACTTTTCACTTTTGTGATAAAATAATCCGGTCTCCTGTTTGTCTTTGTTGAGGTTACAAAAGCTTCAATCCTCTTTTCGATTTTGGAAACGAATACTTAAGCTATGGCCTCAATAAGAAGTTTTATATATTATAACAATGTTGAACGATAATAAATGTCTGTTTTTGAATAATAAACTGTAAGAAATAAACCTCTAAAAGTGTGATAGTGTCTTTTTATTTGTCTCCGTTCATCCCTGTTGCTAACTAACTACTAACTCGAATATTATATTTTTGAATGCTATGCGCACTTATTAGCTTAATTAAAACATTCCTTATGGTTTCTTTTTTTTTTTTTTTTATCATTTAACTTCTCACTTCCAACCTAATACGTGTTTCCTAACTTTTTACTTACCTAACCTATTCCCAAGTCAAAGTCCATTTTTTTCTATATCTCAGCAGAATATAATTTAGTTAGGACTAAGTTATAAAAATCTACCTCGTTTTTATTTCACGTACAGGTGACACCGTGAAAACTTTAAAGGTTTAATTTCTTATTATTATTTAAGTAGAAATCTATATCTATATATACCTATATATTATATTACATATTACATATAATAAAACAGTAAAAAAACTGTGTCTGTACATTGAATATATTAAAAAAAAAATAATTGACTAGGGTTTAGAAACAGTAATAAAGCACGAATCCAAAAAAAAAACTGTCTGTTTGTCTGTATGTCTGTTTGTCTGTTTGTTTGTACACGCTAATCTTCGAAACTACTCGACGGATTTGAATGATTTTTTTGTTGTTGTATAGTTATTAAGTCCGGGCAACATATAGGCTATAATTTATCTTGGAAACTTGAACACCTGATGCAGAACTGCAACAGACCAGCTTAACTATAAGAGATACAAAAATGGTACCATAGCAAAAATTGTTCTACGTGATGAGCATTTTCTGTTCAGAGAATAAATTTAAAGATCTGGAACACCTGATGTGGAACTCCACGAGCCCAGCTACACAATAACATATATAGGAATGACGTCTTAGCAAGAATTTTTCAGCCTGATGAGCACTCTCTGTTGTCGTATAAAATTTGAAGATCTGGAACAGCTGATGTGGAAGTCCAAGAGCCCAGCTACACTATAACATATATAGGAATGACGTCTTAGCAAGAATGGTTCAGCCTGATGAGCACTCTCTGTTGTCGTATAAAATTTGAAGATCTGGAACAGCTGATGTGGAAGTCCAAGAGCCCAGCTACACTATATAACATATATAGGAATGACGTCTTAGCTTGAGTTGTTCAGCCTGAGCACTCTCTGTTGTCGTATATTTGAAGATCTGGAACAGCTGCTGTGGAAATCAAAGCTATCACTAATTTCACTGTCACTCAATCAACGAGACAGTCACTCATCAAAATTTCCACGTGAACGAAGTCGCGGGCATCAGCTAGTTACAAATAAAATTGCTGTGAGGTAGAAACAGAAATAAAACTTATGCCACCTACAAGTGACACTGGGGTTTGAAGAGTTTAATATCGCAGAAAGTTGTGCAGAAACCAAACGCCATCTATTAATTATTTTCGAAAACTTGATTTCTACCTTCACAGAAAAATAGGCCCTAAGGTATCCATGCATTTGTGTGGGCGACTGTACATACACGTCAATGAGACCTGATGCCACAACAAATGAGTCACAAGGCACATTCTTCAAAAGTCTTACAAAAAAAAATCATGTCGAAAATGCCCCTACAATTTGCATACAACTCAAACCCCTTTCAGTTTCAAAGGTACTGCGCCCTTCCCGGTGATTATACGTAAAATGCAAAATCAGTGCCAATTACGTAAGCGCGGCGTCTGCACAACTCCGGTAATGATCGCGCGTTCCCACGCTCAACCGCAGGGGGGGAGGGGGGGAGGAGACTTGTCATAGCGTTTAGGACGTAAGTAGAAGGTAATTTTGGCTTTCTGTTGGAAGGAGTAATGGGGAAGATTTTAAGAAATTGGTCACACTAAAGGTTTGATGAGCTCGTGGCTAACAATAACAGCTACGCATTGCCTGGGTTGGTCCGCGGTTGGGTAACCAGTGACCACCCAATGCATACTGAGTTTGGAAAGCACGTGAAGCTGTTGGTCCCGGCTGTCAGTTGTAGATCTTTGACAGACGTTACACTTAGTCAGTGGCCTGAAAACCAGACAATCAGTCAACCAGTCTTAACAAGGGGTATCGTATTACCCAGTTTTAACTGGGTTGTCGAGGTCAGATAGGCAGTCGCTCCATGTAAAATACTGGTATTCAGCTGCATTCGGTTAGGCTGGAAGGCGACCCTCATAGCTGGGTAAAGTCTAGACAGATGATGATGGTCACACAGGTTTGGGCGACCCGGGAATCGAAACTTAGGATATCAGTTCAAGAATTGGAACATTTCATCGATTGAAGAAGTAAGGACTCCTAGACTTAGGGCCTGTTTCACCACCTAGCTACGATTAGGTTCCCGCTATAAGTTATCAGATAATTTCATACACATTCAGTTCTATTTTTGAGTAGGCCCTTAATTTTATTAATTACAAATCGGTGGATTTTGGCTGCCCTGTCAGTCTGTAGGTTGAAAAGCGCTACTGCAGAGCATGAGGAAACAGCAAAAATACAGCCGACCACTAAATACATCAAGACAACCTTCTAAGTTCATTAAATCCCATTCAATGGCTTTTTGAAGAGGAATATTTGAATTTCCCGGACTACCCTGCCGCTTTCCCCTAAACTAAACTCGCCGACTACCGAAATTAAAGTTATTTTGCACTTTTTAATTATGTTTTAAGAAGTCGCCTGTATTTTATTTTATCCCAAAATCTAAAAAGTTTTGACCACTGTGACTCAATCGATCAAAATCATGTAAGTAGATATGATTACGACTGTACGCAGTTGGTGACATCAACATACCGTTGATATTATAATAATAATGCAGTCATTAATCATAATCAAATGATTAATGACTGCATTATTATATTAATAAGGCAATACCTATGAATGTCCTATGTAATACCTATGTTGCACAATTTTATTAGTGGAAGCTAACGTTTGTTTTACCTTTACCGTGTTACCTTTTTGGAGTCGTTCGTGACTGATTGGGCAGAGAAGGCACAACACGGGGAGAGCTGGAAAGAATTGGGGGAGGCCTTTGCCCAGCAATGGGACACAATAGGCTAACCAAAAAAAAACATCCTTTTTAGGGTAGGGACGGCACGGTTGGCGCAGTGGCTCAAGCAATGGACTGCTACGCTGCGTGTCGCGGGTTCGATTCCCGCACGGAACAAATATTTGTATGACCTACAGATAGTTGTTCCGGGTCTGGGTATTTGTGTATGTGAGTTTAAATGTTTGTGAACGCACCCACGATACAGGAGAAATTCCTAGTGCGGGGCAACGTTTTAAAAAAAATAAAAAAAAGGGTTCCGTGCAATCACTGAAAAAACTAATAGTTGAATTTCTGAATGTTGATTCCTTAACAGTTGAGTCAACAATAAATTACGTTGTGACAACCGTAGTACTACATTCAATGTAACAAATTTAAAAAAGTTAAAATCTAATTGTTGTTACAACCAAAAAAATGGGTTAAGCTAACATATTTTTTCATGTATAATCGCATAGCGGTCAATTTAACTAATAGTTCGGTAATGTCAACATAATGTTTAGTGGAATCAGCAAATGAACTTAGTCAAATTTACAAAATTGATTCAACTATTTGCAAATATTTTAAACAACAAAGCAAATTGGTTAAAATAACTATTCTTAATAGTTGTCAACACCTAACATTTCTTTACATAGTAGAATCAACAGATAAATTTTGTCAAAATAACAAAAATATTTAAGCTTTTGCCAGAAATTTAAAACAACTAATTAATAATGTTTAATTCAACCATATTGCTAAAGTTGTATCAACAAGCGAACGTAGCTAAATTTACAAAATTGATTCAACTATTTGCAAATATTTTAAACAACAAAGCAAATCGGTTAAAATAACTATTGTGAATAGTTGTCAACACCTAACATTTAATTACATAGTAGAATCAACAGATACATTTAGTCAAAATAACAAAAATATTTTAACCTTTTGCTAGAAATTTAAAACAACCAATAAATAATGTTTAATTCAACCATATTGCAAAAGTTGTATCAACAAGCGAACGTAGCTAAATTTACAAAATTGATTCAACTATTTGCAAATATTTTAAACAACAAAGCAAATCGGTTAAAATAACTATTGTGAATAGTTGTCAACACCTAACATTTAATTACATAGTAGAATCAACAGAGAAATTTACTCAAAATAACACAAATATTTTAACCTTTTGCTAGAAATTTAAAACAACCAATAAATAATGTTTAATTCAACCATATTGCAAAAGTTGTATCAACAAGCGAACGTAGCTAAATTTACAAAATTGATTCAACTATTTGCAAATATTTTAAACAACAAAGCAAATTGGTTAAAATAACTATTGTGAATAGTTGTCGACATCTAACATTTAATTACATAGTAGAATCAACTGAGACATTTAGTCAAAATAACAAAAATATTTTAACCTTTTGCTAGAAATTTAAAACAACCAATAAATAATGTTTAATTCAACAATATTGCAAAAGTTGGATCAACAAGCGAACGTAGCTAAATTTACAAAATGGATTCAACTATTTGCAAATATTTTAAACAACAAAGCAAATTGGTTAAAATAACTATTGTGAATAGTTGTCAACACCTAACATTTTATTACATATTAGAGTCAACAGATACATTTAGTCAAAATAACAAAAATACTTTAACCTTTTGCTAGAAAATTAAAACAACCAATAAATAATGTTGTAATCAACAATATTGCAAAAGTTGAATTAACAAGCGAACGTAGCTAAATTTACAAAATTGATCCAACTATTTGCAAATATTTTAAACAACAAAGCAAATTGGTTAAAATAACTCTTGTGAATAGTTGTCAACACCTAACATTTCATTACATAGTAGAATCAACAGATAAATTTAGTCAAAATAACAAAAGTATTTAGGATTTTGCCAGAAATTTAAAACAAACAATAAATAATGTTTCAATCAACAATATTGCAAAAGTTGAATCAGCGAGCGAACGTAGCTAAATTAACAAAATTGATTCAACCATTTGCAAATATTTTAAACAACAAAGCAAATTGGTTGAAATAACTTTTGCGAATAGTTGTCAACCCCTTTTTTTTTTTTTTTTGGTGGGTGGAAAATCATCGAATGACCCCCCCCGCTCTTGGGCAGAGCGAAGGGGAGTGTCAGACTTCTACTGACTAAAAACCGAACCCATGTTCCTTCTTTGCCCTTGCGCCGAGGCCACGTAATCTAGTACTAAATACCGCGGCCCCGACGGGCGTCGGCCCTTGCGGGCCCCTCCTTGCTGACATCTCTTTGAGGCGCGCGTGGAACACGAACGCGCCGCCGACACGGTCTGTTGCCGTCATGACGACGGCCGGACGGCGAGCTAGCCCATTACTCACCGTCCACAGGCCCGCGTCTACGGTGGCCGGAAGCCATCACGTGGCCCCCGACGCCCGGAGCGCCTTCCGCGCCTTCCGTGGCGGCTGGGACGTTGAGAGGATCGCTCCCTCTCTCGTTCCGCCACCTCCTTCGCTAGCATCACTGCTTCGCAGAAGGAGGCGACGGCGTCCCATTCCTCCTCGCCCCGGACCATGGCTTGCACCAGGGCCGGACGCGAGAGGTCACCGCCGCCGATCGCCGCTACGAGAACACGGCGGGGCTCCGCCCAAGCAGGGCACACCTCCACAGTGTGCTCCACCGTGTCCTCCGGTCGATCCTCGCAGTGGAAGCATCCGGGCGTTTCCTCCCGTCTGATTCGGTGCAGGTACCTCCCGAAACACCCGTGTCCGGTGAGGACCTGCGTCAGACGGAAGGTGAGGGCGCCGTGGCTCCTCTCTAGCCACTCCTCAAAGAGGGGACTTACCGCCACTATAGTTGTCAACCCCTAACATTTAATTACATGGTAGAATCTACAGATAAATTAAGTAAAGATAACAGAAATATTTTAACATTTTGCCAGAAATTTAAAACAACTAATTAGTAATGTTTAATTCAACCATATTGCAGAAGTTGAATCAACAAGCGAACGTAGCTAAATTTACAAAATTGATTTGATTATTTATTTTTTTATTTATTTATTTGCCAACATGTACAATTAAATACTGGTTAGTAGGCATGCATTCAAATTTCATGGCACAGTATTAACATGCACCCTGTAAGGGCACTGCAAATTGTTGGATATAAAATTATTAATTTAGGTACCTACTTACATATAATATTGATTCTTATTATACCTATTACATTTCATATTCTTACGTTTTTACTCTAAACATAAGGAAAGAAGAATGAACATTGTGAAAAGTGATTGATGATTGGAAATTAAATTTAATGAGTTTATTACAATATTTCTTTGTCTATTATAGGTCATAAATTTAGTCATTTACTATTTAGTCAGCGCCCTGTAATAAGGGCACTGCAAATTGTTGGCGATAAAATTATTAAATTACATTATTACATATCAATTCTTATTAATTATTCAAATTTATAATGATACTCCACTAAACATTAATAAAGAAAGAAAGAAATGGAAAATGTGATATTTATTAATTTATTACAATTTTTTCAAATCAATTAGTAGATAAAATTAAAATTTGATGTCAAGTTCTGTAAGTATCTGTAGTCAATTAGTAGTTAAATTAAAATTGATGTCAAGTTAAGTATATAATACAGTGTCGATCGATTCACAATTTGTCAGCTTTAAATTCATCAACGGTATAGTAGCCTTTCTTTATCAACAGAGATTTCAACTGTTTCGCGAAAATTAAATCATTTGGTAGGGATTTTAGACTTTCCGGTAGCTTATTAAATATGTTAGTTAGTCTTGAATACGGACTTTTACCAATAATAATAATTTTAAGTTAGTGATGGGTAGTATCAGCCTATTCCTATTGCGTCGGTTATAGTTTTCATTGATTTAAATATTAGATTTGAAGAGGTGTCTATTTTTCCGAACGAATAAACAACTTTGCAGTATAATATATATTGCTGGTAGTGTGAGAATTTGTTGTTTGGTAAAGTGTGGCCTGCAACTCACTCGTTGTTCGATATTCATGAGAATTCTGATGCATTTCTTTTGCTGGATAAAGAGGTCCAAAATGTCAGTACTTTCTCCCCACAGAATGATGCCATAGTTTAACCAGGAGTAAGCGTAGGTACGCATAATAGGCAGAAAGGGCGGTGTTGTAGTCTGTGTTACGTTTCAATAAGCCGAGTGAGTAAATAAATTGGGACAGTTTTGCTCGTGTTTTTTCTGTTTCTTCCAATTTTAATTTGAGTATAACGTTAGGCCTAAAAGTGTAAATTTAGTTATTTCTTCTAATTAAATTTTTTGCGTTAGTATATCTAGAATTCTAGATTTAATGGAGTCCTTTGGTGAGTTCTGGCTTCAACTATGTACCTATTTACAAATATTTTAAACAACAAAGCAAATTGGTTAAAATAACTATTGTGAATAGTTGTCAACACCTAACACTTCATTACATAGTAAATTCAACAGATGCATTTAGTCAAAATAACAAAAATATTTTAACCTTTTGCTAGAAATTTAAAACAACTAATAAATAATGTTGGAATCAACGATATTGCAAAAGTTGAATTAGCAAGGGGACTTAGTCAAATATACTAAATTTATTCACCTTTTTTAAAATATTCTAAAGAACTAAACTTATTAGTTAAAATAATTAGTGTAAATGGTTGTCGGCACGGTACCCTACATTTATTAACATACAATCAACATCTGTCGATAAAATTACGTATCTATACTCTTGTCACTATAAAAAAATATTTTTTGTAAACAACGCGTTGCTAGGCAACCATCTGATAACACGAGTGAAAATCATTTTTTTATCAATGTTCATTTTTTTGTAATGCTACCTACTTACATGTGATTTGAAATGTTTCTTGATCGCTTTTTTTTTTAATTGGATCATGCATGTTATTTATTTTTACAAGAAGTCAAATATTAATGATGTCTCATTATAATCCATGTAACTGCTTTTTTGGGACAAATAAATATTTTTCATTTTTTTTTAATTTTCATTTTTCATTAATTTGTTAAAAACCCATCGTAAGGTATTGTGTTGTGACGTCACATAAAAAAACATGTAGAAAGTCTAAATCATGTAAAGTTTTCATTAAACTTTGCTGAATACCGATACCTATAAACTAAGTGGGTATCAATAGCTATATTTGTGTGATTAGAATATCCTTTGTTATGTTATTATGAATTGACTTCTAGGAAGTGGGTATACAATAAAAATGTTAACCGTTCACGGTTCTTTTATATAAGTAGGAATGTGATGTTACAATTCTCATTAAAACAAATATTAACAAATATTTGACTTTTTTGTGTCTTCTTTAGGTGTTACGTAGATGTGGCCACCGTTTTAATGTGTTAAATTATAAACGGCAGTATTACTAATTGTTAATGCCTTAATTAACGCGTAGTTGGACATTGCCATTAACGTTAACGTTAACCCAGATGTGGCAGTAGGATTACAAAAATTAACATTGATAAAAAAATGATTTATAAATAACATGCATGATCCAATTAAAAAAAAAAGCGATCAAGAAACATTTCAAATCACATGTAAGTAGGTAGCATTACAAAAAAATGAACATTGATAAAAAAATGATTTACACCCGTGCTATCAGATGGTTGCCTAGCAACGCTTTGTTTACAAAAAATATTTCTTTAAAGTGACTAGAGTATAGATAGATACGTAATTTAATCTACAGATGTTGATTCTACTATGTTATTAAATGTGGGGTACCGTGCTGACAACCATTAACACTAGTTATTTTAACTAATAAGTTTAATTCTTTAGAATATTTCAAAAAAGTTGAATAAATTTAGTATATTTGACTAAGTCCCCTTGCTAATTCAACTTTTGCAATATCGTTGATTCCAACATTATTTATTAGGTGTTTTAAATTTCTAGCAAAAGGTTAAAATATTTTTGTTATTTTGACTAAATGCATCTGTTGAATCTACTATGTAATGAAGTGTTAGGTGTTGACAACTATTTACAATAGTTATTTTAACCAATTTGCTTTGTTGTTTAAAATATTTGCAAATAGTTGAATCAATTTTGTAAATTTTGCTACGTTCGCTTGTTGATTCAACTTTTGCAATATGGTTGATAAAACATTACTAATTAGTTGCTTTAAATTTCTGAAAAAATGTTAAAATATTTGTGACCTTACCTAATTTTATTTTTGTTTTCATTTAATAAAGATAACTACTTATTAATATTAATTTTAAGTTAGAGTCTGTCAAGCGAGTCTAGTCCCATGAAAAAGGCGGCAAATTCAAAAATCTTTCATTTGTCAACACTGATATAGCACGCTGAAACTTATTGATACTTGAATTTTAAAGTAAAAGGGTTGTGGACTCGACTCGCTTGACAGACTTCTATCAATAAGTTTTCAGCGTGCTATATCAGTGTTGACACCTGAAAGATTTTTGAATTTGCCGCCTTTTTCATGGGACTAGACTCGCTTGACAGACTCTAACGCAACTCCGGCCCCCAAGATACAGGCGCAGCCTAGTTTGGGGACCTCTGTTTTGTAACAATGGTAAAATTTAACTTGTTACGTTTATTATTAGTGCTAGTTATATTAAGAAACTAATTACTTATCTTTACTTAATTTATCTATTGTTTTTTGCAGGCTAGTGCTAGTTTGCATGTTGATTAGAATGTTAATTGCGGTTGTAAAACGTATGTAGTTATTGATGATTTTGATGAATAAAATTCTGTAACTACATACGTCTTACAACCGCAATTAACATTCTAATCAACATACAAACTGGCACTAGCCTGCAAATTGCAAAAAACGAAAGAAAATTTGAATTTCGCGGGCTGGTTGGAGCTTTCATATTTTATTGTAAACAGATTATTATTACGAACATCCAAATTGAACGGACCTAAAACTGGCGCGTCTAAAAAGTATTTCGTAATCGGGAGCGAACGGAACGTATGCATTTGATTCCACCAATCGCCGCACGCGCGGATGACGCTACCTCAACCCCGCGCCCCGCGCCCCGCGCCCCGCGCCCCGCGCCCCGCGCCCCGCGCCCCGCGCCCCGCGCCACCGGACTCTTGCCAGGCAGGCAAGTACTCTTTCTTTGCGCCGCGCCGTGTCGGGGACTATATACGTACTCGACGATAAACTGGTTGAAAAATTAAAAGTGGTCTAATGTAATTGAACCAGCAAAGTAAAAGGTGAGTTTAGTGATAGGTACCGTTGATTCAGTGATAAGTAAATATGGATGATTTTGAGAAATCATTGGTGCCAGTTTATCTCCGAGAGTGGGGTTTAACTGAAGAAACAATTAAAAAATTTTGTGGTAAGTACCTATCTTTTATAGAATGTATGAAACGCTACAGTCTGATCATAATGAAATTACTAATTATTGTAGCTAAATTAGTAATTTATCTACAAGTAGGTACCTACAGTGCAATCAAATTAACTTGGCAGTTTCGAACTTCGTGCAGGTTATTTTGTTACAAATAATGTCTAAAAGTGTTTTAATATTTATTTTATTTGTATTTCTCTCTGTATTTAATAGATATTTTCTGATCGTATAGATATTGGTTTATCTGGCAATAACAGTTTTCTTCACAAGTTTAGCGTAAAAGTTCGCAGAGCATAGGTTCAGACCTGCCAAGATAATTTGATCGTAAGTAACTTATCATAGATTTTATTTATCTCAGTTTATGTACTCAGTACATACAACAGCACTGAGTAGGTAGATACCTAATACGAACAAGAGGTAATATGTTAAATTTACCTACATTATAGGTAGGTATATTGCACCTAGAGTAAGTGGTAGAAGCAACGTAGGTAGGTATACTTACACAATAATGCCAGTAGTTATGATACGTATTCAGCTTTTTCAGACTTGATGGCGTCTCAACCGTCTTGCACATATCCATACTTTTTAATCCATAATTTTTTTCAACAAACTTCAAATTAAGTACCTAGTTATATACATAGATAGACCGAGATCGCATATGTACCGAAGCTACGATAGGTGGTAATAGGTAGGTACACACGGCTACACATCAAGCTATACAAAACCAGTTAATCTTGGCCTCACTTTATTAAATCTTTTCACGCAATTAACGATCAGATTATACTGGTTTTGTATAGCTTGATGTGTAGCCGTGTGTACCTATGGAACTTACGTAATTAAGTACCTAGGTACCTAATATTATTTGTTTTGTTTTTCAGATAATGAAATCACTATAGATTTACTCACAGAAATACAGGATAACGATCTAAAAGAATTAGTGCCGCTCGTAAAAGAAAGAATATTATTCAGAGTTGGTGTGAGGAAGCTGGAAAAAATAACCCATGTAAGTAAACCTATGATCTCTATTATTTTTAATAGGTATTTTAATCTCACTTGTTGGTGAGATTAAATTACCTATTAATTAATTATAGGTAATTCAATCTCTAATTATAAGATAATTACTATTATTAATTATCTAATCACCTGTTTATTTAGTTAGGTACTTACCATAAGTTATGGAAGCACTAACAAAATGTAGTAGGTACCTATATCAAACACGTCACAAATAGTAGATTTTACTACAAGTGCACAAAACGAACCATTTTTCTTAACGTGCTTTCCGAGGCACGGGGGTATTATACCGCCAACTTCTAAACTCCGGACTACTACTGGGAAATTTCTAATGAAAAACCCAATAGCACTTTTGGCCGACCCGGGAATCGAACCCAGGACCTCACGCTCAGCAGTCGCGCTTGCGACCACTAGACCAACGAGGCAGTTACTTGAGTACCTAACTTGTATCTACCTAAGTTGATTGGTTGTGATTGTGATCACAATGGCCATTCGTTCGTCAGTACTAGAAAATCTAAAGCAAACTAGAAAATCTAAAGTTTTAACTTGGTTTATTATTTTACAGGAAACTGCATCGGAAGACACAATTTCTGCTCCTGCAAGCCCTACAACGTGCTCTAGTCGTAGTAGCTTAAGCTGTAGCGTAATATCGAATGCTGACCCAAAACAAATACTTAATGTAAGTTTGGATTCTTCATAATTTTATTAAGACACACACGTTTTCCCTATGTTCCTTTCTTTTTTTTGTTCACTTGTTCCTTACTTTTTTTTGTACTGTTCTATTTTAGAGTATAGATATACCCACCATTCTTAATGAGAACAGTTATGGAAAACTGGTTCTGGCCCGTCTGAAATCAAGCGATAAGCTTGATGCGACTAGCAGGTCATTTCTAACAAAAAGCATTGTGGAGTGGTATATTAACAAATATCAGAGCATGAAAAAAGAAGACTTCATTGTGTTATCAGAGGCTATCACTCGCTTTGTTCCAACAGAACATAAGGTTTATATACCTACCAGCCTATTTAAGATACCTATAAGTAGTACATTCTTTACCAAGTACCTACCTACCTAGTATAAATAAATAATAGTAGTGCGACGTACCTAGTAGTGAGCGTTATGTAGGTATCTATGATGTGTATCTTCGTTAAATTACTATAATTATGTACCTACCTATTATATATTTTTCATCTTTAGTCATACAGTAGTCGTAGAAAGTAATTATCGTAGTGCGATGTAGTTAGTGACAATAGTGAGCGTTATGTACCTATCTATGTATATGTAATATCTGTATCTCCGTTATATTATATATGTAGGGTCGTTGTGGGAACAGTAAATCAAGTTGTACACAGTGATGGATGCATCGCCGTATTTGACAGAACGAGTGGCGTGACACAGGCTATCTCTTTCTCTCGCCTCCCGTTAAATCGAACGACACCTGGTGTCGTATACTCGTTCTGTCCAATACGGCGATGCTTCACTGTGTACACTTGATTCACTGTTCCCACAACTACCCTACCTACCTATATAGATACCTATATCTTTCATCTTTAAAGTCATACAGTAGTCGTAGAAGCATAGTTATGATTCCTTTAAAAAAATGGTCATAATTTGACACATAGGTACTAGTGTGTGTAGTAAATTTACAAAGTTCATACCATTAGTCATGGTCACTATCCTTGCATAAATTACTTTTTTTCTAGGAAACCTACTACATCCCGGCCATAGTTACAAACAAAAAAACTATTCCCGCCAGAGGAAAACTAGTGGACAGGTATAATAATCAAAGACGCGTCCTCAAAAAAGAGGGGGTCATATCAAGGAAACGCAAAAATGATGATGAAAAACAAGATTCTGAGGTCGAAGAGAACATAATCATTGGTAATACTTTAGTATAATAGGTATTATGTTTGTCTAAAATGGCTTCGCCCGCGTGAAAATGAAGATTTTCCATACAAACTTTCAACCCCTATTTAAATCCCTTAGGGGTTGAATTTCAAAAAATCCTTCCTTATTCCTTGTCTACATCATAAAGGGAACCTATGTGCAAAATTTCAGCTTTCTAGGTCCAAGGGTTTGGGCTGGGCGTTGATGAGTCAGTCAGCCAGTCAGTCAGGACTTCTCTTTTTATTTAAAGATACCTCTGTTTTTTGGTTTCAGAAAATGAAGAGCTGGTCATCTGGCTAAAATACCATAAAGAACCGTTCCAAGAGGTGCGCGAAAACTGGCTGGCAACAAGAGCGTACCGGGTCGAGAAAGACTATAATGATAAAACGAAACAACTGCAAGAAATATTACAAAAATATCCTATTTTGAAACAAAACTTTGGATATAAACTGGTAAATTACATTCAGATCTATTACTAACAGACAAGACTTTTGCATTTATACATAATATATTGGGCCTATATTCTAATAAGTTCTTGTTCCTAAATCTAACATCATCTATGTTTTTATAATATTTTTAGATTGAAATTGACTTCGAATATCGGTATCCGGATAAAGAAGTCGTTCTGTTTGAAAAATTTGATAACTTCATGGAAAAAGCATACACAATTTTCAAAAATGACGTTAAGGCGTTCAAAGAGTACAATGTAGTTTTCGAGAAAAATCCAAATGAAGGTTAGTTTGTAAATGCACTAAGTAATTTTACTTTGGCATTGATTGTATGACAATTCAAACAACCATGGCTGACTAAAACACCCTAAAACTCATAACCCTCCTTTAGCTTTGCCGTAATCGGGTAATTAATGTATTATTTTATCTAAATTAATTTCATTTCAGATACCAAAGTATTCATAATACTGTCTCTACTGTGCGGCAAACTAGTTCCTTCAGTTGCACGAGGTCGTGCAGCCTCATCAAAGAAATTTACGAAACCATCTATCTTGGAAGCCCGGGACAATTTGGTCCTGCATGTTAAGGTAAAATGGAACAATAATAAAATAAATAATGCTGGACATATTTTTTCACCCAGCACTATCTTGCCCCAAAGTACGCAGAGCTTGTGTTATGTGAACCAGATGACTGATATACTATACATAGATACATTTTTTTTTGTAAATACATAGGTACTTAATAAACATAGAGAACAACTTAATATTAACTTCAATGAGAACACAAAATATTAAGGAGATACGGATACTTAAATAAAAAAAAATGTTCCTACCTAGTTTACAAAATTCATCTGTCTTTGTGTTTGATGTTTTTTTTTCTTTTCAGACCCAAACTGACATAACAAACGTCCTGGTCAAACGGCGACAAGTCCATCTCGAAAAAAAGTTGACCTGTCAACCCATTGTGGTTTGCGTCGGGCAGTCAGTAGAAGAATTGGAAGCATTTTACGTGAATTACGACGATGTGACCTACCACATGTCAACACTTCTACAGGCCGTGGATATATGTTTCAAGATCTTCCAGGTATTTGACGTCCAATACCCCTCCGAATGCCTACAGCAGTGGATGTTCATTCAACACTATTTCTACAAAATTGCAACGCCCCAAGACGTCAAATTTCCAAGCGTTTGCTCGTTGATCGCCGACCTAAAGTGATGTTGAGGTAATTAACGTGTTAATAATAATGGTATTGCATTATCGCTGTTATGTTTGTGCTAGTGACTTAGAGTCAATTAAAGGTTTGTTCCTCCACTTTACATACATACATAATGGTTTGTCAGAATATCATTGCGCACAGCATACATGTCGTAGACTATTTCAAAATGAAAAAAGCTTCAAACGCCATCTTCTGATACACAAAGAACAATTTGTTAAATCATTAGAATCTCCGAACGGTAGCGTGATAAATAATAGTGAGTGCGAGGTCTTAGTGCAAGAACACAGTCGTAATTTAGTTGGTGCAGACCAACTAAATTACGACTGCGTTGAAAAGCCTCAGTCACAAAATAACAATGTTCAACTGGAAAATGCTTGTAGTACTTTAGCACAAAGAGATATATCGCTGCAACAATGTGGCATTTCACAATTTTCGAAACAATTGTCAATGGATGAAACCACAAATAATTCTTCTAACACATTTTCTGTAGATGGATGCTTAAAAGATTTGCAAGATTCAGCAACAGGTTTTGCTTTATCTATTTATAGCAACCCAAACTTAAATAGAGCTACAGCTAAAAATATTTTACTTGAAGTTACAGATAATATTACCAAAGTGATTGGAAATACTATACGACATTGTATCTCAAATACTCCACAAGGTAGTTCTGCTATTGAATCAGTATTAGACGCATGTTCAAATCCATTTAAAAACGTAAATACAGAATTTAAATTGTTAAGATATTTTGAGTCAACTGAGTACTACATAAAACCAACGCAATTTGTTATAAACTCATCTGTGAGACCATGCGTACGACATTCTCTGAACGCCATGCAAACTAAAACAGTGACCGGTACAATGATCTCATTAAGGGCTATGTTCAAATCTTTTTTTGAAATTCCGGGCATCTTTGAAGCCACTTTAGCAAATATGCACGTATTAAAGTCTCAAGCTGATGGAAATATTTCCAATTTCATCCAAGGAACTCTATGGAAATCGAAAATTTCAAAAATGATTGGATTATGTATCCCATACTTTTTGTATTTTGATGACTTTGAGACAGGTAATGCGTTAGGTAGCCATGCTGGAAAACAGTCTATAGCAGCCACATACGTTAACTTTCCAACAGTACCTTCCGTATACAACGCGTTATTAGAAAATATATTCGTTGTTACATTATTTAATACTTCATTGAAAGAATTCGGTAAAGATTCATTATTTCATTCACTTGTCAGTCAACTTGTAAGTTTAGAAACAAATGGTGTTGAAATTGTTATTGAAAATGAGAAGCACACAGTATTTTTTGTTCTTGGATTAATTACAGGCGATAACTTGGGCTTAAATTATCTGTTAGGGTTTAGTCAATCTTTTTCCAGCAACTATTATTGTAGATTTTGTAAAAACCACAAGTCAATTTTGTGTAAGCAAGCTGTGCAAAAAGCTCATGATATTTTAAGGGATAAGGACAATTATACTGCCGATTTGCTTTCAAATGACTCTACTATGACTGGCTTATACGCGGAAGGCGACAACATTTTTAATACAATACCTTCATTTCATGTCACTGAAAACATGGCTGTTGATATAATGCACGACTTATTGGAAGGAGTTTGTCATTACGATATTTGTAACATGTTATTACACTTTATAGATATTTCTAAATTTTTCAGTCTAATCACATTAAACAATCGCTTGTCATCATTTGATTATTCTGGCCTGGAACTTCAAAATAAAATTGTAACTGAAATAACACACAAAAATTTAAAAAATAAAAAACTTAAGTTGAGTGCATCTGAAATGTTAGGTTTCGTAAGCATTTTACCATTTCTTATTGGTGATCTTATTCCTGAAGATGATGGCATTTGGAGCTTATTTTTGAATTTATCAACGATAATTGATGTCGTAATGATGCCTGAGATCAACTATTCAACAATAAAATATTTACAATCTATAATTCAAGAGCACCACGAGCAATATCTTCATTATTTTACCGATAACCTTAAACCAAAACATCACTTTATGGTGCACTATCCACATATTATTCAATGCGTAGGACCTTTGAAACACATTTGGTGTATGCGGTACGAAGCAAAACACAAACAACTGAAACAAACAGCTCATAATACTGCATCAAAGCGCAACTTACCATTAACTTTACTAATTAAACAACAATTATTATTTGCACAAAGAATTTATTTGAAGCAAGGATTCGTTAATAGAATTGTCTGTGGTGGTATTGATGATAAACCTTTAACTACTGAATGTTCTCTTCTGACAGTGAATGGTGTTAGTATAGAAAATTATCGAATAAAGTGGGTTAAAAACTGCGGGACGTTATTTAAACCAGGCTTCATTGTCCCTATTGTTGAAGATACTGTTATTCTATTTTATAAAATAATTTATATACTCAAGTTCGTCACAGGTATATTTTTGTTTTGTAAACCACTAAACTATATAGGCTTTAATCAACATCTTCAAGCCCATAATATTGTTATTGAAAGTGTCCCGAACCCTCAATTCAAATGTATAGATATTGACGATATATCAAGTTTTCCAACGGTTTGTCATATACTTTGTAATGGAGAAGTTTACTGCAAAATAAAACAATATTTTTCAACAGATAATGAATGACTTACAGCCTTACAGTAATAACTCAATGTACGTAACATTGCACGTGTACCTACGTAGGTACTCGTCGCTGCCTCCTGATCAGAAGGTCTAAGTAGCAAAATGTCCAACAGCGCAAAATGGTTAATGAGCAGTAAGTCTACTTAGCAAAATATCCATGTACCAAAACGCCCAACTATCAGATGGTCTGTATAGCAGAATATCTATTTAGCAAAACGTCATTTTTAAAATGTGTACATGTACACTCATGATAGAAACTAAAAGTCATTTGTAAATTACATAAATTTATTTGATAAAAAATGTCTATAATTCTTCAATAGCCTCTTCAATGTTATTTATTAATTAATTTGTTATTGGTTTATTCATTTAATATGACCAAGGTTTACCAAAAATTCAAAGGGACTAACTTTTCGACCTTCAAGCTTTTGCAGCTCTCTTTTGTATTTGGTATTAAACATTAGTCTGTATGTACATAATATTGTAATACCGTGTCCATTTCTCTCCCGATGAAATGTGTGTGTTGAATTTTGTGCCTGAGTATCCAGACATTTTGAGAATCTGACGATTTGCTAAATAGACGTTCTGCTATACAGACCATCTGATAGTTGGGAGTTTTGCTACATGGACATTTTGCTAAGTAGACTTACTGCTCATTAGACATTTTGCGCTGTTGGACATTTTGCTACTTAGACCTTCTGATCAGGAGGCTCGTCGTTAGAATTTAATTTGAATAATTAACAGTGGTTTAATGTAATAGAACAAACAAAATAAAAGGTGAATTTAGTGATAGGTACCGTTGATTTAACATAGGTTCCGCAGCTGGTTAGTTTTAGGCTAGCGTTCATAATGAACAAGCTTTAAGTTAAGTTTGTGAGTTTGTCAACTGTAATGGTTAGGTTTTTCTGGTGTTAATGCAGGTTCATACTGATGGGTGGCCTTCTAGGCAATTTTTAACTATGTTATATATAGCAGAGTATGTCCTGTAGGTAACTACCCTTAAATTCTACTATTTATATAAAAGTGTCGCTACCAGTAGGTCTAGTCTGTCATACAAATGTAATTGCTGCCGTTTTTTGGATCGTAGCGATTCATCACAAAAAACGTAATGGCAAATGGCCATTACGCTACGATCCAAAAAACGGTAATTACATTTGCATGACAGACTAGACCTACAGGACGTTTAAAGTCGGGCTTTGCAACATAGGTTCCGCAGCTGGTTAGTTTTAGGCTAGCGTTCATAATGAACAAGCTTTAAGTTAAGTTTGTGAGTTTGTCAACTGTAATGGTTAGGGTTTTTTCTGGTGTTAATGCAGGTTCATACTGATGGGTGGCCTTCTAGGCAATTTTTAACTATGTTATATATAGCAGAGTATGTCCTGTAGGTAACTACCCTTAAATTCTACTATTTATATAAAAGTGTCGCTACCAGTAGGTCTAGTCTGTCATACAAATGTAATTGCTGCCGTTTTTTGGATCGTAGCGATTCATCACAAAAAACGTAATGGCAAATGGCCATTACGCTACGATCCAAAAAACGGTAATTACATTTGCATGACAGACTAGACCTACAGGACGTTTAAAGTCGGGCTTTGCAACATAGGTTCCGCAGCTGGTTAGTTTTAGGCTAGCGTTCATAATGAACAAGCTTTATGTTAAGTTTGTGAGTTTGTCAACTGTAATGGTTAGGTTTTTTCTGGTGTTAATGCAGGTTCATACTGATGGGTGGCCTTCTAGGCAATTTTTAACTATGTTATATATAGCAGAGTATGTCCTGTAGGTAACTACCCTTAAATTCTACTATTTATATAAAAGTGTCGCTACCAGTAGGTCTAGTCTGTCATACAAATGTAATTGCTGCCGTTTTTTGGATCGTAGCGATTCATCACAAAAAACGTAATGGCAAATGGCCATTACGCTACGATCCAAAAAACGGTAATTACATTTGCATGACAGACTAGACCTACAGGACGTTTAAAGTCGGGCTTTGCAACATAGGTTCCGCAGCTGGTTAGTTTTAGGCTACCGTTCATAATGAACAAGCTTTATGTTAAGTTTGTGAGTTTGTCAACTGTAATGGTTAGGTTTTTTTCTGGTGTTAATGCAGGTTCATACTGATGGGTGGCCTTCTAGGCAATTTTTAACTATGTTATATATAGCAGAGTATGTCCTGTAGGTAACTACCCTTAAATTCTACTATTTATATAAAAGTGTCGCTACCAGTAGGTCTAGTCTGTCATACAAATGTAATTGCTGCCGTTTTTTGGATCGTAGCGATTCATCACAAAAAACGTAATGGCAAATGGCCATTACGCTACGATCCAAAAAACGGTAATTACATTTGCATGACAGACTAGACCTACAGGACGTTTAAAGTCGGGCTTTGCAACATAGGTTCCGCAGCTGGTTAGTTTTAGGCTACCGTTCATAATGAACGAGCTTTAAGTTAAGTTTGTGAGTCTGTCAACTGTAATGGTTAGTTTTTTTCTGGTGTTATTGCAGGTTCATAGTGATGGGTGGCCTTCTAGGCAATTTTTTTAATATGTTATATATGGCAGAGTATGTTCTGTGGGTAACTACCCTTAAATTCTATTATTTATATAAAACAGTGTCGCTACCAATAGGTCTAGTTTGTCATGAAAATGTACAACCGCCCTTTTTTTGTATCGTAGCGATTACGATTACTGGTTGTTAGGCCTAACAAAGTGATATCACTTGATTTTAGGCCTAACAACTAATGGCAAATGGCCATTACGCTACGATCCAAAAAACGGTAATTACATTTGAAAATTTAAGTAGGTGCGTATTTGTTAAATCTACTAGTAATTGTTAGTTTGTTTGGCAAACTTTGACATTCTCTCGCTAAATGTCCATACTTATTGGACGATTTGCTAGTTACCTACTTAATTTGAATACCATAAAGTTTTAATATGATAATTATGGTTAAATAAATGTGCTTTGTTATGGTTAAATAAATGTGCTTTGTTATGGTTAAATAAATGTTTAATAATGATCTATATTGTTTTATTTTTTCTATAATTAGATGTCCTCTATAGGTAGGTAAGTATTTTGATGAAAGTGTATTGTAGAATAAGCCTGCATTGAGTTGTGTCAATATTATATTGGTATTATGTAATTAGCTATTAAGTAATAAGTTAACCTGAAATGTAAAAATATTTGTTTGTACAGAATTTACTTTAATATGATGTTTGTAAAATCAGTCTGCATTTTCACGGAAGAAGTAGGTATAATGTTGAATTAGGCTTTGTCGCAAAGTATTTTCGATACCTAGAGGTGTATGTAATGTAGCAATAGGTTACATTACACCTTTGTCGAAAATACTTTATATTATAGGTTGATATTACTAATAAATGCAGGTTGATTTTACCAAAAACAAGTAATTTTAACTAAATGTCACATGTCAATACTACATTTACAACAGTCAATAATACCAATATACACAGGTTAATTTTACCACTAAATTTAGGTTATTCTAACCTATTGTTACATGTCGATTCTACATTACACTTTTGTTAAAAATACTATTATGATCTAGGTAGATTTTACCACAAAGCAGAGGTTCATTTAACAAAACACCACAAGTTGTTTCAACTTAAAATACAGGTTAAGTTTATCATAAAAATTAG
The DNA here is from genome assembly GCA_949316265.1 of Diarsia mendica. NCBI lineage: Eukaryota > Metazoa > Arthropoda > Insecta > Lepidoptera > Noctuidae > Diarsia > Diarsia mendica. Next base: position 15,452,863 of record OX438905.1, on the reverse strand, counting down.
GTTGTTACAACTTAATTTCACATGTCAATACTACATTTACAACAGTCAAGAATACCAATATACACAGGTTAATTTTACCACCAAATTTAGGTTATTCTAACCTATTGTTACATGTCGATTCTACATTACACTTTTGTTAAAAATACTATTATGATCTAGGTAGATTTTACCACAAAGCAGAGGTTCATTTAACAAAACACCACAAGTTGTTTCAACTTAAAATACAGGTTAAGTTTATCATAAAAATTAGGTTGTTACAACTTAATTTCACATGTCAATACTACATTTACAACAGTCAAGAATACCAATATACACAGGTTAATTTTACCACCAAATTTAGGTTATTCTAACCTATTGTTACATGTCGATTCTACATTACACTTTTGTTAAAAATACTATTATGATCTAGGTAGATTTTACCACAAAGCAAGGTTCATTTAACAAAACACCACAAGTTGTTTCAACTTAAAATACAGGTTAAGTTTATCATAAAAATTAGGTTGTTACAACTTAATTTCACATGTCAATACTACATTTACAACAGTCAAGAATACCAATATACACAGGTTAATTTTACCACCAAATTTAGGTTATTCTAACCTATTGCTACGTGTGTTTTAACTTAAAATACAGGTTAAGTTTATCATAAAAATTTGGTTGTTACAACTTAATTTCACATGTCAATTCTACATTTACAACAGTCAAGAATACCAATATACACAGGTTAATTTTACCACCAAATTTAGGTTATTCTAACCTATTGCTACGTGTCGAATCTACATTACATCTTTGTCAAAAATACTATTATGATCTAGGTAGATTTTACCACAAAGCAGAGGTCCATTTAACAAAACACCACAAGTTGTTTTAACTTAAAAATACAGGTTAAGTTTATCATAAAAATTTGGTTGTTACAACTTAATTTCACATGTCAATTCTACATTTACAACAGTCAAGAATACCAATATACGCAGGTTAATTTTACTACCAAATTAAGGTTATTCTAACCTATTGCTACGTGTCGATTCTACATTGCACCTTTGTCAAAAATACGAATATGATCTAGGTAGATTATACCACTAAGCTTAGGTTCATTAAACTAAATACCACAAGTTGTTTCAACTTAAAAATACAGGTTATCTTTACCACGAAAATCAGGTAGTTACAACTTAGCACCATATACTTAAAAATACAGGTTTAATATTATAGTTAAAACAACTATTTCAAAATAGTGTTAAAACAACCTAACTGGTGGTTTGGTTAAATTTACCTGTTTTAAGTATGTGTTAAACTAACTTAGCTGATGGTTTGGTTAAATTTACCTTACAAGCAACACATTTCAGATTAATTGATTCAACTATTATTAAAGGTAGGTTCTATATCAACAAAATAAAATAGTTGAAAAGTTGAATGTTCTGTTAACCTATAATAAACTAGTTTAATATTACCATTTCAAAACAGTGTTGAAACAACCTCACTGGGTTTGGTTAAATTTACCTTTTAAAAGTAACAATTTCAGTTTGTTTGATTCAACAAATCTTCTATGTAGGTTCTATATTAACACAAAAAATAGGTTGAATAAATGTTGATTCAACTAATTATTTTTTTCAGTGATAGGACCCTATTACTAAGACTCCACTGTCTGTCTGTCACCGGGCTGTATCTCCTGAACCGTGATAGCTAAAATTGAAATTTTTACAGAATGTGTATTTCTGTTACCGCTATAACAACGAATAATAAATTTTGTAAGAGCTGCCCTGCTACCGATGGCACGGTGGTACGGAACTCTACATGCGTGAATCCGACTCCCCTTGGCCAGTTTTATCCACGTTAACAGTATTCAAAATTCAGAGATATCAACGTGTGTTTAGCACTACTTCTTTTCGGAGTGACAACCAACCTCTTGATTTAATTATAACCTGGAAAAATATTAGGTTGCCAATTTGATCACTTCTGAAATAAGTACAGATTTCCTTTATTAAACAAAAATATCTATGAAAATAATGATGGAAAAATCAAAAATGTCTAAATTACAAAAATGTAGGCAGCATAGATAACAGAAACAACAGTAGGCAGTAAAATAATTATCAACCCTTTTGAAACGTCAGTTCTTTTCAAATCATCGAAAACTTATGACCGCGATACAATTCCAACAAAAAAAAAACGATACTAAGTACAGAGTTAGCGCAGACTACAGACTTTCTATCGGATGATAGTTTAGTCGGGTTCTTTATCATTATGATCCTGTTGTCAAAATCAAAGTTAAATGGTGTGATAGTGCGCATATTAAAACGTTTGGTATCAGCCGATAAAATCAGTTTGATGGGCTATACGATTGCCTTCAAAACTATATAATTATCAGCAAACTATCGGTCAAGTACTAGATAAACAGGTTCTTATCTTAAAAAGCCGCCTACTCGTATTACCCTATTCGTCTAATAAGCGCATTTTTCACCATCACCAACCAGAACGTTAAGTTGCCCACCGTGTCGCAAAGTTGCATGTCCGTCGGTCTTCTACAGACTGTACTTCGGAGAGTGTGCGCAAGAGCTCCACGAACTTATTCCACCATCTCCCTTCTTCCATCGAGAGACTAGGCGTACTGCAGGGTATCACCCATACCTTGTCGATGTTCCACACATTCGTACGAAGCGTTTTGCTAAGTCTTTCATTATTCGTACAGCCAAGGAGTGGAACACCCTGCCTGCGTCGGTTTTCCCGAGTTCATATAACCCCAATCTATCTAAGTCGCGAGTAAATAGGCTTCTTCTGGGTAAGCTCGTTCCATCGTCGACCTCATCTCTGCCCTTAGGGCAAGATTGAGGTCAAGAGTAAGCCCATATAAAAAAATTAAAAAAAGTTGTCCTAGTATACGCGCTGGTTCGGAGCTCGTGGAAGGCCCACAATCCCCGGTGCAAGTGTGGGAAAGGATACCTATGTACTATGTAGGTACCAGTCTGACAGACCGCGCCCCAGGGTGGAGTACATCCATGAGCATGTTCCACACAGAAGAAAAAAAAGTATACGCGCAAATGAACCCCTAAACTATCGACCGATGGAAAGCCTGCAGTCTGCAGGGACTCTTAATCCACGCGAACGTAAAGCGAAGATGGCGGAGTTAATTGTCCCCGAGGGAGGCAAGTCTTTGTACACAGCCGCCGGGCAATTTGCGTATCGGAGGCTGCCACGATTGCCCTGAATTGTACTTACCCGCTAATTTCGATAGCGACAGCAGATAAATTGTTTTAAATGTCACTGACTAAAACTAAAACCCAATGATTTAAATCGTTAGATTCCTACGTTGCTATGCTATGCTATTAAGATGATGATGATGACGTTTGAATAATATTAATAATATGTAATTCATATATACACCCATCAAATTCCAAATTACATACAAATACCAAGTTATTTAAGTTTATAAACACTACAAAATTACATTATTACACTACATTAACGATCATCATGTCAGTCATACATTAATTTAAAATAAATATGACAACAATAAAAAAAAACGAATATTAAAAATCAACTAATAAAATTCTCCCGCTCACTCGTTCTATTCGAGATGTGTAAGCCTACTCTTGTCATTGCACACACTTTTTATGCGACCTTTACACATTGAATGTAAGTACATCTAAGAATTTAAATCTTTGCTTGAATCGTATTGGTATCGATATCGTGGCTGCCAAATTTTATTCTCTGACTGAAATGTATAATACATTTCAGTCAGAGAATAAATAGAGAATCTAGGTTTTTATTCACTGGTGCCATAAACTACAATTAAGAGTATTTCATCAGTAGGTAGTGATAATAACTATTACCCAATCAACGCCGTAGAATATTAAGAATTATAATGTAAGTAAATGCCATGAGAATCTCCGTTCATTAAATCTGTGAGGATGGCTTACCTGTAACTGACACTTATAAGATTTGAAGACTGATAAGACCCTATCTATGATTAATTATTGCAATAGGCTAAGGGCCGGTTTCACCACTTGCTGATAAAGTCCCGGATAGCCTATCAGGAACTTATCTGCCAGATAAACTACAATTTTTGATAGCATTATCTGTCAGATAACTATCTGACACTTTATCCGTAACCGGTGAAACCGGCCCTTAGTATCGTAAATATCATCGAAATGAAACATTGTTTTATGCACCAAAAGCGACTGTTTGCCCTTAAAGGCGCTTTCTTGCCGACCCTACCGTTTGGCCAAAATTGCTTTTTTATTGATTTTATTTAATAAATGACATTAATACCAAATTGGATATAGATAGCGAAGTTCGGGTGATAGGACAACATTCCAATATTGTTGAATTGATTTTAAAATGATAACGATGATTTATTATTTTTTTAATACAAACTTATTTGAAACCTACTGGTAGACTGATAAAGTGTTTGTGACCCCAAACAGTATTTTTTTTACAATCAACCTGGATCCTAATACTGTAGCGATTAAGTTGAAAATCTAGGTATTAAAAAAAATTGAAAATTCAGACGAGTTAAAGGGTAATCAAAGAAGTCCCCACTTATAATGTTCAAACAAAAAGTTTTGAAGCAAGATCGATTCTAGTTAATATTTACAGCCACCAATAAAGGGTACTCTTATTTAAATAACAGAAGCATGAATAATTTGCAAACTAGCGTAAAATTTGTGCATTTTCTTCAAAAAAAATTCTTTAGCGCCACTAGATTTTTTTACAAACCAACTTTTCCGTCACCTAGTACATCATCTTTACATATAAAACATTAAGATAACGTAGATAGAGTTTCAAATACTCGTAACAGTTTTGGAACTAGCTGCATATTGATCTTTGTCGTCTCTATCGAGTTGGGAGGTCCAACCATCATACCTTGTCATATCTTTCATTGTATTCAAACAATACATATTATTGTTCACTGTATCGCAAAGTAATTACATTACTATAGAATAATTGACGTAAAATCAACCGATTGACATTTTAAATTCATGCAGACATTGGGATTATATAGAGGCCATTTTGTTTTTGTAAGAATTCGAATAAAATATTGTTTTCGTGTTAACTTCTGTCAAAGAGTAAGCCGCTGCCTTTGCTGAGTTTAAATGGGATTAAAGAAATATTTATATTGGAATTGCATTGGGTTTAAATATTTCAATAGAGTGCAGTATTAACAATAGAACGGCCGTGGCGCCGTGTCATTGTAGGCCTACAATGGATATTATAGTAAGTTGTATTGTATGTACTCGTAGTGTCTGCTCGAGACACTGGAGCTTGGTGCTCAATAAAACGACGATGTCTTCACGTAAACAATGAATTTAATGTTAATGACAATGAGACAACGTAACTGCGTTCTATGATGAATTTAAACAATGGCAAGCTCTAAATAATATGAAAAATGTGTGGACTGATGTTCGTCCGTTTTACAATGTAGATGAATTGATTATTTTAAATGTCGGGTAGAAGTTTTTCCTTAACAATTTATTTTGTTCTCAATGTACCGACATTTTTATGATTATTTTATGCGCCTGATAAAAATGATTAGCAGCAGCATAGTGACGCAGCGACGGATTACAACAGGCGCGAACATCTTCCCGGGGGTTAAAAGTCTCCGACTTTTAACTCTCTCTCAATCAAATGCTCCGTCACTGGCAGCGGACAGAGTCGCTTAAAGGGCCTCCTGTAAGTTCCCTGTGTCGTTCGAACGTCTGCCACTCGACATACTCCATCTGGACCAGGAAAGAGCTTGCTGATGCGGCCCATACGCCAGCACAACGGTGGTAAGTTGTCTTCTTGAAGCAGCACTAGGTCGCCAACGTTCAGTGGAGTGTCATTAGTGCGCCATTTTGATCTCTGCTGCAGCTCAGCCAAATACTCCTTCTGCCATCTCCTCCAGAAGTGCTGTCGGATTTGTTCCAGTCGTTGATAGCGCTTCAAGTGAGTGAATTTGCAGTCCTCTAGGCTCGGTGAAGGCAGCGCGGTGAGCGGCCGTCCAAGCAGGAAGTGCCCTGGGGTGAGGAAAAGGAGATCATTCGGAGACGAGGACATGGGGTAAAGTGGACGACTATTCACTAAGGCTTCCACTTGTGCGAACAACGTGGATATCTCTTCAAAATTTAGATGCGTGTTGCCCATTACACGTCTTATATGATATTTGGCGGATTTTACCCCGGCCTCCCAGATACCACCAAAGTGGGGAGCGTAAGCAGGTGAAAACAAAAATTTAATTTCTTCCTCTTTAGAGAAATCTGTTATTGCCTGACGATTACATTTCAAAAGGTTGCCAATTTCCTTGGCCGCGGCCACAAAATTGCGACCGTTGTCACAAAAAATTTCGGTAGGCTTACCCCGACGGGATATAAACCTACGCAAGGTAAGGATGAAAGCATCTTTCGAAAGATCGCTTACCGCTTCCAAGTGTACACATTTGTACCTTAAGCAAACAAAAATGCACAAATAGCATTTTGTGACTTTTGATCCGCGCCCCTTTCTATTTGAGACATAAAAGGGTCCGGCAAAGTCTATACCAACACTACGAAACGGGAAGTCCACCGTAACGCGCTGAGAGGGCAAGTTCCCCATTAAGGGCGTTAAAGTCTTACCCTGTACCCTTCTACATGTGATGCAGTTGCGCACAGTTCTCCGAGCGAGGTATCGCCCATTGACAGGCCACACGTATTGCCTGACGCTCGCGAGGAGAAGCTGTGGGCCAGCGTGTAAATTGTGTAGGTGCTCCCGCTCAAAGATTAATTTTGTGAGATGGTGTGAGGAATGTAGTAGGATAGGGTGTTTGCTAGCAAATGAAACATCTGAAGCATCCAGCCGGCCTCCTACTCGTATCAACCCATTTTCGTCCATAAAAGGTGTAAGCCCTATAATGGGTGATTTTGTACTAATTGACTTATCTTTGGATAGCAAATCGTACTCAACAGGAAAAGATTCCTGTTGAGCCTTACGGCATAAAAGATTAAAAGAATCTTGCGATTCTTCTAAACTAAGGGCGTCGACGCGCCTGGATTTAGGATTGCGTAAATTATAAAAATATCTTAGCACATACGCATAATCTTGTTTTATTTTGTGTAACTTACTATATTTATGAAATGGAATGATTGAAGAATTATCCATCTTGGGAACAATGTTCGCCTTTATTTCGGGGATTTCAGACTCGCTTTGGAGTTTGTTTGATAAGGTAGGCCAAGAAGATTCACCTTGAAGTAAAAATTCGGGCCCAGACCACCACAGACTACGATCCTTAAGCTCTTCGGGGTAAACGCCGCGCGAAACGAGATCAGCAGGATTATCGGAGGTAGGTACATAACGCCAACAGGAAACATCTGACAGTTCCAGTATTTCCGCTATTCTGTTAGCCACGAAAGTCTTTAACCTTCTAGAGCTAGTATGCATCCAAGCAAGGACAACGCTGGAGTCACACCAATACAGTTTACGAGTTACTGGGAACCTCAAGGAATCGAGGACTGCTTTGCAGAGTTTGACAGCTAGTAAGGCGGCACACAGCTCCAATCGAGGTATAGTACAGGCCTTGATTGGTGCCACCCTTGACTTAGAACACAAAAGGTTAACATGCACGATACCTGCTTCATTAATAGACCTTACATAGACGCAAGCGCCGTAAGCTCTTTGGGAGGCGTCGCTGAACATATGTAGCTCTGTAACAACAGGTGAGTCACATAGAACCTGCCTCGGCAGTGTAAACGTAGCTAGACAAGATAGATTATTAGAAAACTTATGCCAGTCTCTTTCTATTTCTTTTGAAAGAGGTTCGTCCCAGCCAACCTTATCAAGCCAAAGTTGCTGCATTATTAATTTGGGAATGATAATACAGGGGCTGACAAAACCGAGTGGATCAAAGATTTTAAACGAGGTTGATAAAATATATCGTTTCGTGATTTTATCATTGATAGGGGGAATTTCGAAAGAATAATGTAAACTGTCAGTCTTGGGATTCCAGCCTAAACCGAGAGCATTTGATGATTCACTAATGATAAGCGAGTCTGTAGAGTTTTCGGAGCAGGCTTCGAGTACGCTTGACGAATTAGATTTATATTTTCGTAGATTGAAACATGCTGCCTTAAGAGCTCCTGATACAGACTTTTGAATATGTATTAATTCCTTCTCAGAATTACAGCCGATAATTAAGTCATCTACGTATAGATCGTGTTGTATAATTGTTCTAATGAGTGGATCTTCACACTCCTCACCCGACTGCCAAAGACACCTTGTACTTAAATAACTGGCGCTTGTGAAACCATAAGTCACCGTATTTAAACGTAACGTCTTAAGAGGCTGACGCTCGTCTTCTCTCCATAGAATAAGTTGAAGATTTCGATCTGACTCGTCCACCAATATTTGACGAAATAGTTTTTCTACGTCTGCTGCTAAAAGATATTTGTAGAAACGAGCTCGAATTAAAATGGAGAAAAGAGAGTCTTGAATTTGAGGCCCAACCATTTGTATATCATTGACAGAGAGGCCTGAGGAGGTGCGAGCCGATGCATCGAAAACGACGCGAACTTTTGTCGATTCGCTGTTTTCTTTAAATACGGGATGATGTGGTAAGAAATAGCATAAATTAGAATTTAAATTATTTATTGCAATTTCAGAGAGATGACCTAATTCTGCATATTCTCTGATAAATTCAATATATTGCGACTTAACTTCAGGCTGTCTTCTGAATCGCCGTTCTAAATTGTAGAACCTTTTCTTGGCCAGGTTGTAGGAGTCACCGAGACAATCCGGTTTGTCGATAAGAGGTAACTTGACAGAGAATCTGCCGTTTTCTAAGCGACAGGTGTGCTGCAAAAAATGCGTTTCACATGCCTGCTCGCTTTCGCTTAGATACGATTTAGAAGGAATCTCTTCCAGTTCCCAAAACCTATTTAATTTTAATTCTAAGTTTTCATCATAAGAAAAATGGGTAAGTACATGATTGCATTTAATATCCTTAGGTGGTTTATGTTGCAGGGGACCTCCAATCAACCAGCCTAACCTTGAGCTGTGTAACTTGGGAAGATTAGGGCCTAATGACCTCTGCTCGCAACATATAATGTCCCAAAATAAATCTGAGCCTATAAGAATATCTATGAAAGAAGGCTGATAGAATTTAGGGTCTGCTAAGATAATATCTTTAGGAATATTAAACGATCTAATATCAATTGACTTGTTGGGAATTAAAGATGTTAGTTCCTTCATAACATAAAAGTTAGAAATGACGTTGAATGGTGTATTTTGAGATTTTAATTGGGCAATGCAATATTCAGTTATTGTACCTGCATCATTGTTGCCAAAACCTACTACCTTTGTGGCATTGATAGGGCAGTCCTCTAATGATAGCCTTTGTTTCAGGCTTAGACTTATGAAAGAGGATTGGCTGCCACAATCAAGCAGGGCGCGTGCTGTTACACATTTATTTGTTTTAGGATTTACTATATCAATCAAGGCAGTACAGAGAAGAGCACATTTGTTACCTTGATTATTGCAGTTAGCCAACGTCTCAGGAGAACTATCGATGCTTGTACTAAATGAACTGTTACTGTCAGATGTACCAGTAGGAAGGTGCAACATAGAATTGTGTCTCTTGTTGCATTCGAGACAACGACCTGAACGACATTTAAATGTTGGGTGACCTGACCTTAAACAATTAAGACACAATTTCAATTTAGTCGCCTCGGCTATACGCTCGCTTACGCTCTTTGCCTTGAACGAAGGACAATCAAATATTTTATGATCAGCGTTACAGCATGGACAGAGGTGCGATGAGGATGATTGTGCTTGTGGCTGGTTACTACTACTAGTGTATACATGTGCTTTAGTATGACGTGTATGGTCTGGTTGCTTCTTTGAGTGGCCTTCTGGACGCTGTTTATCATGCTTGGATCTAGAGGCGTCGTCTGACTTGCTGCGATGCAAGGACTCAAGCACGGCTGCACGATCGTTTAAAAATTTATAAAATTCCTTAAGTGTAGATGTATCTGTTGACAACGCGTTACAGTGTTCCTCCCACTTTACGAAAGTGTTATGATCCAATTTGGAAGTGATTATGTGAATGATAAGGGGATCCCAATTCTCAATGACTTGTCCTAAATTGGAGAGGGCACGCATATTCTTAGTCACGTGGTCAACCAAGAAGCGCAACGATTTTTCAGACTCCTTATTTACAGGATTAATGTTAGTTAATGCAGTGAGATGATGATTTATTAATAAACGCTTCCTGTCGTAACGTTCGAGCAATAGGTTCCAAGCTTCCCGATAATTATCAGCCGATACTTCTAGATTTGAAACGATTCGTGCTGCTTCTCCTTCTAAATATGAAATTAAATAATGAAACTTGTTCACTGAACTAATTCTACTATTTTCATGTATTAAAGATCGAAACGTGTCACGAAATTCCATCCATCGAAAGTATGACCCGTCGAATTTAGATACCTGTATCATAGGTAGCCTGAAACCTATTTCATTATGATCGACAGCACAATGAGTTATATTGTGTGGAGTGCTTGAGTCGTGGATACCTTCATCCCTAGCGTGCATTTGTAATAACTCTTGAGCCATTACGATATTGCTAATGAATTCTTTCTCGATACTTTCTCGCTCTTCAAGTTCATCCTTCAACCCACTAGAATTAAGAATTTCAATGTGACTTTGTAAGTCATCGAACCTTGAAGATAAAGTTTCGAATTTACTAAGTCTAAGTGTAAGTTCCGCCTTTTGAGTTGTATTAAAAGTGTCCAACCGCGATATTTTTTCTAAATAATTTTTAAACTTCGTTACTTGGCCCTTGACGGAACTACGTCTAGCATTTAATTCCGCCAAGTTCTTGGCTTCGTCGGCTAAACCCATTATAACTATTTATTTCAAACAAAATTCTCAAGAGAAAGAAATTAAAGAAGTGTAGGTATGCTTGAAATAAACTCAAGGAAAACTAACGTTAAAGTAAACCAAATAAAATGAAAGAATACGCTCACGCCCCTGATTCGTGGTCTCTGCCGCGCGGGAGGCCGAAGTCGCAGGCACCGGTTTGCGGGCTGCCTCGGCACGGACGCTGCGCGTGCGCTGCGCGGGCGGCAGCGAGCGACGCTCAGCGATGCACGGGAAACTCGGGCAATTCTGAAATGTTCGGCGGAATAATCACTAAACGGAACTAAAATGGGCACAGCTGCGGCCTGTGGAATTAATTTCCTAGAAGAAATTCTTAAGAAAACTCCAAAAAAAAGTTTTGATTGTACTATTGACCTTAAGTGGGTATGTAGGTACTTCGAGATGCGAAATGTACTAGAAAATTCCGCTTGAAAATTCACCAAAACGGAAAAAATTCAAATATGCAACGTAAAATATCCTTGCGAGTTGTCACTGCTACTAAATAATAGTGAACTCGTGGAAATTTAAAGAAAGAAATACTTAGAAAGTATGACGCAATTCTGTAACCTTGACAAGGTGAAATTACGTAAAAACAAAACTATGAAGTTGCACAAGTAGAAAACCATACGGAAATTGGATTAGGACGTAGGCTACTTGGTTTAAACGGAAGTTTAGGAATTAAGGAAGGGCACTTAGCTGCAGAAATGCTGCTGCGCTGCGGTGTGACGCCGTATTTAGCATCAATGTCCGGCGGTGCTAAGTACTGCTTGTATTCTTCCGATGTACGTGCTTCTCCCAAGGGCTGGATGCGGTGCGGCGCTGGCCGGCTGATAGCTGCGGCGCGATGCTGGCCTACTCCACCTAGGCCCTGGTAGGCAGGCGTGTACGTTCTTCTCCCAAGGTCTGGATGTGGCGCGATACTGGCCGTGCGGCGCGGTGCTGGCCGACTGGTTGCGGCGCGGTGCTGGCCGACTGGCTCGGTACCGAGTAGACCTCGGTCACGGTACCTAATCCGAAATTTTCTTCGGATCGCGTCCTGTCACGGTCGCCAATTATGTCTGCTCGAGACACTGGAGCTTGGTGCTCAATAAAACGACGATGTCTTCACGTAAACAATGAATTTAATGTTAATGACAATGAGACAACGTAACTGCGTTCTATGATGAATTTAAACAATGGCAAGCTCTAAATAATATGAAAAATGTGTGGACTGATGTTCGTCCGTTTTACAATGTAGATGAATTGATTATTTTAAATGTCGGGTAGAAGTTTTTCCTTAACAATTTATTTTGTTCTCAATGTACCGACATTTTTATGATTATTTTATGCGCCTGATAAAAATGATTAGCAGCAGCATAGTGACGCAGCGACGGATTACAACAGGCGCGAACACGTAGTTAACAGTAGCACAGAAACTAGACTTCGTATTTCACAAACGATAATACGTTTCGTCTCTCGTCGTCATGTCGCAGGATAGGTCTATAAGCGAGTGAGTAAGATTTTGAAAAATGATTTAAACACATTCGCATAAAGACATATCCTACGACCTCACCTACGACATACGACGACGAGAGAAAAAATAATGAATCCCCACTTTACGTGTAAAGGAGTTACACGGTACGTGTTTGAAAACTGTTTATGCATGCTTTAAGAGTCTTTGAGCTAAGTGCTGTTAGTGTTTGTACAATAACGTCACCTTGTCAGTCCGACTTCAGGACAAGACCTTAAAATGAATATGGATAAAACCAAGGTCATATTGAATTCCCATGTAACACCACAGTGTATTTCCAGATTAGAGTCTCCAATCTTGATAGGAGTGATCTATCAAGATTAGAGACTCTACACTCGAAATTGTGGACGATTATGTCTTATGTCTACCTGGGACAAACGGTCCAGTTAACGGTCCAATTTTGAGAAAGAGGTCAATCGTCGAATACGACTCGGCTGGCAGATTTTGAGAAGCTGAGTAGTATCTTCTCGTCCAACTTACCGCAGTGTCTCAAGACGAAAGTCTATGATCAGTATTTTTTGCCAGTGATTAGGTACATACGGGACCGAGACGTGGTCGTTCATAATGGGCCTCATCAGAAGGCTTAAAGTTACCCAAAGGGCAATGGAGAGGGCTATGATCGGAGTTTCCTTGCGAGATCAAATCAGAAATGAAGACATCCGCATTAGATCCAAGGTTACCTACGTAGCCCGAAGAATTGTCAGACTTAAGTGGCAATGGGCACATTGTTCGCACAATGGATGGCCGATGAGGCCAAAATTTTCTGGAGTGGCGACCGCGAACCCGAAGACGTTACGTTGGAAGGCCTCCCACTAGGTGGACCGATGATTTGGTGAAGGTTACGAGGATCCGCTCGATGCGAGACGCACGTGACCGGTCAATGTGGCGACACTTAGGGAAGGACGTCTTTCGGCTGAAATGGTGATGAATGATGATGACATTTTTCAGTCGAGCCCCTCAGCCCACAAATAAATCAGTACGATAACGTGCGATAAGGAACTCCGTTCCAATATAACGCTTTGCTTACTCACAGAAAATGTACTTAATTGTTTTTTCCTTGAAAACACTAATCACAAAAAAATTGTTAATGACCAAAATCAAGGAAAAGGTCACAATCAGGGGGCTTTACCAAATAATCAGATACGTTTTATCAGTTTGGCCAAGTACACCTACATGTAACCGACGTCAGGGCGTTGAATCAAATAATCTCAAGTATCTAAAATAATGTCAATTTCTGAGACTGCCTCGTGGATCTAGAGGTGGATGATTATTTAAAACATAAATAACGCCTTGTAATCCCCTAAATGGGTTTGGCTGTGGTTTACCTTACGTACATCCACTGTTTGCCAGTTATGTACGATCAAGTCCCAGGCAATAGGGGCGAGCCTATTACCATTAATCGAACACAGATCCAGAGAGAGAAATTCCTTATCGAACCCAGGACTTCATACGCAACAGTAGCACTTACGTGCACTAGACCAACAAGGTAATCAGTAAGTTTAAGTATCCTTGAAGCAAAACCCAAAATCTGTTCGAATCAGCACAGTCACTTTGAACTAAAACAAGTAAAATCGACTGTAATAAGGTTAAATGCGTTACCGATTTTAATTTAATGATTATAAGAGCGAGACATTAGTGCTCACAATAGTTTCCTATACGTACAACATCGGATTCCGACATCTCGACGACTATTAAAACTAAACACCGCGTTATTGTAGTTGTTTGGCACAAGTTATAAGACGTGGCGTTGAAGAAGACTATTATTTTTTACTCCAAAATTGAAATTCTAGTATACTACTAGTGGAAGTGGAAATTATGTTCTTTTTACTACTCCTCCGCTATTATTTTCTGATTTTCTGCGGGATCCAAGATTGTGAAATTGTTTCTCTGGGACTTCGTCGAGCTTCATCATCTCGGTGCTTTGCTGATGGTCGCCACTGTTGATTCTGGCTTTCCGGAGTTATAGTGGCTTGAAAATATCGAGCATCCTTACAAACAACTCTTAGCGGTGGCTTTTGGAATGACGTATTGCACTCGTAGTTTAGTTTTGTTTTGTGAATTGTTCTTCTGACATTCAAAAGTGCCTGTAATGGCTTAATTGAAATAAATGGTTTGAGTTAGCTCCAACCAGTTTTTTATTAGCCAGGTCCGTCTCACTGTAACTGCTATAGTTTTATTTCTTCTTTTTCAAGTTAAGGAATAAATACATCACCGTCAGAACGTGCTATGGTCCTCAAAAAATGAGATATTGGGAGGGTTAAGCAAAAATGTTATCTATGTCTACCTATGGAAGGAACGATGCAGAGTTACCAATTAAGACTGTGGGCTGTCATATTTTTCGAAGGTCCGATGCCCGGTGGAGTGTTATTATTTAGCCAGTAGCAAGTATCTTTCAAAATAACTCGAACTAAAAAAAACAGAACATCCTCTACATCTCCAAACATACACCGATATTTACTAGTGTCGGTATCACCGTAGCGATCGGGCGTTGGCAAATGATGTTAATTTTCGAGTTTTACAGCGAAACAAAGCAATGGTTATCTGGCGAGGCATCGCTCACGAGTTGTGCCGCGGTATCTAGCGGTAGGAGCTTCGACTTGTGACGTAGAGCCGGGGAGGCACTGGGAGGAAACACTGGGTAGTTTATGTCTTGGTATAATCGAACCGAGTGACTAAAAAAATGAAATATTAATGGATAGAGAGGAAGAGGAAGACCAAAGAAGATGTCCAAGAAACAAGAGAAAAGAGCAGGTAGATAATAA
Source organism: Diarsia mendica (assembly GCA_949316265.1). Taxonomy (NCBI): domain Eukaryota; kingdom Metazoa; phylum Arthropoda; class Insecta; order Lepidoptera; family Noctuidae; genus Diarsia; species Diarsia mendica. The sequence continues at coordinate 15,437,734 of OX438905.1, read as the reverse complement.
TGATATCGCTGGTGGAGTCATCGAATCTCATTATCCTGGGTGCAACTGGCAAGACAGGCAAATAATTGAGATAAAACCTATGTATGAAATGATTTTCAGTAGCAAACAAACAGAAATGGAGTACTAACGAAATCTTAGGATGTACAGTCGAACAAGCTAATAAGTATACAGGGTAGAGATCTTTATAATTCTATAACACTGAAATTATTGATTGTAATTTTGTTTTATCAAGTGTTTTGCATTAAGCGACTAATGTCAAACGCTGTATATCCTAAACCGCTGTATGCTAAATGTATCTGTATAATCTAAAAAGTAAATACAAGTTGCAGTTGTTGTTGTAGTTGTTGCTGTATACTTATTAGCTTGTTCGACTGTACTAACGGATCTTCAAATAATCTAACTAGTCACGATTTCTGGTAGTACCTACCACTGTTTGCCCTTATTGTTATTTGTAACATAACCTCTAATGACCAATTACTTGCAGGTGGAATAAGAAGTACTCTCTTTGTTTTTCCAATAAATTAATCTATTGATTAGTAACTAACCGTGAAATCACAGATTAATATGATTCTATATAATCTGTTATTACGGTTGATTCCACCTAATTTACTTTAAGTTAATCGTCAGATAAAGTCTTCATCATACTTAGGCGTGTTTCGTCATCTGTATTCAGCACTGATGATGAAACAGGCGTAAGTATATAGTATGGTGAAGACTTTATCTGATGATGACATATAAAAACATGCAACTAATCGTTATTCCATTCCATTGCAATTAAATCTTATTTCTTTGTCATCCATGATTTAAATTGCGTTTATAGGACAAATTGCATCTGTTTAGTCTGTTTCGCAACTATCTTGGGGTCGGTTTCCAGTCTAACCGGATACTACAGCTGAAAACTAATATTTTGCATTAAGCGACTACAAACCACAACCAACTTAGTACTGGGTAATACCCTTGATAAGATTGGTTATCAGATTTCCTGGCCACTAAACATCTACAATCTACATCATCTCGAGACGCACAGGACCGGTCAATGTTGTGACCGGTAATGTGCTACTGTAATACATCATATTACCTATTATGCAGTATTTTATTTGTCATCAAAAATACCATTTTAGCTTTGCGGTACCACCTATCGTTATCAGAAAACGATTACACGATAATCGGCAGATCACGCTGATTTTTATTACACTAAGAGTCCGCTCGAACTAACAATGATTTTTTTGTGACCGATCAAAGATTTTGTTTCAGGTTCATTTTCGACCAGTTTCGGTCAAAAAGCTAGTTTCGAAATCGTCCGAAAAGCTAGTCTCGATTTCGGCTAACGATTGGACGAAACTTAGGCCGCGCCGTTTTTGGTATTCATTTTGGCTGAGAATCCTGTTTCAGTGTCTTAGTATGGACATGTGATGAGATACAATTCGCACGTGACTAATGCGCCTACCACAAGCTCACACTTCCCCACAGTCTTGCCTGCGCGATGACACGATGCACACAGTACATCGCGCGTGTGGTTTGTAATGGTAATACAGTTTTACAACCATACGCGCGATGTACTGTGAAGTGTGAACGAAAAGTGTGGTGAAGCTTGAGCGTGTAGTAGGTAGGCCCATTAAAGAGTGATGAATATAAATGTTGATGGATAGAAAGGAAGAAGAAGACTGAGGAAGCGAGGGGTGGTTTGTATGAGGAATGATATGAAAGGAAAGGGATAAATGATAGCGTGACGGTTTACAGAACAGAATGGAAGTGAAACGTGTAGCGCCGACCCCAAGTAACCCGGGCAGGCAGATGAAGAACTACATAGGTACTTACATACACTCATGGAGGAAATAGACTTAATGTGGCGAATTTCCTCAAGCACTAGAATTACTCATTGTGCCTTTTTGGGGGGGGGGGGGGGTTGGAAAATCATCAAATAACCCCTCCCGCTCTTGGGCAGAGCGACAGGGAGTGTCAGACTTCTACTGATTAAAAACTACCCATGTTCTTTCTTAGCCCTTTAAGTCGTGTCTGCGGTATCTCTTGCGAACAAGCAGCCCCGACGGGGAATATATTAGCCTTAACATGTATTTTTATTTTAGTGTATGCTTTGTTGGTTGTCCTTAAGTAAATATGATTCAAAATAAGGAGCTGAATGCACCCTGTAAACAGACTTATGGAGTAAATATGGACACTTTTCTAACAACTAGAATGACTCATTGTGCCTCAATCCTAATCAAGCGCAATCGGTGTACGAACACGCACGGCAGTCGCGGCCGAATTACGGCCGGCGATACGATCTCGGACGACAAATCGCACAACGACCGCTCGTCCTTCGCTTCACGCTTCGCAAACTATCGGGACATCGCAGAGATTATAGCTTCCCGCTTTCTTATATTCTGTCACGGTGCTAAGTTATTGTTTATGAGTTTGTTGAAACTGGTGAGATTGTTTCATTTTCCTGGAGTGCAGCCGGGTTTCTTTAATAGACGTTTGGAGTTCTTTGCTTTTGGCTTATAAGTGTTAGTGTCAGTGGTGTTTTCTTACGAAAGTTAATGTAACTTTTTGTGTAGTACCTCCTTTGGGACCTGACTAGTGGCAATCTCTTTCTAAACGTTTTTATTTCACACAGCAACTACCAAAGGGATTAACTTATTAATAATGTCATTGTCATTTAAATGGCATATTCACCATGACCGCGGGTAAACAATGACGGATTATATTATTCACTAGTAAAAATAAACTAGTCAAGCTGCAAACTTGTTGGACTAATTTGGTTATGTTTTCTGCATCCTTTAAAAATTATCACATAGCTTAAAATATATCTTTAAATGTATCTTTGACCTTCTTTGAGTGGCCCGAAAGTCTGACAACCAGTCTTACCAAAGGAAGAAGAAGAAGAAGAAGAATAATAAATAAGAAGTCTTATCATATTATTACCCAATACAATAGGTTTGTGAAAGTCAGTTAGTACGGCACTTAGGCAGCTCCATCTAAAATACTGGTTAAAATACTGGTAGCCTGGTTACACTGGGAAATATCGTTGGGAAAAGCCTAGGCAAAAAATGATTAGCTTAAAAAGTTGTCACCTAAATAAAACCAGCCCTTATACTCACTGACAAACACAATGCCCTCTTTCAACCCCCAAGACATATTACGCGCTACAAAGCTACCCACCATCGCGTGTTACCGGCCTATCAAGCGCGGTAGTATCTCCGCTGCCTTATCTACCGCTGTCCTGTAGATCCATCGCGATACCGACATTGAGGCCAAAGGATACTGCCTACCTTTTGTGAGTGTGGCTTTTGGTTGGTGGGAACTTTTGTGTTTGAGCGTGGAGTAGTGTGGTGGTGGACTTTTATTGCAGTCGGATTTATCGGGTATATGGAGTACATACTGTTACTGCGTGAAAGATGATATGACTAGAAAGAAGGCGACTGCTGAGATGACGAGTCATAGAGAAGTATGGAAGAAGAAGACATGTTGCGCAGACCCCAAATAAGCTGGGTTAAGGACTGGAGAATGATGATGGATATCATTGTACATTGGACTGCCTCGCTGGTCTAGTATTCGCAAGCACATGGGGTCCTTGTTTCAATATTCCCGAGACGGCAAACAGCTTGAAGTTGCCTCGGCAGCTTCAGCTAGAAGCATTGTCATCGTTTATTTTCATTACGACTCAAGTGAAGTGTAGTAACGGAAGGCTTTGAAGGCCTCTGCGTCTTAGATAGCCGACCCACAAGAACCTGTTGTATATTACTACCCAAGACCTATGCGACATCAATAAGAAGTCAATAGTCCACCAGCTAGGACAATAAGTCAGCAACGTGACCGCTCTCAGTTGATGATCGTAGTCCGCAGTGATTGTGTGGCGGTCTGACCGGCGGTAACAAATTAGCGCGCGGCTGTGACCGCCGTGGTCACGCGCACCCGACCTTGCGAGGTGTGCTCTTAACTGGTTGATGTAGCATTTGGGAACCAAAAACACACAAAAAAACGAAGTCCAAAGATGAGGTCCTTCAAGAATCAAATTGGAGTTATGACAGGTTGCTGTTACAGTCCTCAGGTCCTTCCCAAAAAGAATGGGTGCTATTTTCTATAATCTTGACGTTAGCATACTTGCCAGCCAAGAATAAACCAGATTCTATGCCTCAGAAATTAGCGGACACAATACTTTTTTTAACTTACCTATCATCATCATTCTCCTGCCCTTATCCCAATTTATTTAGGGTCAGCGCAGCATGTTATGCTGCTACTGGTGACTGCTGACATGATCATCATTTCAGCCAAAAGACGTCCATTGCTGGACATAGGCCTCTCCCAGGTGTCGCCACATTGACCGGTCCCGTGCGTCTCTCATCCAGCGGGTTCCTGCAACCTTGACCAGGTCATCGGTCCACCTAGTGAGAGGCCTTCCAACGCAACGTCTTCCGGTTCGCGGTCGCCATTCCAGAACTTTTCGGCTGACATGATGGGTAATAGTGATAACTCATCATCTTAGCAGTCACCTTCTTTCTAGCCCAATATTTGATTTACTCATATTAAAACTTTTCCCCATTAAAAGATTACATAGTTTTTCCCATGACGTCTGCCAGAAGAAATTAGAAGAAGAAAACGTGTTGCGCCGATCCCAAATAGAATTTGACAAGGGCAGGAAGATAATGATTTTACCCAATAACAAATCTACGAACTAGAACGAACCCGTTCTCATGATCGTTCACGATCGCTTGGCGGTAGATATCGCACGATTTACTGCTCTATTGGGCGATACATCGACTGCTGCGACACTGGCTCGCTCTGCCCGATAGATGGCGTTGGATACTATGAAACTTGATTTATTTGTTTTGTAACGTTTTTGCTAAATGTTGGCCCATTTTAGATAAGGTGTCTGGCTGTTGGAATGCAATATGAGGTTCTTGTCAAAGAGTTCGAAGGCGATTGCAAAGGTGGAGTAGGGTACCTAGCAGTCCACCCGGTGTGAGGAAAACTGTCTCACCTGTGGATCTACTCTCTCGAAGCAAAGAGGTAAATCAGCAAAACATTTCCGATGCATGTATACAAAGTGTAGTACCTATACCGCAGTACCTCCTGTGTGGTGTTCAGGACAATGAAACTGAACATCTTTTGTTCTACGAGTTTAAAATTCGCAAAATAAAATATTTCACATTAATTCCTGTACGACCTGATCCAATATCATCGAGTAGAGGAAAATTATAGGGAAGATTCAAATCCAAGATGGAGGGCGAGTCCATTTCCGGTTTCGGTGGGGGAAACACTTGGATGGATTTCCATAAACTCTAACTTATAATACTTAAAACAAGTGGTAACTTACCATTAAAACATTAAACTGCCTTCTTCGATCTAAAGTAGGAAACCACAGCTACTATACAGTTCATTCCACACAAATCACAACAGAGAGGAGTTACGAGCTAAATTATAAAGGGTGCACCACACGGTCGTCAGCTCTCAACTATAAAGTAGATGGTGAGTCAGAACACAGGCGGTCGGCTGCGTCTGCGCATGACGGTTAAGGTTGCCAGAAAATCTTCCTGAAGTCATGAATATTTGATTGGATGGGAAGCTGAAACTGTATGAGTGTGAACGATTAGTTTTCTAGAATTCATCTTAATTCCTTGCATAGGTATCGTCCAATCTTCTGAAAACGGGGAATCAATCATTTGCCAACAAAACAACAGGGAGTCAATCATTTTCCAAAAAAAAGGGAGTCAAGTATGTCTAAAATGAACCTTAAAACAAAAAAAAACACGGGAGGTGATAAATAAAAAAATCATTTTATTCAAGTATCAGTGACTCTATCATTATCATTATCAGCCTATACCTAATGTTCCCACTGCAGGGACTCAGGCCTCCTCTCTAGGAGAGGGATAAATCTACCACGCGGGCCCAGTGCGGATTGGTAGGTAGATGTCACATGTCTTCGAATTTTTTGGTTCTAAGATATGCCGGTTTCCTCACGATGTTTTCCTTCACCGTTTTGAGAGCAGTGGTGATGAAATAAATTACACAAAGTAATGCACCTGACGGGGTTCAAACCCACGACTCACTGTTTGTAAGTCGGGGCCGCCACCACTGGGCCATCACTGCTTGCACTGGGCCACCACTGCTTATAATAGAAATAATATTACATTCACACAGTCAAGGTTAAAAAGGTTAAAAAAAGGTCACTTTTAACCAATTAATCGGTATACAGTACATTTTTATCAACTGCTTCGTTGATCTAGTGGTCGCAAACGCGACTACCACCTGAGCAAGAGGTTCAGGGTTCGATTTACTGGTCGGGCAAAGTGTAGCAAAACACTGGCCAAATGTAAATGAACGGAGACAAGGGGCGTGCTACTAGGTACATGCTAATATATGCTACGTTAATTTTAATCCAATTTAATACAGATATTAAATTAAATTTAAATTATTACGAATATAATATAATTATAAGTCCACCTCTCTCAGACCAGCCCTAGACCGAAGTCGGCGTAAATTGAAAACCCTCGTGACGCTACGGTGTCGAGATCAGATGCCGCGATAATGGGCATTGTTTGTTTTGCCTCTAGACTAGATAACCGCGATAATATAGCGAACCGATATCTGCTACGATGTCTTGAATAGCAGGATAAGCAGACAAAATTTGTTTGGAAAGGTAGGTAAGGTCTTGTAGGAAACGAATTAATGTTAAATTCTTTCTTTCGTGACGATGGTATGTTTTTTTTTTGACAGGCGGGAAATCTTCAAATGACTCGGCGCTAGGCAACTGGGCTTTTCCCAGTTGTATACGTCCCTGTGTGCCTATTGACCTTGTTCTGTTCTGTCTCCTGCTGATATGGAGGGAAGAGGAAGTTATGTTTTTCCTACTCCTCCGCTATTCTTTTCTGATTAAATTTGTTGCGGGATCCAAGACAATTAAATCGTTTCTCTGGAACTTCGTCGGGCTTCATTGTCTCGGCGCTTTTCTTGTGGTCGCCACTGTTGATTCTGGCTTACAGGAGTTACAGTGGTTTGGGAATAGTGTGGCGGGCTTGTCCCAAATAAAAAAAATTACTCGGCGGAAGGATGTGTCAGACTTCTAATGACTAAAAACCACCCATGTTCCTTCTTAGCCCCTTGTGTTCGGGAACCGCGGTATCTCTTTCGAACAACCCGCAGCCCCGGCAGATGACTTGATTACATTCCTCGAAACCAGTATAAGGCAATAGGTAGGTATAAAGTCTTCGAAAGTGCAGCTGCTGGAGCACTTCGGATACTTCAGTTAGTGGTAGGTACACCATCTGATCGAGAGCACCACATTCACACAGTCTGTCGGAAGGATCTTTTTGCCAAATTGTGTTAACCACAGCCTACTTGCAATGGGTGAGCAATCGGTTAAGTGGATTCCAAACAGCTCCTGGACTTTAACGAAATCAGGAGGTGGCACCCAAGCACCCAGCTTCTCTTTCCACTGTTTGTTTTTCACCTTCGGTGACCTGTTGACATTAGGATCAAGGTTGATTGGTGTTGTTAATTTGAGTGGGTTTGGGTTTGTTGTTGCAAATAAACTCAGTCCAAAGTTGACAAATGTTTCTTTTATTCAAGTGCTTCAAAAAAGGTTCCTGTCAATATACAAAAGAATCAGTATCCAAATTGACAATTACACTAAAGAAAATCATTCAAGACTCTATACAAAAGCAATTTGTTTGCAATTCTAATAATTCTGTGAAGAAACAAATGAACCAATTTTTGCACGTGGCGACGAGTTTTTGAATATAAAAAATACAGTATAATCGCATATAATTTTAACATACCTTTTGAATATTTTGACACTACTTGTGAAACCAAACTCTCTTAAACAAACAAGATTAACATTTCGGAGCACATTTTCTTTTCGCCATTCTATTTCGCTTTGATGCTGTCACATGACGTTGTCAACTTTTTAAACTATTTATAACAAAAAAATAAAGTATGAAGTAGAATAAGGTCGAGGTTGGATTCTGTCAATTGACCAAACTCTCAACACTCCTCCTTGATCAATTTACAGCAGAGCATCTCAAAAACTCTTCTGTTGAGTGGCTTAGTGAGAATGTCTGCAATCTGCTTGCTGCTCTCGACGTGTTGCAGTGTCACCGTGTTGCCGACGTGTTGCTGAATGTACTTTCGTGGTTTCTCAATATGTTTCTTTTCTCTGGTCGTCTTTCCTTCGTGTGCATTCTGCAACATGTGAATGGCTGACATGTTGTCGACTTTCAGGGTGATCGGCTGATCACTTTCCAGGATACCAAGTTCCAGTGCAATTATTTTGATCCAGCACACATCGTCAATCACAGACACTGCGGCTCGGTACTCGGCTTCTGCTGTTGAAGTCGCTACCAAACGCTGCTTTTGTGAGTACCAGATCACTGGTCCTCCTCTCATCATCAATACTCCACTCGTCGACTGTCCTGTCTCAGAGTCTCCTCCAAAGTCTGAATCGGTATATGCCACGAGTTCTTTGCCTCCTCCGAAGTAGATTCCTGCTGTCGCTGTCCCTCTCAAATACTGGAACACACGTTTCACCATCGCCTGATGGCTTTTCATGGGCTTGTTGCAGAATCGACTGAGGTAGTTCACGGCGAAGCTGATGTCTGGCCGAGTTATTGTAGCTAGGTACAGTAAACTCCCTATCGCCTCGCGATAGTTGTTGTTCGCCGGGAGTGCCTCGTCGTTCTTGAAGTCTGTCTTCTTGGTAATCATTCCTTGTTCAATGGGTGTGGATGCTGGGTTGCACTGCTCGAGTTTCATCTTTCTCAAGATCTTCTCCGTATAACGAGGCTGATTCACAAAGATACCATCTTTGTCGATCTTGATTTCCATGCCCAAGTACGTTAACTTATCCTGTACTTTCTTACTATATGTGATCTGAAATTCCTTGCTTATCTCTCCCAAGAGTCTGTATATTTCCTTTTCATCCTTCCCAGCTATCAATCCATCATCCACGAAGAGTGAGAGCATAATGCTCTTGTCCTTGTTGTAGTAAATACACGGGTCGTCATCTGTGTTGATCTGGCCAATCTTCTTTTCAAAATGTGTGGTTACCCTCTCGTTCCACATCCTTGGAGCTTGTTTGAGCCCGTAAAGACTCTTTTCCAACTTGCAAACTTTCCCTGATCCATCGTCAAACCCTTCTGGCTGGTTCATATAGATGACTTGCTCCAGGTTTCCATACAAGAATGCCGTTTTCACATCGAACGATACCAGCTTCATTTTCTCTGACGCTGCATGACTTAGTAGTAGTCGAATCGATGCATGGCGGGCTACTGGGCTGAATGTTTCCGCGTAGTCCACTCCTTCCTTCTGTTCAAATCCTCTTGCAACGAGTCTGACCTTGTATCTTCCGTCTACCTTCTGTCGAAGTACCCACCGACATGTGATAGATTTCACTCCTTCAGGACAGTCCACCAGTTCCCAAGTTTTCATTTCTATTAGCGAGTCGTACTCCTCCTGCATTGCCTGTCTCCACTTCTCATCTTTGAGTGCCTCACTCACCGGGATGTCTTCAGTTTCACCAATCATGACTACTTTTGCGCTCTTTCCTCCACGTCTGGTATCAAGTACGCAATCTCTCAGTAGTCTCAGTCTCGGTGGTGGTTGCAAAGTTCTACGATCTCGCAAAATTCTCTTTCCTGGCTCTTCTTCTGGCGGTTGTGTCCCACTTTCGTTGTTGTTGGCAACACCAACAAAGTATGTTTTTTAAGTTTCCGTATCCTAATGTCAAAATGTCATTCATTCAGTTTGCAATAAATCCGACCACATTCACGTGCTACAAAAGGTCTGTTTTATTTAATATTGTTTCTACACCTGCAAAGCCTCCAAGAACCAGCCCTGCTGCGATTCCTACATATTTGTGGTCCTTCGAAGGAAGAGGAATTGGTGCAGAAACACGATCGAGCAAAAATCGTCGTGTGCTTTCTACTCTACGACGTACGGGCTCGGGCCGCGTCGCCTGCTAGCGTGCGTGAGTGCAAATCATATTTCGGATTCAACTCATCAGTCGCCGACTGCAAGGAGGTATTTATTGGATACTTCGTCATCATATAACCTCGCTTCAGTACCCCCCGGGGCCGAGGGTCGCATGACGCGATAACAAGGGTTACATAAATTAACCCATTGTCCAACCATCAAGAGGAAGCCATTTTGTTGTTTCGCGGCGGGCCTATGTTTCCCGCGCGCTGGCGCAACTACATGACGCTATAGCTGCGAGCCAATCAGCACTCTCGTCGTGTCAACGTCAAGCAACATCCTACAACCCTATTGGACGAATCTTCACGGAAGCAATTCAAACGTCAAACTTCGTTCGTTCGTTTCGTTCGATTCTTCAATCACTAGCTGTCACGTCACTCTTCGAAGAAAAAGATTTCTACGACAAGACGCCATCTTTACTTAACCATTTTTTCTGTGCGACTTCTAGCCAAGTATTTTAAGTTTAATGTTAAATTGATGTTAAATTATATTCATTATATTAAGCATACATTCTGAAGGCAGTTTATGGTGTGCACAAATATTGTTATAAACTGTATTAGTTATAAGTGTAGTGAAAACTCATAGAACATGGATGAGGCCGCGCTAAAAGTATTGAAAGCCTCACGGGGCTATACTAAGGCCTCAATTACCCGAATGTATCAATTCGCTTCAAACAGCGAAGATGTGAAGCTCAGTAGTGTTACTATATTACAAGCAAAGCGGACTAGAATTACCGAATTGTTTTCCGAATACGAATCATACAATAAAAAGATTCTCGCAATAGATGAGAAAGACAATGAAAATGTCGAGGAGTGTGAAGCAAGGTATTTTCATGTTCTAACTGTGCTCAATGAGGCGATACTCAGTAAATCCTCACCAAATATGGATAACTCTCAAACCTTTAGAGCAAAATTACCTGCAATCCAGGTGCAAATCTTTTCAGGAAAATACTATGCCTACACATCAAGGGCTTACCAGCTTGAGAGAAGCAATGAGTTTGATCCAACGGTGGTTGAATTCTTGTCGTTCCTGGAAAAAAGGGCCTTGGCATTGGAGAATGCAGAACCTAGCACGTCAACCAAGGCTTACAAGGTAGTGACCAACGTGGCAACAGCATCAGCGACCAGCTCTTGCGCTTATTGTGTTGCTACCGGAGCCAGTAGAGGTATTACAGCCAGCTGCTTCGCAATTTACTGAACAAACAGTTCAGCAACAACACCTGCAACCCCGCTTTATCAGTACAAGGTTTGGGCATGTCATCGCTGGCGCTTTAACTGGCCATGCAGTCTCCAACAAAGGTAATGTGTCGCTTTTATGTACTCATGATAAAGGTGAGTTAGATGTTAACAAAACCTTGCAGCAGTTTTGGTCAACTGAATCTGTTCCACAGTATTTTAGTGAGAAAGGTTCAGAACATGATTTATGTGAAGATATTTTCAAAGAAACCACTATACTTAAAGATAAAAAGTTTCAAGTTAATTTACCATTAAAGATTTCCCTAGATGAGGTTAAAGATACCCTAGGAAATTCTTTTGATTTGGCACTATATAGGTTTCTAAGTTTAGAAAGAAAGTTGCATAAAAATCCAAAATTGTTTGCTGATTATAATAAATTTATAAGTGAATATGTGCAGTTAGGGCATGGGCATTTTGTCAAATTTAATTCACTAGAGTTTAAAGATAAGCCCCTATACTTTATGCCACATCATGCTGTGTATAATGAGAATAGTAAAAGTACCAAAACTCGAGTGGTTTTCGATGCATCCATGCAAACTGACAAAAAAAGGTCACTCAATGACCTTCTGCTTAATGGTGCTCCGGTGCAAAAAGAACTTTTTGATATCATGCTTTTATTTCGCTTGGGTGACTATACGTTTACTACGGATATTCGCCGAATGTTTCGTTGCGTTAATGTTAACCCAGAACATTCTGTATTGCAAAACATATTGTGGAGAAGTAATGTTAATGACAAAATAAACTGCATTCAATTAGACACTGTTACTTATGGTCAAAAGAGCTCTGGTTTTTTAGCTACACGTTGTTTGCATGAACTGGCTGAAACTCATAAACAAGAATATCCACTTGCTTCATATATTTTAAATAACTGTACTTATGTTGATGATGCTTGCTATTCCCATTCCGATTTAAATGTTATTAAAGAAGCAAAACAGCAATTGCGTGAATTATTGAGTAAGGGTAGTTTTGAAACCCATAAATGGGCATCTAATTGTCAACAAATTTTAGATGACATATCTCCTGATAATCAACATTTTGATGATTTTGATCTTCAAAAGGATAATTGTTTCATGAAAACTTTAGGATTAACGCTTAATGTTAGTAAGGATTGCTTTGTGTTTTCATGTCCGGAGCCTTTTAATATTGAAAATCCTACAAAAAGACAAATATTGAGTTTCATCTCCAAATTCTTTGACCCATTAGGTTTTATGTCTCCAGTTATAGTAAAAGCAAAGGCATTCATGCAAAAATTATGGGTCGAAAAGTTAGACTGGGATGATGTACCTCCAGAGGTGATAAGATTGGAGTGGCTTTCATTTGTTGAAAGTTTGATGAACATGCAACCTTTACACATTGATAGAAATATAAGGATCGATGAAAATGACAATGTAGTGCAATTAATAGGATTTGCTGATGCTTCTAGCTCTATAGGTTATGGCTGCTGTGTTTATCTTCGGGTGGTGAAGGATTCAGGTAAGGCTTCATCTTCCTTACTTTGCTCTAAATCCCGAATTAACCCCCAAAGCAACAATGCACTCACCATACCGCGATTAGAGTTAAATGCAATGCTTTTGCTTACCAAACTAGCCAAAAGAGTTTACGATACGTTAAACCTTAAAATAAACATTAGTGGTGTTTATCTATATTCAGATTCACAAATTGCACTTGCATGGGTAGCTACAGAGCCTATTAAACTTCAAGCATATGTTGCTAATAGGGTTAAGTTAATTCAGGAGCAGACCTCTAGATGGCGCTGGCTGTATGTGGCGAGCAAAGAGAATCCAGCTGACTATGTTAGCAGGGGAGCCGTTCCTGATGAGTTAAGTAACTGTAAATTATGGTGGCATGGTCCAGAGTTTATGCTGGATAGTAAGTATGATTTTAATAATAAACTTTCCATACCACTCCTGGAGCCCTTACCTGAGATGAAGAAGGGTGCTGCATTCCCTGATTCCAAGGTAGCCTTGATAACACAAAATAAATCTAATATCTATCTGTTTATTGATAAATATTCTGATTTAAACAAAATGATCCGCGTCATGGCATATATACTTAGGTTTTGTTATAATCTAGATAAGAGGGGTACTCCACTATCTCCTCTCGAGTTAGAAAATGCCTTGCATAAAATTATACAGCGTGAACAGAGCATACATTTCAGTCATGAGTTAAATCATTTAAATTCAAAAGATGAAAATATTAAAGGCCCGTTAAAACCCTTACATCCCTTTATTGATAAAGAGAATATGTTAAGGGTAGGTGGTAGAATTGATAACTCTGAAGTCTCATTTTCACAGAAACACCCAATTATTTTACCTAAACAATCTCGTGTTACTGATTTGATTATTTACCAGGAACACATAAGATTATTGCATGCTGGACCAAAGTTATTGTTAGCTAGCCTTAATGAAAAATATTGGATTGTGAATGGTTACAGACATGTAAAAAAGATTATTCATAAATGTTTACTTTGTTTCAGAATGAAAGCCAAATGTGCTAAACAATTAATGGGTTCCTTGCCATCTCATAGAGTCAGAGCTTGTCGTCCTTTCCAAAAGACTGGTATAGATTTTGCGGGACCAATACAAGTAAAAAACTCACGTGTTAGACGTGCGATACAAACTAAAGGTTATATTTGTGTATTTGTTTGCTTCGTCACAAAAGCAATACACCTCGAGATAGCTTCAGATTTAAGTACTGATTGTTTCCTTGCTTGTTTTAAACGCTTTATAGCGCGACGTGGATTGCCTACTGACGTTTTCTGTGACAACGCAGGTTGTTTTAGGGGGGCAAGGAACGAATTAGTTGAACTATATAACTTGCAAACCTCACGGGAGCATCAAGCACTGGTGCAACACTATGTGGCCAAAGAAGGCATAACTTTTCATTTTGTACCTAGTTATTCGCCTGTGTTTGCTGGTCTTGCTGAGGCGGCAGTTAAAAGTATGAAGTTTCACTTGAAACGTATTATACAAAATTATGTCCTAACGTACGAACAGTTAAACACTGTCTTATGTCAAATAGAAGCAGTTTTAAATTCCCGCCCATTATTGCCTGTTACTGCTGAGAAAGTTGATGATTTTTCTTATTTAACGCCAGGACATTTCTTGATAGGTACTTCTTTAACCTCTTATCCTGAAAACAACACTATCGATATTCCTGTAAACAGATTAAAATTTTGGGAAATTTGTAATAAGGTTAGAACTCATTTTTGGAATGTATGGCACAAGTACTACCTTAATGTACTGCAGTCGAGGCCCAAATGGCGTGACAGTGTAAATAATATAAAAGTAGGAAATTTAATTATTCTGAGGGAGCCTAACTCTCCCCCATTATCGTGGCCAATGGCTAGAATTGTAAAGGTCTACCCAGGCCAAGACGGAAAAGTCCGTGTGGTTGATGTTATGACACCTAACCGAAAGATTTATAAACGTTCTTTGTCTGCTATTTCTTTATTGCCTCTAGAAGAGTAAATGTTTTTTTTTATGTTATGTATATTGTATAAGTTTTGATATAAGTTTCTATGTTATTAGATAAGTGATAAGTGTAATAATATCTAAAATAATACTACTTACCTAGTATCTACAGTGTATGAGCTGAATGTTAGATAATAAGTTTTTGTTTACTTACAATTGGGTATTTAAATGTAGCATTATACTTTTTGAATACTTGTTCCCTTTGTTTAATGAAAAACAATTTATATGTATCAAATAGGGTTTTTAATTTACCTTTATTTTAAAGAGGGGGTTGATAATGAATAGTTTTATTTGGTTTAACTTAAATTCAGTAAGTAATTAAAACACTGGTTGTTTCTGTTTGTCCATTCGATTTTGTTAGTGTTCAGTAAGAAATGTATTTCTGTAATTGCTGAAACCCCCCCCCCCCCCCCCAGCATGTTGGCAACACCAACAAAGTATGTTTTTTAAGTTTCCGTATCCTAATGTCAAAATGTCATTCATTCAGTTTGCAATAAAATCCGACCACATTCACGTGCTACAAAAAGTCTGTTTTATTTAATTGTTTCTACACCTGCAAAGCCTCCAAGAACCAGCCCTGCTGCGATATTCCTACAGTTGTCACTTGCCTCTTCAGCACTTTCTCCAGTCGTCCAGTTGTCCTCTTCTTCGTCTGACTCGCTGCTGCTTTCTTCTTGCTTCTCAGGTGTGCCCTCTGTTGCCGATGTCTCAAATTCAGTGCCTTGTCTTTGTAGTATCTTTTCCTCGTCGAAGATTACATTGTCTGAACTGATGACCTCTCTTTTCTCTTTCATATAAATCCTGTAGCAGGGTGAATCAATATCATAGCCAACCAGAATTCCCTTTTCTGATTTTCTATTAATCTTACCTCTCTTCTGTGCTTGGGTCAGCACATAACATTCGCATCCAAAAGGTCGCAGTTTTTCAATCTTCATTTTCCTTCCAAACCACAATTCTGCTGGACTCTTTCCTGGTACGTTGCTGGTTCCTGTCTGATTGATCGTGAAGATCACGTGGTTCATTGCCTCTGCCCATAGTCTCTCGTCCAAACCATCTGCATGTATCGCTGCCCTGGCTGCCTCGACAATCGTTCTCATTTCTCTTTCAATCCTTCCGTTTTGTTCTGGCGTATATGCATTCGTAAAGGTGTGAAGGATACCCAACTTATCCATCAACTCTTTTGTTTTTGCATTCTTCAGTTCCGTGCCGTTATCTGATCTCAGACTCTTCACTCTCCTCCCTAGTTGATTTTCCACAAGTCTCAGGTAGCTTGCAATTTTCTCTGGAGCCTCACTTTTCGTCTTCATAAAGTAACAGCTTCGGTAGTGAGAGAAATCGTCCTTCAGCATGAGCCAATACTTTGATCCTCCTAGAGATGGGATGTTCATCTCGCCGGTGTCGACATGCACAAGATCTAATGGCTGCTGGGCTGTCTTTGGATTGTTCGGATGTACGGATCGATGTTGCTTGCCATATGAGCACCCTGTGCACACATAATTATTCCAGTCATCAACATACTTGATCCCTTTCCTTTTCAGTATATCCCTCACATACTTCACGTTCTGATGGGCGAGTCTTTCATGCCATACTTTGATCGACTGGACCATCAAACTTGTCTCTTCTTCTCTCCTGAGCATCATTTTGTACAGATTTCCTTTGCGTCTTGCTATTGCCACAATCTCCTTGCTATCCTGACAGTAGAATGTTGACTCGTTTCCATTTGCCTTCTGTACATGTCCCTTGTCCAGCATCTGACTTACTGAGAAAAGATTAAAGTTGAGATTTGGTACGTAGATCACATCTTCAAGTACCACTGGATACCACTTTTGACCATCAAAAGCCTCCATCTCAATGTTGCCGACTGCAACGCCATCTAGCCTGCTTGAGTCTCCGATCACAATTGGAATTGGCTCGTCCAGCTCTGCAAGCTGTACAAACCATTCTCGATGAGACGTCATATGTTGGCTGGCTCCACAGTCTTGATACCATGAAGTTGCCCTGTCCTGCGAGATGTCATTGTCCATTGTCGAGAGTGCTGTGGTCAAAAAAGCCCTCTTGGGTGGTTTTCCATTTTCTGGCTTATTTCCATCTTCTCGGGATGGACAGTCCTTTGCAAAATGTCCTTTCTGCTTGCAATTGTTGCATGAGTATTTCTTCTTGCAATACTCGATGTATTTCTGACATGCCTTTCCTCTGCACTCCTTGATCACGTGACCTTTCTTCCCACATTTGTAACATGCGAACTGTGACTTGTCCTGCTTGCTTGACGACTGTCCTTGTTTCTCACGTCTTGTCATGAGAGCGTTGTTGGTACTGCCCTCTGCGTTTGTCGTTGGTTCCTTAAGTTGCTCGTCCTCAAGTCTCAGACGTTCAATGAGAGTATCTAAGTTCTTTGTAGGTCCCGTCACGTTATTCCATGCTGTTCTGAAATGCGCCAATTTTGCTGGTAACACACTCAAGATCCTCGTCATGACCCAACTTTCTCTCATAGGATCTTCTTCAGTTGACACTTCTTCAGCCAAATCCATAATCTCCATACAATTCTCTATTGCTGACTTGCTTTCATCATACTCAAAAGTAAAGAATTTGATTCGAGACGTTTCTAAAGTTACATCAGTCTTTGTGCCATATAAACTAACTAATTTGTCCATCATGTCTTTGGCAGTTTTACAATTTGCAATTTTGTTAGCTATCTTACTGTTTACATTTAAACCTATCAACGTTTGAGCTTCAACATCTTTCTTGATCCAAGCTGAAACGGTTGCTTCTGACTTATCACATGCTGGTTTGACTTTCGTGCCTGACACAATATCATACAGTTCTTTATTCTTTAGTGCTAGATTTAGTTTAAATCGCCATGAAATGAAATTGACATTTCCCTGACTATCTTCACCTAACATCTCCAACTGAGATCTTACAGTATCCATTTTGCTTTGACTGACTTCTGACAATTTTTTTTTAAATAAACAAAATGAATTTACTATCTTTCGTGGCGATTTTCTGACTTAAAGCGACTTGCGTGTACGTTTTTTAAACGTTGACTTGCTGTGCGATGACTGCCTTGCTTGTTCTGACGTTTTGGACTGCTTACTCGACTTCACCGTCGCTTTCCTGGCCTTGCTTCTAACAAAACCCTTTCACAGCTGTTCTGGGCCCATAACCTGTTGTTAATTTGAGTGGGTTTGGGTTTGTTGTTGCAAATAAACTCAGTCCAAAGTTGACAAATGTTTCTTTTATTCAAGTGCTTCAAAAAAGGTACCTGTCAATATACAAAAGAATCAGTATCCAAATTGACAATTACACTAAAGAAAATCATTCAAGACTCTATACAAAAGCAATTTGTTTGCAATTCTAATAATTCTGTGAAGAAACAAATGAACCAATTTTTGCACGTGGCGACGAGTTTTTGAATACAAAAAATACAGTATAATCGCATATAATTTTAACATATCTTTTGAATATTTTGACACTACTTGTGAAACCAAACTCTCTTAAACAAACAAGATTAACATTTCGGAGCACATTTTCTTTTCGCCATTCTATTTCGCTTTGATGCTGTCACATGACGTTGTCAACTTTTTAAACTATTTATAACAAAAAAATAAATTAAGAAGTAGAATAAGGTCGAGGTTGGATTCTGTCAATTGACCAAACTCTCAACAATTGGGAACCCTTCGGGGCTGCGGGTTGTTTGAAAGAGATAACGCAGCCTCGGCACAGGGGCTAAAAAGAAACATGGGTGGTTTTTAGTCAGTAGAAGTCTGACACTCCCTTCCACTCTGCAATTTCCCAAAAAAAAAAGGGACGATATGTCTGCAGGTACATAGGAACAGAATAACTATGTTTTCACTAGGGTTTAAGACGGCAACTAAAAATATGAGGGTTGCACAACACTATTTACTAAAAAGCCAAGGGTATCGTTTCCAAGAAATGTTTACGTAAAAATGATAACATTTCATGATTGATAAGTGCAGACGTTATGGTATTATAATCTGGTGTAAATTAGCCGTAACATCCTGTACCTACTGAACGCTCAATTAACTAAGTAGGTAGGTAATTAATCATAACATTAAGTATGTGATACCCGAAAGGATAGACAAAGGCGTAGGTGCATGTACGTCGACATTTCGACCTTCCGATAATAGAGGGCGAGTCTGTTACTATCAACCGGGTACAAGTGATGAATCTGGACCATCTCCGGACTGTTACTCTGCAATTTCAGATGGAAAAATCCAATAAAAAATTGACTGACAGGGGAAACAAACCCAAGACCTAATGCTAGCAGTACTTAGCACTGGCAACAACTAGACCAAACGAGACAGCTATTTATTGTGCAATGTATGGGTGACGCAGAGACAACACCTATGTATCATTTCCATACACATCGATACGATTAAGGTAACAACTATAACCTTAGGTAGGTACAGTCGAACAAGCTAATAAGTATACAGCCAGCTAACTTGTATTTACTTTTAAGATTATACAGATACATTTAGAGACTCAGGTCAAACGATACAGCGTTGGACATCAGTCGCTTAATGCGAAACACTTGGTAAAACAAAATTACAATCAATATTATCAGTGTTATAGAATTATAAAGATCTCTACCCTGTATACTTATTAGCTTGTTCGACTGTACTTACCTACTAAAAAACATAATGAAATAACAAAACAAGTTTCTCCATTTTTAATCACCACTGGAAACTGCCCCAATCCCGTCAACGAAGTCCAACATTATTTCTAAAAGCCACGATCTTCTAAACCATTTAATAACCTTGTAACTACCTACCCTGATTTAGTTCCATGAAATAAATTCATTATATAGCATAACAGATGCTCTGACTTGCCTTCTTACATGGTGACAGGTTGACAGGCAAGCTCCACACGAAACCACGTTACCACACCCCTTGGCTATCCAATAATAAGTCTTGTAACAAGGGGGTAAGGTGAGGCTGAAGTGTACAATTAAAATGGTGCTGCAGTAAAGCTGGAGGTTAAAAGTTAACCACCCATCTGGTTCGCGTTCAGTGCACGATAAAGTTGAATTTGATGGAAATGCCTTCCTATGGGCTAACTACTCGAGGAGCCGTATTTTTGCTTCTATCTAACAGGGATCCGTTTGTCATTTCTATCTCTATTTTATTAAAACACTGGGTACCTACTTAAAATAAATGTTATGCATAGTAATGAACAAAATGTTAATTAAGACAACATAAATCACGTAAGTAGCTAAGTCTGTGATCAACGTGTTTTAGCATGATTTTAAACCCATCATAAAAGGGCATTGGAGCTTCGGTGATTGATCCAAACAATACGAATGCCAAAAAGTCATTTTCAGACCCCTCATAGAGCCATTTATTGAGCATTGACTTATATAGAAACTTATATAAGTCAATGCTTCTGAGCAATTACTTTGAAGTTACTAATAAATGGCTCATGGCTAATAATGGAAGTCTATTCTGCAAATTCAAATTTCTTATCTGACCTCTAAAAGATACGAACACTGATACCACCAATAATTTTGAATAACTCGGAAGAAACTACACAGCCAGAAGTTAATGACAGTTTAGTGACAGTCGCAAGATTCATCGATTCAGAAGATAGGTACATCGATTGGAGTAAGAATCTTCAAAATCAGTCCACGCGTTTGGTCACTAGAGTTTCACAAAGGAACAAACACATCACATTATAATTATCTAGGCTGATAAACTGTTATATCGGGTAGTAAGAAAGTAAACAACCGGCCACAGTTAAGCTCGTTTATTGACTGACTTACAGGCGCGCGGCGCAGCGCGCTATACCGTGCCATCTATAGCTAGGTATACCACACTCCTCCAACACTATTTCGAAGCTCTGTAAATAACATAATAACATAATTAGGTACTAATATTTATATCCTAAAATAACCAAACTTAAACTAACAATATCCTTAATAATATTTCTTATAATCTACTTTTCTGTTAGTTCTGCGTGACCGACCCAATGACGCCTCTGAAGGTGCAACTTCAGCTGGTGCTTGTTCTAATGGTGCATCATTCGCTCGCTCACTCAAGACTGGTTCATTTTCTCCAACCGCCTCTGCCCACTGTTCCTCCTCCGGGGCGGGGTCAGTGACCTCCCCGGGCTCGCTGGCGCGCTCCTCGCGGGAGTGCCGAGCCTCCTCTGCGGGTAGTAACGGTGGCGGTGCGGGTGGAGACAATGGTCTACTATCTACCTCACATGAGTCACTTGGCGTGCAATCATTCCCCACTAAAATATCTCGTAACGATTGCCCCGTATATTTTATCAACTGGTCAACATGTCTTTTAGTCGTAACCCCATAATCAGTGATAAAAACTTCAAACAATCGATTACCTAACTTCTTTTTTACTATGCCTAATGACCAAAGTTCCTTTCTGTGATGAAACCATCGGGCCCAAACAATCGCGCCGATAGTAAAGCATCTACTTGCTGTTAATTGGTTAGCCGTTTCGGTATTTTTACTACTGCATGTTGGTAAAATTAAATCAAGTTTACATTTAATATCTCGACCGAACATTAATTTAGCAGGTGTCACCCCAGTTGAACAATGGATGGAATTCCTATAACTAAATAAGTAATCCGTCAATTTCTCATTGTTATGCTTATTACTAGTCTGTGTGTTATCAAAAATAATTTTCTTTAACATGTTTTTGCATGTTCTGACCGCATTTTCGGCCTGGCCATTACTACAAGGGTGATACACAGGTGATGTTAAATATTTAATACCATTACAACGACAAAAATCTCTAAATTCAACAGAATTAATTTTAACATCGTTATCGCTTACGATTAAGTTTGGCAGCCCGAAAACTGAAAATAGGTTCTTTAACTTTAATATTAAAGCACTAGTTGATGTCCCATTGTTCATAAATATACATTCAAGCCACTTACTGAACGCATCAATCACCACCAAATATACCGATTGCCCTACAGACAAGTAGTCTAGGTGTATTCGTTGCCAGGGCCCGGCGGGGCGCGGCCAGGGCGCGGGGGCGCGGGCCGGTGCGGCGCGTACGCTCGCGCACTGACTGCATGAACCTATGTACCGCTCGATGTCACTATCCAGTCCCGGCCACCACATTCGGCTTCGAGCCATATGTTTTGATTTGGTTATACCCAAATGTCCGGAATGTATTTCTTCCAACATTCTTTCCCGATACTTTAAAGGAATTACAACCCTATGCCCTCTTAATAAGCAACCATTTTCATACTGTAAATCTGTCTTACATTTGAAATAAGGTGCTATCGAAGTACAACTTATTTTCCGCGGCCAGCCGTTCTGCATATACTTAATTACTGTCTGTAGAGTTACATCGCTTTCGGTTGCCCCCTTTAGGTCATTAAATGTTATTGGTAAAAAGTTAGCACATACAAAGTTTAAATACAGCTTTTCTGTTTCATTTTCGAACGTGACTGTACTGTCTTTTAATGAGGCGCGCGAAAAGTAATCCGCAACAACATTATTATCGCTCGGTATATACTGCACTACGTAGTTATATGCTGATAGTAGTAATGCGTACCTTTGTAATCGAGCAGCTGATGTAACAGAAATACCGTTTTTATTGCTAAATATAGATAGTAAGGGTTTATGGTCAGTTTTGAGGATAAAAGGTTCACTACGCCCGTACAAATATTGATGGAAGTGTTTTATTCCAAATATAATGGCCGTCGCTTCCTTTTGAAGTTGGCTGTATTTTTTTTCACTTTGTCCCAACGACCTTGAAGCGAATGCCAATGGCCTTTCTTGTCCGTCGGCGCCTATCTGAGCCAACACGGCGCCGAGGCCGGCTGGCCCCGCGTCCACGGCCAGCACCAGCCGCGCAGCCGGGTCGAAGTGCACCAGCACGCGCTCCGACGCCAGCTCGCGCCGCACCAGCTGCACCGCGCGCCGCTGCCGCTCGCTCCACTCCCACGCCGCGTCCGCACGTAGCAGTTCATGGAGAGGACCTAGTATGGATGACGCATTCGGAATGAAATTTCTATAGTAATTGACCATCCCGAGAAACCGCTTCACCCCCGTGACGTCCGTCGGCTCCGGCGCGTTGAGGATCGCGTCCACCTTCTCCTGGCTTGTATGCAGACCGTTCTTATCTATGACGTAACCAAGGTACGTCACACTATCTTGGAACAATACGCACTTTTCTTTTTGTAAGCGTAATCCTGCGTCCTTTAACCTACTGAAAACTTCTCTCAACCTACTTAAATGTGTTTGTTTATCGGGACCGGTACAACAGATATCGTCTAGCCAAATGCTAACACCGTCGATGCCCGCGAGTAGTGTTTCCATAGCTTTCTGGAATATGGCCGGCGCGTTGGCTAGCCCATAGACCAACCTTGTATATTTAAAAAGTCCTTTTGAAGTGTTAATTGTAGTTAAACCTTGCGATTCCTCAGCAATCCTAAACTGATTATAGGCATTAGATAAATCTATTTTTGAAAATTTCTCTCCCCCCCCTAGTTTTACAAACACTTCCTCAATTCTAGGCATAGGATATTTTTCAACAAGTAAATCTTGATTTAATGTTACCGAGAAATCGCCCGCAATTTTAACTTTGCCATTTTCCTTCAGTACAGGAACAATAGGAGTCGCATATTGAGCATGATCAACCGGTACTAAAATACCTAATTCCCCTAATCTTTGTAATTCCTGTTCGACTTTATCTTTTAGGGCAAACGGTACAGTGCGTGGTTTAAAAAATCGAGGCCTTGCGTTCTCTTTCAAATGTAATTGTATTTCATATTTATTAAAACAACCCAACTCATTTTTCCACAGGTCATCGAACCCACTCATCAGCTGTTTTATATCATCATTTGTATTTGTATCCACATTAATTTGGTTTTGCGATAAAGACATTTTAAACTTGGCCATAAAATCACGGCCCACAAGCGGTGGCCCACCATTCTTTACAACATAAAATATAATTTGACAATATTTACCATTATAAGATACGTTTAGTTTTAGACATCCAACGGGTGTGATTCTGTGGCCATTATAAAAACACATCTTTAAGTTACATGGTTCCAAACATTCCATTGAAAAATAATTGTTGTACAAACTTTCAGATATCACACTGACGCTTGAACCGGAATCAAGTTCCATTTTAAATATTCTTTTGTTTACGTATACATTTACAAGAATTGGGTCATAGTTGACATACCTCAAATGAAATAGTTCGCACTCTTTACAGATTGCCTGAAGGTTGCTCTCGTCGCATTTCGTATCGACATCTAGGTTATGCACACTACACTCTTTTTTTACACACACTTTCTTTAGGTGGCCTTTCTTTCCACACTTTTGACACTTCAGATTTTTATACCGACACTTTTCCGCATTGTGATTACGGAGACCGCACACTTTACACCGCTCGGCGTCCCCGGGGCGAGCGGGCCCGGCGCCCTCGGCCCGGCCTGCGCCGCCGCGGGACCCGCTCATGCGGTACAGCGGCTCCTCCTTCACCGACGGTGCTGCTGCCAGGGAGCTCCCGGCCGCCACCCGCGCTGCGCGCGCGCTCGTAGCCTGCTTCGCCACCTCCACCGCCCTTGCGAAGGTCAATTCGGTCGAGTTCTGCTCAAACAATCGGTCTCGTTCCGGCCCGGTGTGGAATCCGAGCACGAACCGATCACGAAGTATGGTGTCCAGGGCTGCGCCGAATCCACAGTGGATCGCCAGTCCACGCAGTCGCGCCGCCCATTCTTCGACACTTTCTTCGTGCCCTTTCATTGCATCATAGAACTTTGCTTTGTCACCGAACGTTGACCTTATCGGTTTAAAATGATCTTCCAGAGCCTTAACCAGCTCAGCATATGGCACTTCTTGAATATTCTTTGGATGTACCAAGTTACTAACCAACCGATACGACTCATCACTTAAATGCGTTAACAGGACAGCACTTCTTAGATCTTTATCTATTTTATTCAGTTTGATAAACTGATCGAAACGGCTGAAAAATATCTCCCATTCTTGCACTTTGTGATCAAAAACGGTTAAATTTCCTAAAAACGCCGCCATTTTGAACGCGTGGTTAAATTAACCAGCACCTCGTCGCCACTGTTATATCGGGTAGTAAGAAAGTAAACAACCGGCCACAGTTAAGCTCGTTTATTGACTGACTTACAGGCGCGCGGCGCAGCGCGCTATACCGTGCCATCTATAGCTAGGTATACCACATAAACACATTATCCTCAGTCGGGTAATAGTAAAAGTAAAGACTATGAGGGAACAAAGAAACGGACATAGCCATACATAGATACAGGTCAAACACATAACCCTCCTTTTGGTCTTCGCCGCAGTCGGGTACAAAGCATGTGCAATGTAATTTATACTGAATACCTATGCTTCTTTATTTCTTCTTACGCCATACCATTACATAAGGTAGGTATGTAAATCTAAGCAACTAAACATCAACAAACGAAAATCATCCAGTTGACGCTTCCGGACCGACCGGCATTGTTAGGGCGAGGTCGCACGGACAGATAAGACGTCTAATTATACATAATTACTGGTTCAGGCCGAAACCTTCGCGGAGCCAGGCGAAGACAAGGTCACGGGTTCAGTAGGTACCTACTTGTGGTGATTTGTAAATTGTCAAGATTAGTAACGCCTACTAAAATGGCGAAGCTTTATTTTTTTGTGCGTTTATGAATTTGTCATGGTTTTTCCAGATTGTAAGTACCTATTTGAGTTTGAATATTATAAAAATGTCTTCTTCAATTACTGTTCTGCGTAAAGAAATCTTAGTTATGTGTTTAGAAGGTTGATATTAGAGCTGGCTTAATAATATCTGCTACTTGGGTCGATCTTTAGGTTAGGCCACGCTTGCCTAGGTGGGTCTGTGGATGGGTGGGTGTGGATTATATACCGAGTTTCCTCCGTGCCTTGGAAAGCACGTTAAGCTGTTGGTCCCGGCTGCCATATATAGATCTTTTGCAGTCGTTACTGGTTGTCAGTGACCTGACTCTGTCTGACAACCAGTCTTACCAAAGGGTATCGTATTACCCAGTATTAACTGGGACGTGGAGGTCAGATAGGCAGTCGCTCCATGTAAAATACTGATATTCAGCTGCCTCCGGTTAGACTGGAAGCCGGCCCCAACATAGTTGGGAAAAGGAATAAATAATACAAGAGCAATATTGCATCCAGCCCTTGTGTAGCAGTTTCTACGAGAATGTACACGTAAATGTCCGTCTAGATGAATGTGTAATACGAGTCCCGCCGACACGATTCTGACTTCGCTGGCTACAAATGCAAAATGCACTGTTAATTACATCCATGGTGTTATACATCCAAATCTTAAACATACAAGAGTCTAAAGAGGTATGCTGGGTCTGTCACAATACACAAACGATCACAATGCCAAGTCTTTATAATGCATCAGCCCATAGATAACAGACATCGAGCCATGCAATCTACGTACGTATTTAATTTATTTTGATTATTTTTTCATCGTTGGCCAGCACTAGGAACTTCAGTCTGCTGTATCGTGGGTGCATTCACAAACATTTAAACTCAAACACACAAATACCCAGACCCGAAACAACTATCTGCAAGTCATACAAATATTTGCCCTGTGTGGGAATCAAACCCGCGACACGTAGCGCAGCAGTCAACTGCTTGCGCCACTGCGCCTACCGTGTGGTCTGAATTCTGAAAAAAATACGACTGGAACCTTAAACAGTGCAATAGACTGTAATAACTTCTTCGATTTTAATGAGCAATTCAAAACCAAATATCTCCGTTCCGATTAGATTTAGAGAAATGCATCCATAATATTTTTGGATCGCTTTAATCTGTTCTTTCAAAATATCCAAGTTTCATTACTGGCCGCGCAACTTCAAAACGACGCCAACTTTAGCCAAACCCCTTTTTGGTTTATCTCGCGAAAAAAAACTATCCTATGTCCTTTCTCAAGTTCCAAACTATGTCTGTACCAAATTTCATCAAAATCCGTTCAGCCGTTTAGGCGTGAAAGAGTAACAGACAGACAGACAGACAGAGTTACTTTCACATTTATAATATTATAGTATGGATTGTTCAGTCTTCAAAATTATTATTAATCTATTTATATAAAAGAAGAACTGACTGACTGACATATCAACGTACAGCCGAAACTACTGGGGCTAGGAATGTGAAATTTTGCACACGGCTTCCTATTATAATGAAGAGGAGCACTAAGAAGGGGTTTTTGGAAATTTAACCTTTAAGGGGGTGAAAAGGGGGATGAAAGTTTGTATGGAAAATCGTCACTTTTGTAGTTGAACCGACATCCACGCGGGCGAAGCCGTGAGCAAAAGCTAGTTAGGTATAAAATAACATCAACCTCACAATATACCTAACATAATTAGGATCGCATAATAGGTGATAATAGGTATAGGAGTATCTTAAAATGTGCAGTGTAGACATACTGTAGTTAGTATAGTCAACAAAATAACAAAGTAAGTTAAAATAAATAAAAAACAGCTTCAAATTTATGACTATCACACTAAATGAATAAGGCAGTGATGGCAGGTAAAATCTTCTTTTGCAACATCTATATACTTTCTGCCATGCTGCGTTGTGCACCCCAAATGAAACCATATAGGACAAAATATTCGATTCGTTTCTTCCTTTCTTCACGCTGTTTTATTTTTTATTCTTTTTCGTCATCTTTTTCTCGAGTAAACTGTTTCCATTTTTTCGAAGATATGGCTAATGGCATTGGTTCCCCCTTAGACTTTCTTTTATTGCAAAAATTAAGAGATTTTGGGGATTAACAAATTCTTTGAAAAATGCCCCTCTGCCGGCCGGTTTTAGGATTCGTTGTTAAAAAATGATTACCTTAGATCGGCCGGGGCGGCCGATATTTGGATTTGTACTAATAAACAGAAACCTAACTCCGGCCTCCTAAAATTACCACAAAGCATGATATTTTTATTAAAATAAATATGTAAGGCGATTCTTTATTTTATTATGTATCGAAAACAAGCAATACTCATTACTTTAATGAATGTAATACGCTAAAATCGCTTATCCCAAAAAGTCTTCCACAGTAGGTCCAGGATCAAAAGGCACAGAAGCACACGCTCGTAAGCCTCCGCGTTCTAAGACCGACTGAATATTCTAAATCACACATAGCGCTGGGGTGCGCCAAAGTTCACCTAAAATTTCAACTCCGATAATTGGAAATCCGAAAATGTTCTTCCTAACATTTTTCATCCTAACGATCGCAATTCCTAAAGTCTCTGTCTCTAATGTTTTAATTCCGAAGCATTCAACTTCATAATGTCAGTAGCAATAAACATCTATTACACTATTATTTGTTTTCCTATATTTTCTCAACATAACCATCTTTTACACTATTATTCAAAGTCATATGTTTTTTGTTTATATTACTTTTTATTCATAATAATCAGTATTATAAAAGGTCCCATTAAAATAGGTGGACAAAATTGTAGAAATCATTTAGACCGCTAAAATAAGGACAATAGTAAAAAAATATATAAGAAAAAGACATTAAAATACCTACTTTTATAGGATGAGTTTGTTCTAGAGTGACGGCAATTTATTATTTTAAGTCAAAATAAAATCACTTTATATAGTGTTTTTTTTTTTGTTTAGGTGTCTTTAGTTAGGCTTACTAAACGCTGTGTTAAAATTTATCCACCTATTTTAATGGGACCTTATATACTATGCAAAGATATCCATAGGTTAATTTAGGTTAGAACTGTGACCAACTACGCGCGAGCCGAGCGAGCGAAGCGAGCGGTGCCGCGGCAGCGGCCGGCGAGCGCTACCTGGAAATTGGTCGCGAAATTTTTCTAAGTATTTTTTTCATAAGACGACACTCTGACCTGAATTTCATTCATTTATATCATTTCAAGACAAAAATCAGTGAAACGACCTTTAATCATTCTAAACAGTTGTACCTACGAGTGAAAATATTATGGTAATTATGTTTAGGGATAAAAACGTTAGGATAAAAAACAGTAGGAGTTGAAATATGTTTACAATAACGATATTATGAATTAAAATTTTCGGAAACATGAGTGTTAGGAACATCGCCAGTAGCATTACAAATAGTAGGAATTCAAACTTTAGGATGAAAAATTTTAGGAGGAGTGATCATTCGGATTACAAATCGTTAGGAAGAACAATTTTGCACACGGCTTCCTATTATAATGAAGAGGAGCACTAAGAAGGGGTTTTTGGAAATTTAACCTTTAAGGGGGTGAAAAGGGGGATGAAAGTTTGTATGGAAAATCGTCACTTTTGTAGTTGAACCGACATCCACGCGGGCGAAGCCGTGAGCAAAAGCTAGTTAGGTATAAAATAACATCAACCTCACAATATACCTAACATAATTAGGATCGCATAATAGGTGATAATAGGTATAGGAGTATCTTAAAATGTGCAGTGTAGACATACTGTAGTTAGTATAGTCAACAAAATAACAAAGTAAGTTAAAATAAATAAAAAACAGCTTCAAATTTATGACTATCACACTAAATGAATAAGGCAGTGATGGCAGGTAAAATCTTCTTTTGCAACATCTATATACTTTCTGCCATGCTGCGTTGTGCACCCCAAATGAAACCATATAGGACAAAATATTCGATTCGTTTCTTCCTTTCTTCACGCTGTTTTATTTTTTATTCTTTTTCGTCATCTTTTTCTCGAGTAAACTGTTTCCATTTTTTCGAAGATATGGCTAATGGCATTGGTTCCCCCTTAGACTTTCTTTTATTGCAAAAATTAAGAGATTTTGGGGATTAACAAATTCTTTGAAAAATGCCCCTCTGCCGGCCGGTTTTAGGATTCGTTGTTAAAAAATGATTACCTTAGATCGGCCGGGGCGGCCGATATTTGGATTTGTACTAATAAACAGAAACCTAACTCCGGCCTCCTAAAATTACCACAAAGCATGATATTTTTATTAAAATAAATATGTAAGGCGATTCTTTATTTTATTATGTATCGAAAACAAGCAATACTCATTACTTTAATGAATGTAATACGCTAAAATCGCTTATCCCAAAAAGTCTTCCACAGTAGGTCCAGGATCAAAAGGCACAGAAGCACACGCTCGTAAGCCTCCGCGTTCTAAGACTGACTGAATATTCTAAATCACACATAGCGCTGGGGTGCGCCAAAGTTCACCTAAAATTTCAACTCCGATAATTGGAAATCCGAAAATGTTCTTCCTAACATTTTTCATCCTAACGATCGCAATTCCTAAAGTCTCTGTCTCTAATGTTTTAATTCCGAAGCATTCAACTTCATAATGTCAGTAGCAATAAACATCTATTACACTATTATTTGTTTTCCTATATTTTCTCAACATAACCATCTTTTACACTATTATTCAAAGTCATATGTTTTTTGTTTATATTACTTTTTATTCATAATAATCAGTATTATAAAAGGTCCCATTAAAATAGGTGGACAAAATTGTAGAAATCATTTAGACCGCTAAAATAAGGACAATAGTAAAAAAATATATAAGAAAAAGACATACTTTTATAGGATGAGTTTGTTCTAGAGTGACGGCAATTTATTATTTTAAGTCAAAATAAAATCACTTTATATAGTGTTTTTTTTTTTGTTTAGGTGTCTTTAGTTAGGCTTACTAAACGCTGTGTTAAAATTTATCCACCTATTTTAATGGGACCTTATATACTATGCAAAGATATCCATAGGTTAATTTAGGTTAGAACTGTGACCAACTACGCGCGAGCCGAGCGAGCGAAGCGAGCGGTGCCGCGGCAGCGGCCGGCGAGCGCTACCTGGAAATTGGTCGCGAAATTTTTCTAAGTATTTTTTTCATAAGACGACACTCTGACCTGAATTTCATTCATTTATATCATTTCAAGACAAAAATCAGTGAAACGACCTTTAATCATTCTAAACAGTTGTACCTACGAGTGAAAATATTATGGTAATTATGTTTAGGGATAAAAACGTTAGGATAAAAAACAGTAGGAGTTGAAATATGTTTACAATAACGATATTATGAATTAAAATTTTCGGAAACATGAGTGTTAGGAACATCGCCAGTAGCATTACAAATAGTAGGAATTCAAACTTTAGGATGAAAAATTTTAGGAGGAGTGATCATTCGGATTACAAATCGTTAGGAAGAACAATTTCGGGTAAACGACTTTAGGTGAGCCAATATGGACCCATAGCGCTGCCATGTTGATATTGTCTATTGTGTATGACTTAAGGTCTATTTTGGTGCAATATTATCCTAACATTATGTAAAGTTTTTTAATTTACGCCACGATTTCTTCGTCACGGCCGATATTAGGACGGGGCCGGAATTAGGGCAGTTTACCCTATAGATACCTCAAGCAAAGAATATAAAGGGCCTCCCAATGAGAAGGTACTATGTAAAGTTTCAAGTAGATTGTACCACACCAGCCCATTAAACTAGGTACTACAACCTTTAATAGATTTTCGAATTCATCGTGTTGATTTGTTAGTTATGATTGAGAATAATATTTGACAGTTCGGGGTAACTTGATGAGGTAGCGTCTGTACATAATCAAACGCATTGCAGAGGGATTCGTGTCGTTGCACTAATTAAGACACTCTGCTCTACTCTCGACCGTATTCCTTAGTCACCAAAACATAACATAATATCATGCCTGTAAACCCTGAAGGATTAGGCAAAACTGTCCTAATAGTACACCTACATTTCAGAATCAGAATCAGAGAATCAGAATCTTTATTTGTTAAACATAATATCGCCAGATAAGTATGTTTTAAGTTCCATGTAATAGAGGCTGAGCGTATAGCCATCAACCGGGCACAAATGCAGACTTCGCGGTTCGGGAATCGAACGCAGGACCTCAAGCTCAGCAGTCGCACTTGCGACCACTCGACTAAGGCTCTATGAACGTGAATTCCTTAGTCGACAAAATACGGGGCAAAACACGCTCTTCGATGTTTCGTATTTTCTCTGCAATATTACAATAACATACCAATCGAATTGAGAACCTCCTCCTTTTTGGGAAGTCGGTTAAAAATGAGCCTCTTAGCGACAGCATAAGTTTGTAGAATATTGCTACATGTAGTACTTTAAATTAACGATAATGTATTATTGGACTTCAAAAGACCAAAGTATTGCAACTTTTCACGTTCGCCCTCATTTCTTTTCCCAAGTATTGCGCGGACAACGAAATGCTCACGTTTTCGTGCGTCCCAAACAATTGACAGGCGTGATGTTGGGCCCATGATTGAGACAATCATTACTTTGTAAAAAAAAATACTTGTAAAAATGAAAGACCATGCATGTCTTGCGAAACGCTAATTTGCAGAAATGTCCGAGTGACTTTTAAATTGTACCTAACAATGGACAATGGACAAAAATGTATGGAACCTGGTATGTACAACAATCAATATTAATGACATACTAATATAGACTTAGTATAGTATTAGTACATTATGGTATACATTAATTTATTTTTACTAAGTATTGAACTCCAAAAAAAAATTTTAAAGGAACTGCCTAGAAAGGCGGTAACATTCCTGGCCTGCCTCTTTAACGCTATCATAAGGACATCTCATTTTCCCAGCCTCTGGAAGGTGTCACAAATCATCATGATCCAGAAACCCGGCAAACCTGCACACGAACCTTCATCATACAGACCAATAAGTCTAACGCCGGTTCTGTCCAAACTCTGGGAAAGAATCTTCCTAACAAGATTAATGACACACATGTCCGAGTGTGACATGATCCCAACCCATCAGTTTGGCTTTCGCAAATCACACTCCACTATAGAACAGGTACACCGAATCTATCACACTATTCGCCAGAGCTTTGAAAACAAGCAATTCTGTTCTGCTGCTTTCCTAGACGTGCATCAAGCTTTTGACCGCGTCTGGCACAGGGGACTGCTGTACAAGCTTAAAGCTAACCTCCCCCACTCACTTTTCCCGATCATTGAATCATACCTCTCTGACAGAGCTTTCCAAGTTAAACTCGGGGACGCGAGATCTGACATACATCCAATGGAAGCTGGAGTCCCACAGGGCACGGTCTTGGGCCCAGTGCTTTACAACATCTACACCTTCGACATACCCACCACGCCTGATGTAACAATTGCAACTTACGCAGACGACATTGCCCTCCTGGCTAGTGACTCTGACCCTGCAGCAGCCAGCGAAAAGCTCCAACGCGCGTTAGATAATACATCTCAATGGCTTCGCAACTGGCGCATTCGCACTAGTGCGCAAAAATCCAACCACGTCACCTTTACACTGAGGAAAGGCAACTGCCCTCCAGTGACACTGGGCGAAGATACCCTGCCTCACTCCGACAAAGTGAAATACCTTGGCTTCCTTCTGGACAGACGCCTAACATGGAAGGCACACATCAAGCAAAAGCGCGACCAGCTAAACCACAAACATAAAAGCCTACTCTGGCTGATGGGACGAAACTCTGTACTATCCCTGGATAACAAACTATTGATCTACAAATCCATCTTAAAGCCAATTTGGACATACGGCATCCAATTGTGGAGCGTAGCTTGCAACACGAACATAATGTGCCTCCAAAGAGCTCAGAACAGCATCCTCAGAAAAATTGCCAACCCGCCGTGGTTCACTCGCAATGAGGAAATCCATGAGTACCTTCATATGCCGACGGTAAAAGCAGAAACTGAAAAATTTAAAAAGCGATACATAGAACGTCTATCCGCTCACCCAAACCCTCTGGCCGCAGATTTACTGGCCAGGCCCAGAGAGGTGTCACGCCTCAAAAGAGCAAATATCTTGTAGCTATCGATGGGCAGCAGTGGCGCTGGCCCCTGCGCCCCATAAAACCACTACTACGCATAAAAACTGCTTATGGTCAAGACGACCGATTGCAGTTAAAGGGAAAAAAAAAAAGTATTGAACACGATCTTTTTCGTATCGAAACTTTTTTAAGAACATAGCAACTCAACCAATAAAATTAAAAAAAACGGTATTACCCGGTTAAATTGAAAATGCTCTGTTTACTCGCTTATAATTTGCAGTAAGGTACTAACTTAACTTTGTAGTGATAATTCTATTATGCACTAGTGTATAATATTATTATGCACGTGTTAGTTATAGTTCGGTTTATGGCCCTAAGAACGATGTGATAAGGCTCACTTTACGAGCCAGTGTGTTGAAAAATATATTGTAGTACAGTAGACCGTACTTAATAACATATTACACTAGACAAATAGTTGCGCTTGACTAAATTTGTCCGTTCCGAAATAGGCTCGGTTAGCCTCTAGCCGTCGGAACTGAAGGGTTGTAACAATCTGCCTATCGTCCTTTGTAAAGTGCCTACCTACGTGATACCTAAATTGTAACTTGTAGGTAGGTGAATTGGTCAAGTTTGAGTCGTAGAAGTGCGGGACACGAGGAACGTCCCTTAAATAATTTCAGTACCTATACCTAGGTAGGTACTACTTTTCTTACGAAATAAACTTAAGAGTCAACGTGTCGCAAAAGTTTGTCCTGTTGTCCCAGGGTTATTCATCGAAAAGCATGGTCCTAAATAATTGAAAACACATTGTAAGCTGAGTGAAAGAGTTCGTACAACAATATGCACAGAGGTCGACGGTGCTCACGACTGATGGGCCAACAATTGTACGACCACAGGGAAGGAGTCATTCTTGCTGTATTTATTTATTTATTAGTATTAAGAAATTATTGAAAGTTTGTAAGGAGACTTTCTTTTGATAGGACTTTAAATTCTTTCTTTATCGTGTGGGTAGTAAGGCCTAACGACCCTACACACCCTAGTGTCAGAGTTTCTAAACCGCCGCAAGGGCCTCTGACATGGTTTGACGACCGCCATTTGGCGGCCGGGACCACCGGCTTATACGTGCCTTCCGAAGCACGGAACCATCTTTTTATCAGACAATCAGGTGATTCAGGCCTGCAATGTCCTAACCAAACTGGAAACAACTTTACAAAGTGTGTTTTCCGTGGGAATCGAACCCACGACCACCGGGTCACAAGGCAAACGGCTAAACCACTCGACCACGGAGGCAGTTTGATGGGACTAGCAGCCTTGCAAACTTGAACCACTCTGGGTTCAATGTAATTGTAGGTACTTACTACATGCTTAAATTAACTTGAATGCTACAAAAACACTGCCTCTTTAGTCTAGTGAGCCGCTGAGCAAGAGGTCCTGCGTTTGATTACCAGGTCA
The DNA here is from genome assembly GCA_949316265.1 of Diarsia mendica. Lineage (NCBI taxonomy): Eukaryota > Metazoa > Arthropoda > Insecta > Lepidoptera > Noctuidae > Diarsia > Diarsia mendica. The sequence goes on along the minus strand of OX438905.1, from coordinate 15,402,868 downwards.
GGTAGTGTTATTGGAGTTTTCTACCAAGAATTTCTCAGTCGCAGCCACGAAGTTTGGACTTGCGCCCTGTTGATGGCTTAATAGGCTCGCCCCCTTTTACATGGGGCTTAAACATACACTTCACCCGAAGCCTTTGGGGATTACAGGTGTAACGTTATGTTATGTGTTACAAGAAATCTTTATTCTGATAACAGACGCCTGCTGGAACGAGAGACGCAATACCAGACAAAAAGTTGTTATCTATATAAATAACAAACAACCTCTCACCCCAAACGCATATACCGTCTCCGTTCCGTCGTGGGTAAAAAGAGAAGTCCTGACTGACTGACTCATCAACGCCCAGCCCAAACCCTTGGACCTAGAAAGCTGAAATTTTGCACAGAGATTCCCTTTAACTAATAAATAAAAAGAGAAGTCCTGACTGACTGACTCATCAACGCCCAGCCCAAACCCTTGGACCTAGAAAGCTGAAATTTTGCACAGAGATTCCCTTTATCTATATAAATAAAAAGAGAAGTCCTGACTGACTCATAAACGCCCAGCCCAAACCCTTGGACCTAGAAAGCTGAAATTTTGCACAGAGATTCCCTTTATCTATATAAATAAAAAGAGAAGTCCTGACTTACTCATCAACGCCCAGCCCAAACCCTTGGACCTAGAAAGCTGAAATTTTGCACAGAGATTCCCTTTAACTAATAAATAAAAAGAGAAGTCCTGACTGACTGACTCATCGACGCCCAGTCCAAACCCTTGGACCTAGAAAGCTGAAATTTTGCACAGAGATTCCCTTTATAATGAAGACAAGGAATGAGGAAGGATTTTTCGAAATTCAACCCCTAAGGGAGTTAAATAGGGGATGAAAGTTTGTATGGAAAATCGTCATTTTCACGCGGGAGAAGCCGCTGCCAAAAGCTAGTGCTATAATATACGACGCCTACTCATTTCACAAGTTTGCTTTGGTACTAAGCACACTTGTCCCTGGATATCATAATAACAGCTCAGTTTGATCTTTAAGTTAATTCACACCTGCCTGGGTTGGTATTTTTTTTTTAATGGGACAAGCCCGCCACACTATTCCCAAACCACTGTAACTCCTGTTAGCCAGAATCAACAGTGGCGACCACAAGAAAAGCGCCGAGACAATGAAGCTCGACGAAGTCCCAGAGAAGCGATTTAACTGTCTTGGATCCCGCAACGAATTTAATCAGAAAAGAATAGCGGAGGAGTAGGAAATAGTACATTGTACACCGAGAGAAGAAAGTGACCGATTACCGTCGAGGGTGTCGTTTAAAGCCCGAAGCCGTAGGCAAGGGCTTTAAAACACCCGAGATCGGGAATCGCACTTTCTCTCGAGTGATACATAGTGCTTTATACTACACCTACGAAGAAAATAAAAAACTAAATTAAAATTCTAATTCAAATTCAAAATGGCGCCAATGGCGTCTGCAATTGTCACATGTTCTTTTTTCAAATTGTAATCTGAGCGGGAGAGAAAAGTGTATGAAAATCCATTCTCTCCCGCTCAGATGCGTTTTCTCTCCGCATATTTGTTCGATATGCAATGACGTACTTTCTACCGTAAATTTGATAAAGTATCAAGGTACTTTCCAAGCAGGTGTAGTATAAAAACATAATTTCCACTTCCCTCCATATCAGCAACAGAACAAGGCCAATAGGCACACAGGGACGTATACAACTGGGATAAGCCCAGTTGCCTAGCACCACGGATATTATTGTCATTAATATTACTGGGTCCTAAGTTGTGAGCTGTTATATTTGATTCCAATAATAGGTATGACAAAAATGCTTGAACGCACGGAAATTTGTTCTAGTTTCTACAAGGTCCGTATAGTAAATAACTCCGGATGTAACCTGTACACTATTTAACATAATATTACGTTCATTCTGCCAAAGACTACACTCCCATAAAATGTGATGTGCAGTTTGTTCAAATTCGCAGTCAGATGTAGAACATTGACTGGGTTGGTATGAGCATAGGTGACCAACCGTTAGGTTACACACCTAGTTTCCACCGCATTGGTAGTAAGTCAGTTTGTAGTGGTCAGCCTGAAATCCCCACCAGGCTTACCAACGGGTATCGTTTTACCCAGTTCTAACTGTGTTGTGGAAAATACTGGTATTCAGCTGCATCCGGTTTGACTGAAAGCTGACACTAACATAGTTGCGAAAAGGCTAGGCAGATGTTGAGGGACGTTTCGATCATTAATCCACGGATCAACCTAGGTATTAAGCGCGGCTTAACCTGAACATCGAACCGAGCAGTTGTTAATATTTGGCCACAAGTTTCTCACATAATGTTTGGTCGAAGGAGGAAGTCTAGTGGGTGAAATGTTCTCATTTCAGTTATCAGACTACGCTAACAAAAATCACCCCGTAGGAATACCTACACCGCGTCATTACATAGGCAACGCCCGGTGCGTTATAGTGCGAATTAAAACAGGCATCGCGATGGCCGGCGGGCGGGTCACGAGTTGCGTTCGTGTGCGTTAATCATGCACCCGCGACGCAAACGGTGGGTTCAATACGGAACTTGCCTTTTTAGGGTTCCGTAGTCAACTAGGAACCCTTATAGTTTCGCCATGTCTGTCTGTACGTCCGTCCTCGCTTAATCTCTGAGACCGTTAGCACTAGAAAGCTGAAATTAAATTTGGTACCAATATGTGTATCAATCACGCCGACAAAGTGGTAAAATAAAAATTGGAAAAAAATATTTTATTAGGGTGGCTCCCCCCTCTATAATAATATTATATGTAAAGTAGGAAGTGATTTTTTTTTAAATTTCAACCCTAACGTGTGATATATTGTTGGAAAGGTATTTAAAAATGAATAGGAGTTTACTAAAATCATTTTTTGATAATGTCAATAATTTCGGAAATAATCGCTCCATAAGTAAAAAACAATGTGTGTGTGTCCCCCTCTAACTTTTGAACCATAAGTTAAGAAAATATGAAAAAAATCTGAAAAGTAGAACTTTATAAGGTCTTTCTAGGAAAATCATTTTGAACTTGGATGGAAACAGTTTTTGTACAAAAAAGACAAAAAGTTGTACAAAATAATTTCTGGATTAAGTTTGTAGTATAATCGTATATGCAAGCATTTTTTTTAATTTCGTTTACATATTTTATTATCCTGAACGTATCTTTTTTCAAACAAAAAAAGAATTATCACTACGGAACCCTACACTGAGCGTGGCCCGACACGCTCTTGGCCGGTTTTTTTTAAGTTGGTTTGGTTTTTAGATTTTCAATGATTATTGTGAGGGGCTCGTGGCTTAATAATAACTGACACTCGCGTCGATCTTTATGTTACGCGCTTGCCTAGGTTGGCCTGTGGATGGGTGACCAGTGACCACCTATTACCTACCGAGTATCCTTCGTGCCTCGGAAAGCACGTTAAGCTGTTGGTCCCGTCTGCCTTAAAAAGATCTTTGGCAGTCGTTACAGTAGTGTAGTCAGTGTCCTGAAAGTCTGACAACCAGTCTTACCAAAAAGGTATCGTATTACCCAGAATTAACTGGGTTGTGGAGATCAGATAGGCAGTCGCTCCATGTGAATACGATTGGAAGCCGATCCCAAAGGTGGTAAAAGGTTAGGCAGAAGATAATAATAATAATAATAATAATATATTCCACAACTATCACACAACGCCATCTAGTCCCAAGCTAAGCAGAGCTTGTGTTATGGGTACTAGACAACTGATAAACATACTTATATATTTCTAAATACATACATATTATTATAGATAAATTACACCCAGACACAGAACAAAATGATCGTGCTCATCACACAAACATTTGTCCTGGGTGGGAATCGAACCCACGACCTCCGGCATAGCAGTTAGGGTCACTAACCACTAGACCAACAGGCCAGTCAAGATGATGAGTTGTGTTTGGGCTTTAGTGGCCTCAAGGAAAGTACCGTATCTAAGTATGGTGATTTATTTAGTTTATACCAATAATATCATTGGTTTAAACGAGTGTATTTTTCTATTTAAACATGCGATGCGTGAGTTTGCCGCAATTGTGACCATTTTTCAACATAAAAAATGTAGGTGGAAAAATAAAAATAAAATTCAGTACGTTGCGCCTACTCCTTTTGAATAGCACAGCGCTACACACACACTGCACGTCTCAACACTTAACGCAGGCGTAAACAAGTATATACGTAATAATATAATTATATTCGATCCCGGGGTATGGAAAAGTATTTATAAATACTTTTCCATACCCCGGGATCGATCAGAGGACTCACTGCTCAGTATTCGCACTGCTAAAATTATAACCCTTCCTTTTGGCTCTGCCCGAGTCGGGTAAAAAGGCTTAAGCGGGCGATATTTGATTATTATATTTCTCGACACCTGGGGAGGCCTATGTCCAGCCGTGGACGTCTTTTGGCTGAAATGATGATGATGATTTCGTAAGTAAAGTAAAAGCATAAATCAAATTGCTCAAATAGTCATAGACATTTATTTATAAACAAGTAATTAATATCTAATTTACAATTTACACACAACAATTATTACAGTATTTACACTAAAATAAAATACTTTGATTTTCATAAATAAAATAATAATAATCCACAATTAAAAATAAGTAATAAAATTAAACAATATGTACAATATCATAAAATTAGAACAATAAATTAAGTAACAACAGATACATCTGCATAGATTGATAGAATCAACTGAAATAATAATATAAAATTTATAGTTAGATCAATAAATCATAACATAACATAATCACGCCTGTAATCCCCGAAGGGTTAGGCAGAGGTGTACCATTTAATATTAGGCACACCTACATTTCGCCAGTTATGTTGTAAGTCCCATGTAATAGGGGGCGACCGGTGAGCCTATTCCCATCAACCGGGCACAAATTCAGACTCCGTGGCTGCTAGACTCATATTTCGTCAGTTATGTTTAAGTCTCACGTAATAGGGGGCCTATTGCCATCAAACGGGCACAAACTTAGTGGCTACTACTGAGAAATTCCTGATAGAAAAACACAATAACACTTTGCCCGACCCAGGAATCGAACTCAGGACCCCATGCTCTGTAATCGCGCTTGCGGCCACTAGACCAACGAGACAGTGGATAAGTCTTGGTTTGAAATTGAACGAACAGAATATATTTTTAGTTTTCGTATGAGTGAAATCACACGTCATTACTAAATCTGTTAGGTTCCACTGTAGCGTCTAAACTACTGAGCCGATTTTGATGAATTAGGTTGATCCCAATCGTTTACGGGCCGACTGACAAAATCTAACTTTACACTTGCCCTATACTCCATTTACTATAAGATTAGAATTTTAAGTTAACCGTTTTTACAGTCCGTTCAACCGATTTTGACTTCTATACCGTAGGCATAAAGATGGCAATAAAAGCAAAAAGAATGTTACAATACCGACTGTTTACTGCAGCTACATTTTGTCTTGCTGTCAACGTAAGAGTTCAGAATCGGTTGAGCGGACTGTAAACACGGTTAACTTAAAATTCTAATCTTATAGTAAATGGAGTACAGGTAATTAGGGAAACCTATTATAAGACGTATAGTCGACCAAGAAATTGGTTTACCACTTTTGATGACATCTCCCAGTAACATAATTATTCGCTAAGGATGACAGATTGACAGATTCTGACGTGAAAATAGCACTTGATGTTTTGTACGTGCAAATGATATTCAACCTTAGAGTGGTAAACCAATTTCTTGGTCGACTATACATCACTGCAAGGCCCGGTATCCACCAAAGCAGAGAGCAGCGGAGACGAGAGATGCGCGAAAATCGGCTAATCACATTAGTTAAAATATGCATCTGGTCTTTCGCCCTTCCGTGATAGGTCGAATAGGGTAGTTGACTGACTAAAAAAATTATGATTCTGTTTAGTCCGTCAGTTAGATAATCGAAAAATATTGGATAAGTACGTGTTTTTTGTTATAACAAATTAATTAGGGAAACCTATTATTTCTAAAAATTTACGTCATAGTCTGGTAAAAATGGACCAACCTGTGACGTTTCACGACTTTTCGAAGCACTGTATCGTCTTCATTTTTTGTTTAGGTGCGTGAAAAAAGAAAAAATACGTGTTCAAATTTTTTGGAAATCTATCTGACTACTTAGTTGAGCTTAGGACTAATTCGTTTTTTTTTTGTCAACTACCCTATTTGGCACATCTCTCCGCTCTGCTCGTGTCCGCTTTGGTGGATAACGGGCCTAAAACACATATACTGTAAGATATTTCACGTATCGCTGTTGGTTATCTAAATAAATCATCAATACAGATATATTAGCTTAATTCCTAACCCTTGCTTTTAATTTACTGAAGTCGTATAAAAGGCTTAGGTAGATGATGAATGATGGCGATTTTCCTCAAGTAAAAAAATCAATCAAATTACAAAACTTTATTTCTCCTTACAACTTTTCTTGTGCTTCAAAATCTCAACAGGAGTCATATAAAGGTTTTGCTTACAAATATCGCACTTATACTCTTTGGCATTAGGTTTAATTTGCCGTGAAGTTCTGGGTGCTTCTTCTTCCGTCTTCTGTTCTTTGGCTGAGCATGTAAAGTGGGTGTGTTGTAGTCTTTCTACGGGGGATAGGCAGACTTTTAGGTCACAGTTAGAACAAGTCCAGGGTTGGCTGTACGTTTCTTCGTAGTTTTTGCCGCTCCAAATTGTGTCGACCACACTGAAATTAATATGGAATAGATTTGTGAAATAGACGCGCGCACGGAGAGCAGTAGTGGCGCAGTGGTGGCGGCCCCGACTTACGGACAGTGAGTCATGGGTTCGAACCTAGACAGGAGCATTACTTTGTGTAAAGTTATTTCAGTACCGCTGCTCTCAATCTATCTCTCCCTCTTCTCTCTCTCTCTCTCTGCTATCTTAGTTTTTTTTTTTTGTGTACTTCATAATTGGCGTATTGTTTTGTTTAATATTTTAAGTTATTTTACTGTGCGCTGTGAAGCTACCTTGCATAAATAAATAAAATGGGAGCAGTGGTGGCTCAGTGGTAGCGGCCCCAGCTTACGAACAGTGAGTCGTGGGTTCGAACCCAGTCAGGCACATTACTTTGTGTAATTTATTTCATCACCATTGCTCTCAAAACGGTGAAGGAAAACATCGTGAGGAAACCGGCATGTCTTAGAACCAAAAAATTCAAAGACATGTGACATCCGCCAATCCGCACTGGGCCCGCGTGGTGGATTATAGCCCATCCCTCTCCTAGGGAGGAGGCCTGAGTCCCTGCAGTGGGAACATTATAGGCTGATGATGAAATAAAATGGTAAAGGAAAACGTCGTGAGGGGACCGCCATGTCTTAGAATCAAAAAATAACGAAAGCACTACTCACGAATTATAAACAACATTATCAGTAACATAGACCCCTCCTTTCCTCTCGTGGGGTCGGCACACGAATGTCTCGTCGAACGGGTTCGGTTCCACGGCTGGGTGAGCTTCGTCATCATTCCCAACGTATATCACCTTGAAACAAAATAAAGAAAATATATTTATTTAGCACATGCAACAAGTGCACACAACAAAAATTAAAACTAAAAAAAAAAAAAAAAAACTAAACAGACAGGCATCGCCGAAGTTGACGATAAGGCTGCGAGGTTAAAATGGGACTGGGCTGGTCACATTTCCAGGATGGGTCTGATGGGACTGATGGGCCAGAATAGGGTATTTCACCAAAAAGATCTAATTAGTCCGTCTGTTAGATTATCGAAAAATATTGGATACGTGTTTTTTGTTTTATCAAATAAATAAAAATTGACGAAAATAAAACGTGTCAAAGATCATGAGTGGGGGCTTTTCACGTCACTTAATGGGTAAAAAAGTACTAACCTTGTGACTTGACACGACTTTTCCAAGCACTGTATCGTCTTCATCTTTTATTTTCGTGAAAAAAGAAAAAATATGTCCTTTATTTTTTGAAAATCTATCTGACGGACTAATTAGATTTTTTTGGTGAAATACCCTATTGTCACACAGTAGGTACCTGAAGACGGTCTGACTGACTCATCAACGCACAGCCCAAACCGTTGGACATAGAAAGCTCAAATTTTGCACAGAGGTTCCCTTTATAATGTAGACAAGGAATAAGGAAGGATTATACGAAATTCAACCCCTAAGGGAGTTAAATAGGGGATGAAAGTTAAAAACTTTGGAAAATCGTCATTTTCACGCGGGCAAAAAAGCTAGTAACAAATAAGAATTCTTCTTAGTAGGTAATAAAAAAATAAAAATACGAGAAAGTGCAAGACAAAAAAAAAAACCAAGGTAAGTACCCAATAAATGGAATGGGCTCATAGAAACAAACCTGTTTCGTACGTTCTCAACTACTGATTCACATATTATTATTTTAATACAAAGTCCTCCACCGCGTAGCTCGCGTCTGTCTGTTTATCTGTTCGCGTTAAACTCAAAAACTTCAGCCCCGATTTTCATGCTGTTTTCACCAATGGATAGAGTGGTTCTCGAAGAACGTTTCAGTATATAATTTGACCGAAATCGGCAGTTAGAACATAATATTTTACCTTGAGGTCACCGGGCAATAGTCTTTTGATAGTGTAGTACACTTCTGAGGTCATATAGGTCGACATGTCGCATGATAACTCGTGCTGAATCTCTTCGTAAGATATTTTAGGGGTTTTGTCCTTTTCGAGCTCGCTTTCTACTGATTTTGTTGGGTTTGCATCTGGAATTTAAAAAAAAAACATATAATATCACGCCTGTGATCCCCGAAGGGTAGGGCAGAGGTGTGCTTAATAGCACACCTACATTTCACCAGCCTTTTGAGCGCCACAGTCACGTATAGACGACAAGCCGAACAAGCAAAAAAGTGCCCTAAGTCTGTCGACTTAAGGTACTTTTTGGCTTGTCGTCTTACTTGACCGTGTCGGTCAATGGGTTAAGTCTCATAATCTCTCCTATTGTCATCAATCGGGCACAAATTCAGACTGTGGCTGATACTGAGTCTAATGGAAAACCCCAATAAAACTTTGAGCGACCCGAGAATCGAACCCAGGGCCTTATGCTCTCGTCGAGGGCCACGTGATGGCTTTCGGCCACCGCAAGTGCGGGCCTGTGGTGCTTGCGGTGAGTACTGGGTTAGCTAGCTCAACGTCCGTCCGTCTTATGACGACAGACCGTTTCGTCGGCGCTAGAGTGTTCCGCGCGCGTCTCTGAAAGATGTCAGCACCACTGAAGGGCGGACCCCTTCCGTGGTGCTGACATCTCTTTCATCACCACTCGTCGATTGTAGATTTCAAACTCACCTGCAATTCGTCGGTTTACTAAAGCATCCCATCTTTGTCGTAATTTGACGGCTTTCAGGAGTAAATTGAGTCCCGACTCAGGGTAAGGAAATTCTAACAGCAACCAAGAGTCACAGACGATCCTGAAAATATTATGTTATCTTTCATCGCGCTGGTATCAAATGTAGAAGCTTTTCGACGTAGACTGGATAGAAGATGAGGGAGGAATGTGCTGGAGTGGAGACCACAGACCGGACTAATGAATGTGGGTAGATAACCGACTAGGTGGACAGATTCCAAAATTATTTAACTGAAAAAATCAAAAATCTCTCCATTTTTGGCGTTTTAAAAAGTGGGAGTATGGGAGTTAAAAAGGGGTGGAAAGTTTGTATGGAAAATCGTCATTTTCACGGGGGCGAAGCCCCTGGCAAAAGCTAGTAATTAATATTTCTATACTTGTTCAGGATCAAGCTGTTTGTGTAGGTATTATGTATATGGGTGAAAATGTTTGTAAACACACCAACGATACAGGAAGAAAACCTCGTGTGGGGAAAACGTTTAAAAAGCTTTCCAAGATAGAGATTTAAGAACGGAAACTGCCAATGTAACTCGAAAAATGTGGCTCAGTTCGATAGCAAAATAAAAAAGTTTTATTTTTACCTCGTAAATCCAATATTGGTGTCGATTGAGTGCGCCAATAACAACAGAGTCTGTGCAGCAGGCATTCGCATTGAATTCACTATGTATGGTTTCGTAGTCTCCAGAAGCGATCTGAAAGCAGGGTAAAATCTATATAAATGAAAAGAGAAGTCCTGACTGACTGACTGACTCATCAACGCCCAGCCCAAACCCTTGGACCTAGAAAGCTGAAATTTTGCACAGAGATTCCCTTTATAATGTAGACAAGGAAAAAGGAAGGATTTTTCGAAATTCATCCCCTAAGGGAGTTAAATAGCCGCTGGTAGTGTTTAATATTTTTACATAATTATCTCTGTAAGTAAAACTTACACCCCTGAATGCCGGGGTGTATGACTATCATTACAGCATAGGTTTTGGAATTTGAAAAAAGAACTGTCATACTCATACTGCACGAAGAATATTTTTAAAAAGTTAATTTTTTTTTCTCGGTATCGATTAATTACTCGAATCGGAATCTAGACAATTTATTTTATAAAGATTTTATTTTAAATATGGAACTATTTGTTTCCACATCGTATGTTAGATGGAATCGATTTAAAAATCAAACTGGCCAGCAAGATTTGACGCGCTTGCGTGCGTGAAAAAAAAAAAGGCAGTCTACTAGTACAAACTATAAATATACCTAAAAAGAACGTGACCATATCTCTTACAAATTGTAATAATTTTACTATTAATTTTAATTAAATACACATTTTTTTCTTCTTAATAAATGTTCATTGAAACCTGCTGTCTTGTTGTTTACTTACCTCACGATCGATCTCTTTGTGTTCCTTTTTTATGTACTTAAACAAAAACTGTTATTTTTCTTTTTTGTACCTATTTTTTAATATTAGTTGCATATTTACTGCATTTGATTGTATGTATCTCTTTCGGCGACAAATAAATATTTTTTTCTTTCTTTCTTTCTTTCTTTATATGTAAAGCAGAGTATTTATCTCGGGCGTAAGCATCAATTGCATACTCGGGTTAATTAGCGCCTTCGCTTCGCTCAGGCGCCAAAAACCTCGTATGCAATTGATGTCATACAGCCCTTGATTAATAATCTACTATTAAAATGGTTTTGTTTTTATAATTTTCTAACTGTTTCCCGCGGTTTCAGTCCCGTTATAGTCAGAATTGGTTTAATAGATCCAGAGATTACCACCTCCTAAACTCACAAACTTTACCTCTTTATGATCACTTCATATTACAAAACAAAGTCCTCCGGCGCGTCTGTCTGTCTGTTCCCGATAAACTCAAAAACGAAAACGAACCGATTTTTATGCTGTTTTCACCACTGGAAAGAGTTGTTCTGGAGGAAGGTTTTATTATATAATTTGACCAACAACCACGAGGCCGCGGGCATCAGCTGGTATTAGTACAGATTAAACAAGCATGTACTTACAAATAACACAAAATCTGATGCTTAGAAGACACAGGCAGCTTCCCATCGAAGCCGAGACTGACGGGCAAGTCTGAATGTATGTCTGCCTCAGTGAGCTGCAGGAAACGAGACTGTTTGCCAAAGAACGACGTGGGGTGCAGGTAGACGAATGGCTTGCTCCATGTGTGGTATAGCTGCTCTGATATACGCTGTGGATAAGTAAGGTTTTGAAGGAAGTACTAGTTATTATTCAGCTTGAATCTACAACGTGTACGGTATGAATGAGACCATTCCAAAGAATCAATTGCCATATAAATATTTGTTTTGATATAAAATGTTTATTCTTCAGTTTATATACCTACAACTGCTTATTTTTGAGTAAAATTAATGTCATGATTGCAATAGGGGATCGGACAAAAAAAAACTAATTAGTCCGTCAGATAGATTTCCAAAAATTATTGGACACGTATTTTTTCTTTTTTCACGTAAACTTAAAATGAAGACGATACAGTGCTCCGAAAACTCGTGTGACGTCATATGATAGTACATTTTGACGACACAAGTGACGTTTCAAGCCCCACTCCAAGATCTTATAATCTAACTTACGGACTAAACAGAATCATAATTATTATTTTGACCCAGTCCGATCCCCTATTGCAATCAACTTATGTTTTATTAACTAATTTTAGGACAATCAAATGATCAAAGTGTTATTTACCTTGTGGTGATTAAAGTTGTCAGCAACAGCCACTTGTGGGTACAACGCTCTGCATAAAACTATCTGAAAGTATAATTAATAAACAGTAAGTTTTACTCTAATCTGCCTTTTCCTTACTTTGTTGGGGTCACCTTCCAGTCTAACTGGATGCAGCCGAATACCCATATTTTACATGGAGCGACTGCCTGTCTGACCTCAAATGTTTGAAAATGAACCCACGATATAGGAGAACTTCCAAGTATGAGGCCAAATTTTTATAAAGCCTAGGACAATCTACCACTAGAACAGATATATTCTTACCTTCAACATAACAAGATCTGAGCCACTAGAAGTGCTAGTGCCCGCTATAAGCGACTGTATACGTATTTCGCGTATTTCGTCATACGACACTCAACTTCCCATATAACGATAATAAATATCTTTGCCTAACCCTTCAGGGATTGGAGGCGTGATGTTCCTCCTCTGGGTGGAGCAGAAGGGAGTGTCAGACTTAATCTTATCGTAGATCTTTGTGGCCATAGCAAACACACTTTTCCCAAAGAGGTTAGTTCTATATTGCCTAGTAAGGTTATTATTCAAATGACTCCTACCTCGTGATCTGAGCTGCAAGGCAAATAGCGATGGATGATGTCTAATGAACAAGGCCATTTCAAAAATATATAAGGATGGGACGGTTAGTATTTTTAATTTTTCAAAGTAGTCCTTGCAACTGTCAGTTCTCTTGACATGTCTAAAAACCACCTATGTTCCTTCTTAGTCATTCATTCATTCATTCTTATTCTTTATTGCACACAAAAAATAACAAATATACACACAAATTACAATAATAAAGCTTATGTACAAAGGCGAGCTTAACCCAGAATTGAGTTTTCTTACAGCAAACCTAATCCTAGTCCTGTCCTAGTTTTTTTTTTGTATCTTAGTCCTTTGTATCTCCGTCGCGGTATCCCTTTCGAGCAACCCGCAGCCCCGACAGGCGTCGGCCCTTGCGTACGTATCATTGCAGGGGCCCCTGCAATGATACGTCATGACGACGGCCGGACGGCGAGCTAGCCCGTTACTCACCGTCCACAGGCCCGCGTAGTAGGTGGCCGGAAGCCATCACGTGGCCCCCGACACCCGGAGCGCCTCCCGCGACGGCTGGGACGAAAGGTTAACCTTGCCCTTGGGGGATTTCCCTATGTTATGTTACTTCTTACCTTCAACATAACAAGATCTCTGCCACTAGAAGTGCTAGAGCCCGCTATAAGCGACTGTATCCGTTTCGCGTCGTTCGTCATTCGGAACTCAACGTCTCTTATATCGATGACGTCATCGTCGTCATTCGTATTCTCGTCTACGACCTCCCACGAGTCGACTTTGAGGCGCTTCTTGCGTTTTAGGTCGTTGGCTGCCTTTTGTTTGAATTGGCTGAAATAAGAAGAAGCATTCAAATATAAATAACATAACACGTGCTTTCCGAGGCACGGAGGAAACTCGGTATGTAATGGGCGGTCACCCATCCACAGACCAACCTAGGCAAGAGCGGTTTAACCTAAAGATCGACGAATCCACAACTCCGAAAGACTTAAAAGTCTTCGGTTAGCCTAGATTACAGCTGTATAATGAGCTTAGTTTTGTTTTTATTTTATACCTTATGGAGTTATTCTCTTTTACACTTTCGAAATGAGAGAATGAAGTAGTCCTTATTCTGAACGTCTTAATGACCAAGTTATATTAAAAACAAAAACGAAATTATGTTCTTACCGTTTGGCATCTTTTAGCTGCTTCATCTGTCCGTGACGTAAAGCTCTTTGTGCCGAAGACATCGATTCAGGCTCTGGCGCCTCCATTAAGTTGTTAGTCTGTAACCAAGCAACCATAATTCACAAATAGGACAGATGAAAAGATTCCGATTGATAAAGAGACTACTGCGAAGCTTGTCGACTGAACGCATCTAAAATAAACCTTATCCCACTTGCCATAAGCTCCAAAGATGAGTTGTTCAGAAAAACGTGATGTTGACGACGAGATATAGAAATATTTCGTCGTCAACATCACGTTCATACTACAAGAGTATATCGATTCTCTCGACAAACTAAATTGCACCTTAACCTACTTGCAATAAGTTCCTAAGATGTGCAGTATTTTATAGCTCATGCATCGGTTGTTCTTCTATTCCTCGTAGCCACCTCGTTCATACTTCAGGAGTACATCGATTCTCGCTGCAAACTAAATTGCACCTTAACTTACTTGCAATAAGTTCCCAAGTTGTGCAACAAGTTTGGTCAGTTCAAAGAGACATTGTTCTTCTACACCACGGTCATATTTCAAGAGTACATCGATTGTCGCTACAAACTAAATTGCACCTTAACTTACTTGCAACAAGTTCCTAAGTTGTGCAGCAAGTTTGGTTAGTTCATAAAGTCGTTGTTCTTCAATTCCTCGTCTTTTACACCACGATCGGCCACCACGAGTGTCTCGTTTTTCTCGAAGCCAGGCACAGTATAGAGATAACAGGGTTAAAGGGTCGCCATGGTCCGATTCGTCTCGTCGACGAGCGTTCTAGAAAGAAAAAGATGGTTTGAAGAAGTTTGAAGACGATGAATAATTATATGGCTAGCGTGGGCAGGGCGTATCAGTGATGGGCGTAACTAGTTATTTATGTAATCTAATTAATAATTGAATTACATAATAATTTGATTAAAATGAAATTTAAATACATATTATTCAATTACATTGTAATTAGATTACTTTGGATGTGCTATGAAATTAATTACAATGTATTTAATTACGAAATAATTTGATTACAATGTAACCTAATTACATAGTATTTAATTATATTATAATTATTACTATGTAATTATTAGATATTAGATTTAAAATTAAACAATGATTGACAGATGATTACATTTTTTTTTTGGTTTATATGTGTTTTATTTTCGTATTTGTCAAAACTGTATTAAATAGGGCATTTTTGTAAGAGGTGTCCCAATACTTATATAAATGTGTAATTACATTTTATCAGATTACTTATGTAATCTATTATAATGTAATTAGATTAACTTGCAATTCAATTACTTTGTATTTAAATACAGTATGTACTCATTGCAATTAGTTACTTAAGTAATCTGTTACAAAGTATTTCAATTACTAATTACAATGTAACTGTAATTTGTAATTATTAATCTAAATACTTTTTGCCCATCACTGGGGCGTATACACTGTTAATTTTCTTGATAATAACGGAAATAATTATAATCAATTCTTCTTTGTTTATCAGAACGCGTTTTTAAAGAAACAAACACGGAGAGTGTGTGTTTTTTCTACTCCCGGAGAGAGTACGAGTAGTGTGAGTGTGGGAAAGAGAGAGAGAGAGAAAGTGAGTGAGTGTGTTGTGTTGTGATGACGCGGCACCCAGCACCAGTGTTTTGGCGAGACACCTCTACCGGCAGGTTGGCGAGCGTGCGGCCTAGCTGTGTGTGAGTGTGGGTGTTTGTGAAAGAGTGTCTGGGTGTGTGCGTGGGTATGTGTGTGGGTATGTCTGACTGTGTGTGAGTGTGACTGAGTGTTTGTGAGTGTGAAGGGTGTGTGTGTGAGTTACGTTTTGTTGTGTTTCATCTTACCTCACACTCGAAATCCCGGTGCGCTCTCGTGGTATAAATAGAGCGTATACCCAGCGCGGCCGCTAACGCCAGTGCAGCGTCCAGTTTGTGTGGCGGTAGTGACGCTGCACCCAGCACCAGTGTCTTGGCGAGACACACCTCTACCGGCAGGTTGGCCAGAGTACGGCCTAGCGCTGTTAGCTTCTCGTTTGAGGTTAGGGCTCCCTGGAAAAAAAATATTAACAGTATGAGGTTTGCTCCAAGCAGTTTCCCATAGGGTTCATTCATTACGAGATGCATTTTTGGCGATTTTTTGACCCCTTTCCCCTCTGGGTGAGATGTCGTAAGATTTGACTCGATATCTTACAGCGCGTACTGCATGACCTGATGCCTTCATTCTACAGGACTTGGTCGTTAGTGATACCGCCATACTCGTTGCCTAGTTCTGGGTCAACTCAGGTAAAGCGAAGACTTACATGAGTTACATGCTGCTTCAGCTCCAACAAAGCATTCTCCACAGCGTCATCAGGCGGTTTGTCTAGGAACGGGAACCGTCTGACGTCAGAGGTACTCGCGACACCTCCGGGGTACTGAACGATTGCATATCTAACACTTATTCTTTTATTCATGATCTTTGTATATTCGGCGGAATAATTAACATGACTCTGGAACACGATGATTTTGTTGCGTTTTTTCTTATTAAAAACACTTACATGCTGCTTCAGCTCCATATCTAACACTTACACTTCATTGGTGAACCAACTGAAGCTGTCAGCTGACGAGATCATCATCATCATCATTTCAGCCAAAAGACGTCTACTGCTGGACATAGGCTTCCCCCAGGTATCGCCCCATTGACCGGTCCCGTACGTCTCGCATCCAGCGGATCCCCGCAACCTTCACCAGGTCATCGGTCCACCTAGTGCGAGGTCACCTATCGGTCATCCGTTCTGTGAGCAATATCCCCACATTATGCCCACTGCCCTCATTATTCGAGATACGCCAGTAACCTTGGTTCTCTTGCGGATGTCTTCATTTCTGATGCGATCCCGCAAGGAAACTTCGAGCACAGCCCTATCGTTAACTTACATGCTGCTTCAACTCCAACAAAGCGTTCTCCACGGCGTCATCAGGCGGCTTGTCTAGAAACGGGAACCGTCTGACGTCACTGACGCCGAGCGAGCTCATCAGCAGCAGTAGCGACGCTAGAGGTACTCGCGACACCTCCGGGGTACTGAACGACGGCATATCTAACACTTACACTTCATTGGTGAACCAACTGAAGTTGTCAGCTGACGAGATCATCATCGTCATCATCATTTTAGCCAAGACGTCCACTGCTGGACATAGGCCTCCCCCAAGTGTCGCCACATTGACCAGTCCCGTGCGTCTCGCAGCCAGCGGATCCCTACAACCTACACCAGATCTTCGGTCCACCTAGTGGGAGGCCTTCCAACGCAACGTCTTTCAATTCGCGGTCACCACTCCAGAACTTTTCGATCTCATCGGCCGACCGTTCTGCGAGTCCACAGTAACCATGTTTCTCTTGCGGATGTCCTTATTTCTGATGAGATCCCGCAAGGAAACTTCGAGCACAGCCCTATCGTTAACTTACATGCTGCTTCAACTCCAACAAAGCGTTCTCCACGGCGTCATCAGGCGGCTTGTCTAGAAACGGGAACCGTCTGACGTCGCTGACGCCGAGCGAGCTCATCAGCAGCAGCAACGACGCTAGAGGTACTCGCGACACTTCCGGGGTACTGAACCATCCCATTTCTTTGTATTGTGCTTCTGAGTAAATGCGGTAGCAGACGCCAGGACCTGTGGAAATGCGGTGAATGAAAATTTTGTAGGTAGTCTGGATAGGTTACAATTTGTTATTTTTACAGAAGTTTGAACAAAAGTTTTTAGGAGCTCCACGAGCTGATTCCACCATCTCCCTTCTTCCATCGCGAGACTAGACGTACTGCAGGGTATCACCGATACCTAGTCGACATTCCACGCATTCGAAAGAAGCCCTTTGCCAAGTCCTTTATTATGCGCACAGCCAAGGAGTGGAATTCCCTGCCTGCGTCGGTTTTTCCGAGTTCATATAACCCTAATCTGTTTAAGTCGCGAGTAAACAGGCTTCTACTGGGTAAGCTCGTTCCATCGTCGACATCATCTCTGCCCTTAGGGCCAGATTGAGGTCAAGAGCAAGCCTATTTATAATAAAAAAAAAGTATTTTTTTTTAATCTACATAGAGTTTTAATGAGTTGAGGAGTTCTCTACTCTTCTTCTTCTACGTTGATCTTTAGGTTCAGCCGTGCTTGCCTAGGTGGATCCGTGGATGAATTATCACCCATTACATACGGAGTTTCCCGAGTATCATCAAGCCGTTTGTCTCGGTTGTCGTATAGATCATTGACCAGGGGGCATCGTATAACCTAGTAGGTACTAGCTGGGTTGATAGGCAGTCGCCCCATATAAAATATTAGTATTGTATTAACTGGGTTGTGGAGGTCAAATAGGCAGTCGCTCTATGTCAAATACTGATATTTAGATGCATCCTGTTATACTGGAAGCCGACCCCAATATAGTTGGGAAAAGGCTAGCCAGATGAATAGATGATGATAGTAATTTAATCATCATCATCATCATCTGCCTCTTCCGAGGCACGGAGGAAACTCGGTATGTCGGGCGGTCACCCATCCACAGACCGACCTGGGCAAGGACAGCTTTACCTAAAGATCGACCCGAGTGGCAGTTCTTATTTTAGCCACGAGCTCCTCTGCAACCACGAGTTCCTCTATTATAGTAGATAGATAGTAATTTAATATCATGTTTTAAACGTTACCTGTTCGACCAGCTCGCCCTTTCCTTTGATCAGCACTTGCTTTGGATATCCAAAACTCTTTTAACCGCTGCATTTTTGTGGTCGAATCATAACTCATTTCTTTGACCTAAAACAATTTATTTTTACATCAACTGCGATATATTATAATGAATTTTGAAAAACTTGCATTAAAAGTGGCTTTGCATAACATAGGATAAGTATAAAAGAAAGTAGGCTGAATAGGCATTAGCGTTGTGGTACCTAGGCGTCGTGTAATCAAGCAAGCGTAATCTGAGGTGACCATACGAGCAGACTGGCTGCTAGCAACTGGATGAAAGTTGCTGAAAATCGAGTTCAGTTGCGTGAAATTAAAGAGGCCTATGGCCAGCAGTGGACAGCTTTATGCTGATGATGATTATGCATGACAAAGTGAATTAAAAAATGCTTACCTTGCCAGAATCAACAACAAATCGTATGCCATCAATGGTAACAGAAGTTTCTGCTATGTTTGTTGATACGATACATTTTCGCACTCCGTCTGGTGGGTAGTCAAATACCTGAAAATTTCAATTTCTGCACATGACACCTAGTTCTGTAATACCTACAGACTACTTTACTATAACTATCGGCTCTTTACTCAGTGAAATTTCAGCCCTGGCTGGAGGCCTTACAATCAAGGCACCCACAGGAAACTCCGGTTAAGCAGTTGACCACCTCCAGGTTGAACTGCGATATGCCAATTACAAATGAGGAGCGATTCACACATGTTCGGGTCGGTATGGTACACATTCAGGAAGAATCTTTCAAGCTTAGTGAAATGTGCAGAACCGAGAAACATGCGACAGCAATAAATATTTTCGTTGTCGTTCCGATCGGTCGGCTAAGTTGTTTGCTAAATCGAATGTGCCGACCCGAACAAAGATGTGGCGTGGCACCTCTAACACCTACTAAAAATGTATTATTCAAAAGGGCGTGGCTTATTGTTACTTGAAACTAATTTAGTCTTCTCACTCTTACTCTCTTCTTCAACCTTCGACCACCCAATGCTGAGTGTAGGGGTTTTCCAAATCACTCTATTTTTAGTAGTTTTGTATTTTGGCTATTTAATTATACAATATCATAAAGCTGAAGAGTTTATTTGTCTGTTTGTTTGGTTAAACGCGCTAATCTCAGGAACTACGGCTTGGACTTCAAAAAATATTGTTGTGCAAGATCAGCTAGTGTTCATAAATAAGACATCGAGAATCAACCTCTACGATAGGTATACCTTATCCTGTTCCACAAGAGACAGTCCACTGTGCAGAGGTAACACGATCCAGTGCTTATCCTTCTCTGCGTACTGCTGAGCTGCCTCACAAATAGCAGTAATTTCTTGAACGCCTGACATAAATATTAGGAGATCACCTCTTTCGTCACCTGTAATAAAGAATATTCTATACTGGTATTTACTAAGTTGCTGCTGATTGGCTATTTAACTACTGTAAAAAAATCACGAAAATGTTATTTCAAAGAACTAACAGAAATAACACGATGTGTGAAAAAAGTAATAAAATCGATGAAAAAATGGAGTAGCTACATGCTGTAGAAGTTTTTGGAGGGGGCACTTTCTATCCTTGTCGCGCGAAACGGCCATTTGTACTACGTAACTATGGCGGTATGAAATATGACGTCACTTTTTTGTAGCGCTGTCTTTCTATAGCACGTCATTTAAAATCAGTTAATACTAAGCCATGTTTTTATCGATTTCATTACTTTTTTCACACATCGTGATATTTCTGTTAGTTTGTTGAAATAACATAAAATTTTCGTGAATTTTTTACAGTAGTTAAATAGCCAATCAGTAGCACACACACACACACACTTTGAACCCTTTACAAGTTATGCTAATTACATTATTTTCCCGTCTAATTGTGAAGTAAAGTAATTTTAGGCAGCTAGGGTAAGTCTAATGTATGTAAAATTTTATGTCCACATCCACTTTGTCCACCAAAATTAATTCCTACGAGCCTACGAGCCAACAACAAATACAATGGCTTCTTTAGAAGTGCAGGAAACTTACGTGGATATTTGCTGTCAATTAGCTGCATGATCTGCACATAAGGCTGTGGATCAAGCCGGTCATCTCTAGTTGGCTTATCGTCTATTAATATAGGCTTGTATTTTAACTGTATAGGGAACAGACGACCTGGTACCTGAAATAAATTATTTTCTCCTGTTTTATTGGTTTCTTCGGTTTTTTCAAGAAAAAAGTATGACATACTATTTTTATTATCTTACAATGGATGGGACACAAGCTTCCTCTGTGTGCAACATACATAAAAAACCAATAGAATTGGGAAGCTCCTCTTTTATAGAAGTCGATTAAAAAGAGTTTGCTATACCCTACTGAGCCCTACTAGCACTTCATCATCTTCTTGTCTTTGTCCTATTCTACTTGAGGTCGGCGTAACACGTTTTTTTTTCGATTCCCCCCACTATCATTTCCTCCTTTTTCCTTTATATGGTTCCTTACCCAATCCATCTATCTTTTGCCATATCTCACCTGAATAACAACTGCACGTTCTTGAGAAAAGTAATTTTTGAACAGGCTAATATTAATAGTAGCTGACATCAGCACCAGTTTTATATCATCACGAGAATGTATAAAGCACTTCAAAATACCCAGTAAGAAATCCCCCATCAAATGCCTTTCATGAACCTCATCCAGAATTATGACGTCATAGCTTGGTAAGTTTTCTGAAGACATCTGAAATAAGAAATGTATGAAGAAGATCAAATTATGATCTATTGTAATTTAAACCTTAAGAATACATTGTAATAAGAGATTTTGGGTGACAAACATTTGTTGTTAATGATAGTAGGTATCTGTGGCTATGGCTAGTGGATGTTTTTACAATTTTGTACCTTGTAACACTAATAATTAGGTACAATTCTCAATGTCATCAGCAGGGCTATTGCATTTCTTTTCAAATATTTATCTAATTTAATGCTTATTTCACAGTTACTGTGTGTTGAACATCTGTGTGTTAAGCATCATAGTTAATGTTTGCATGCCAACTTTATGGCGAAATGTGTCTTTGCTCTACATAATTATTATTTTAACATCTTTTGTACCACATTTGTTGCAAATAAATAATTTTGACTTTTGACTTTTGACAAATGTCAGTGGCTATCATAGTGTCCATCGACTAACTGTCAAATGGTTAAGGTTTGTAAACTAACCATTTGACAGTTAATTGATGGACACTATGATTTCCACAGAACATTTAAAAAGATACGCAATAGCCAACAATTACCACTGTTTTTAAATAAAATATGCAGTACCTGACCTGTCTAAGCAGTAATCCTTCAGTAATAAAACATATCTTGGTATCAGCAGTCTTGCTCTTCTCAAATCTGATCTGATAGCCGACTTTACTTTCAAACTGTGTTAGCATCTCAAATGCTACCCTTTTTGAAAGAGACACACAGGCTATTCTCCGAGGTTGTGTACATGCTGTTGACAAAAATTATAGGAATACTTATTATAATTAACACAGAATGTTTGAATTACAAACCATCATAATAAGTATTAATTTGATTTGATTTTCTAAATATGGGTGTACTATTAGGTTACAGCTTGGCCTAACCTTTTGGGCAGGCAGTGGCGGTGAGGCAGTGGTGGCCCAGAGGTGGCGGTCCCGACTTACGAACAGTTGGTCGTGGGTTCGAACCCAGGCAGGCGCATTACTTTGTGTAATTTATTTCATCACCACTGCTCTCAAAACGGTAAAGGAAAACATTGTAAGGAAACCGGCATATTTTAGAACCAAAAATTCGAAGATATGCGACATCTACCAATACGCACTGAGCCCGAGTGGTGGATTATAGCCCATCCCTCTCCTAGAGAGAAGGCCTGAGTCCCTGCAGTGGGAACATTATAGGCTGATGATGATTGGCCTAACCTTTTAGGGTTTGTTCACACAGATAGGCTTGAAGAGGATAGCACATTTTTATCACATTTAAAACCGAGTTTTGAATCATTGTAATAAGATTGGTTTTTTACATGTCAGATATTTTGTTACACCATGTACAGTCCACAGCACATACCAATTTCTCATTGATATTTTCTTTTATCTGCTATTTCCTACTAAAGTACCAAGAATACTAGTGAGCGGATTATTATGCCAATGTTACTTTCTCCCTGTTTACAGATAGTTATCCACTAACTATTCACACTGCCGCCAACAAGAACTTTCCAGTTGTTTCTTATTGTCTTTAAACAGAGTCCAGTTACCACTTACCAGGTCTACTAGCATTAGTCACCACCAATTGAAAAAGAATTGAAAAAGCAGGTAGACGAAACCATGTCAGTTTATGTAAAAACTAGCGGACGTCCCGCGGTTTCACCTGCGTAGATCTCGTTCCCGTGGGAATACAGGTATAAAAAGTAGCCTATGACACTCAGCAATAATGTGGCTTTCTATTGGTGAAAGAATTTTTTAAATCGGTTCAGTAGATCCCGAGATTACCCCTTACAATTTAACAAATATACAAACACACAAACTTTACCTCTTTATAATATTAGTATAGAAGTATAGATTACAACTTACCAATACTTTGAAAGCCACCTTCGTGTAAGTATTGCGGCACTTGTGTAGACTTGCCACATCCAGTGTCACCAGCTACTATCACTACCCTTTCATTTTTAACGGCTTCCACTATTTCATTCCTGAGAACGATATTTATATCATTAGGTTTCTTTGAAAATTGAATTTTTTTTTATACTGCCAAAAAAGGATATGGACCAGCCACATGTTGAGATCTACACAAGAAAAGTGGAGTCAAATTACAACGAATTGGTACCCAAGAGATGGCAAGAGACATTGAGGATGACAACTAATGCGCTGGGTAGATGAGCTGAAAGTCACTGCTAGACCCAAATGGAGGAGAGTTGGTCAAGTTTCAAACTTAAGTTGTTGGTTGCGGATACAGTCATAACATAGGTACTGAATTGACTTCATATTCAGTGTCTGTAAACACAATAACAAAAAAACATTATATCTACCTATACTTAGCTACAGGCAAATCTTTCTGAGCTTGTCTTAACTTTTTGAGCTTATCAAACTTCTCCTTATTCTTGAAATCAATGTAAATAGAGACAATATTCATGAAAGCCTGAAACAACTTTTTATCCAATTTCTTTCTGTCTGTATCATAACATGTGTCCATATATTTTATGGAACTTGTAAAGTTAATGGAGTGAAATTTGGAGAAGCTTTGAGAAGATCCTTCACTGTTTTCTTCAGGTCCATAGTCAATGACAGGTTTCCCGGCTTTTATTAAGGTGGCTTCGTATTTCTTCAGAAACACCCAAAAGTCATCGAGATTATTGACAACAGTGTTACTTTCGCTGCTGGAAAGTATTATTTTATTTAAATCTCGCTTGTAATGCGTGAAACTAAATTCATCTTCGTTTTTGTTGACTTTCAAAGAGGTAGGGCTTGTTTTTCGGACTTTATGTCTATCTCTATCGCGGGAACGCGAACGTTTTCGTTTGGAATAACTGCTTCTGCAAGGAGAAGGACTTCGACCCATTCTTAATTGATACTTTATTATTTTACAATCACAACAAAATACAAAATCATTAAGATTGACATTGACAGCGTATAATGACATAACTTTTTGACAGTGACAGACACCTATTTTTTTTTTAAACACTTCACTTTTTTAATTTAATATTAATATCAAGCTACGGAGGCCTTTTTAGTACTAGAGGCACTTCAAATGTGCGAAATTCCAGTATAAAAATTACCTCACTTTTTAAACATTTCCCACACAATGAGTGATACACAAAAAACTGGATTTTATAGCTTGCTTGGTCGTCGTGCGTACCTACACACTATGCCTGTGCGCAATATTATTTCATCAAAAGGTCATTCTTGAGAGTTACATGAACTTGGAGGGTTGTAATGATGGTTTTGATGATTATAATTCTGTAACTGCATACGTCTTACAGCCGCGAATCATATTTTCACTAACATACTGAGGTGATATGCAACGTGGGCAACCTCCGTAGTATTTATGGTAACAGTGACTTTACATGACGTTTGTCACAGCGCTATCATCTTTGTCTTATTTATTGTAACTACATATTCAATGTCTAGTTAGTGTAATTCTTTTAGTTAAATAAAGCCACGTTTCTTGTTTGGTTTTACGTCTATTATACTACAATTTATTTAACTAAAAATGCCTGACGAAAAACTAGACAAATCATCACTGTCAAGGTATCTCCGACCCGACAAGTTTGACGTCGAACCTGCAGTGCAAGTACGAACTTTGCATCGATAAGACATCGAGATCGTTATCGTTGTCAGTTTTATCGAGCTTGTTATCGAATTTGGAAGTACGTAACACGCGTCGACAAGATTTCGTTCGACACCTGTCAAAATGTCGTTTCGTACTTGCATTTTCGATAAAATCGTTTAAATTTTAGAGTTATCTACCGATCGTTAAAATATTATTTACGTACTTGCGACATCGATTCGATTCGATAAAAGCTCATTTTATCGAGAATAACTGTCAGATTTATCGAATCGAAGCGAATCGAGTGCTACGTACTTGCACTGCTGATGTCGCGGATGCCGACGCAAAATGGCTGCATTGGAAATCGACCTTCGAAAGTTTTCTCGCTGAAGAGATTACTGAAGATATATCGGATTCTCTCAAGTGTAAGCTGTTAGTCAACCATTTATCCGCTTCGATCTACAAACATATCAAGTCTTGCGCGACTTATAAAGCATCTATGAAAGTTCTAGAAGATATCTATGTCAAACCAAAAAACACGATACTAGCTCGACATGTCGCGAAGGCGTTAGGTTTTATTTCTTTTATACTTATTATTATATTCTAGTTATCTCAAAGTTTACAATGAGATTGACTTTACAGTAACCATACATTTAGCTTCGCATAGCTCCCAACGCCTTGACGATACATTAGAGACACTCACCGCTACGGAACCCCCTCCGGCTTGCAAGTATCTCTCAATCCAGCCTCTTATATCTTCGGTCCGCGAGGGCACCGAAGTGTTATTCATCCAGCTTCTCCGGAGTGATTATGATATCTGTAAATTTAAGTACCCATGAATCTCAGGGCTAAGTATTACCTATCTGTCTTAATTGATAAAACCTTTTATGACATTTATCCAATCACAATACCTATGATGAAGTTTGTTTGAGGGCTTACCCAAGGCCCCCCTCATCCCAGGTTTTGTGATACTTTAGTGCTAATCAGATTGGATTCTTTCCATATCTGTTAAAGCATGCGTCTCAGACGAATTGCCTCTCCGTCTGAATCGCTCCCCTTGTGGTATTACCTATATATGGGCGATATAGAGTAATGAACGTCCGTCGACGCTGCGTGTATGTAGGGTACACGACTTCATGGCGATGGGGTGGATTTATAAGAGAAGCTTGCCAGGGCCCCCTCTTCGCTATAAATCCCAAGCGCGCTATGTCCGGACGGCAACTTGTATACAGTCGCTTTTCTGCCCTCAGCCCACGCTGAAGGCGCGACCTGCATATTTAGTTCAAGGTGTCATGGGTTGTTAGAACAGGTACATACCGGTACCCTCACACATAATATAATGTTCATTAACTTTAATGATTAGACAAACAGATAAATAATACTTAGCTGTCCAGGTGGCACGTATCCCAGGTGACGAGAATCTACACAGGATCTTCTCGCACTGAATTTACTTTACTTAAAATAATATTAGTTACACAGACTGAATATGTCATAGCGACTATCTAAGCGGGAAAAATGGCGGCGCGTTGAGCAGCGGAAATTTGTCAGGTTGTCAGTACTGATTTAGTGTTGCTATTACAATAGTGCTGTGCACATATATTTACATTTAGTAAGTGTTTGGAACATCGCGATTTCATGTTTCGCGACACTCCCGACGACGACATAAATTACATGCGTTCCATTAAGTCTCGCGTCCACTCTCGGATCTTCTCTCGAGCCTTCAGGGACGCGTCTCTCACTTCTCTCACTTCAGGAGCTTGAGTTTTTTCATTTGTATCGGTGCTTTTAGGTATGCTATCATTACTGTGGTTTTCATCAGGAATTATTGGATCATCATTTTCTGTGGTAAGTGTTCTCTGAGTTACTTTCTTTTCTATCTCTTCCCTATTTATGTGTTCTTCTGTTTCAGGTTTGTCAACGGGTTCTGCGGTTTGTGAAGTTGTGGATATTTCTTCGGTAAGAATGGTTGAGTCGAGTTCTTCTAGTAGAGGTAAGTTATCCCATGCTGGTGTAACATCTTCTCTTTCAAACTCAAACATAACCCTTTCTTTTCCAGATATATCTTCTTCAACCTCCAACGGATAAAGATGTGCGAAGGAATTAGTGAATTCCGTATCATTCACCTTTACTCGTGCTATTCTGCATTGACCGTCGGCTCCTTTCAACAAAGATATAAATTTTCCAACTTTCCAGTTTTCTCGGTTCTTCGTATCTCCTTTAATTTGGACGATATCTCCTAGTTTCGGAATTTCCATTTTTGTTATCCTTGGTTCTTTAAGAGAGTGTCGGTATCTCTCCCTTAGACTTGGCAGGTACTGGTCGACGAACATTCTCTTAAACTCTTTCAGCATGTTCTGTCCACGTTTCCAACCTTCCACTAGATTCTGTTTCGTTACTGTGCCTTCTTGTGAAAAATTTGCATCTGAAGGTGTTGTCACGATGCTTGTCAGATTTTCTAACCTTGAATAAATCAAGGTTAGAAAATCTGAGGGTTTGAGAATATCCTCTAAATTAGAACCTACACACGTCAGTGGGCGTGTGTTTAAAATTGCTTCTATCTCTTTTATGATTGTATTTAGTTGATTATCTGACAGTAAACTTTTAGTCAGAGTTCTCTTGAAACAGTGTTTTTCTTCAACCAATGTTCAGTTAGACACAAAACCTGAACATCATAATTCTCTATAAACAAACTTAACTCTAATTATTTGCCAGATAACCTTTAACCATATTTTCATGAACAGCATTTCAACATATATGAAGCCTACCTGTTGTCGCACCTAGCAGCTTAAGCTACAAGGTGTATCAATAAACGTGTTAGCATCTGTACAAGTGCTAGTAACAAAAACAACATTAACATTACTACCAACAGAAAACGTTGGCAAATGCACACCAGTGTCGCTGTGTACATTGTATGTTAAAAGGTTAGCAATATGTCGCCCAGAACTAGGTGGCAAAAACATTGAGAAGTTAGTGAGCAATCAGAAATAAATTGATTACAGCTAAAACACAAATAACCCTCCTTTTGGGCTTCGCCGTAGTCGGGTAAATAGCGTCACCGCGATGACACGTCCCAATTATAAATTAACAAATCCAAACCACAAACTCATCCATTTTGCTCAATGGACAAATATTGAGAATAATGCAAAGCACAAAAGTTGAATTTACAATAATTAATGGTCTCATTGAGATGTAACATCAAATGGACACATTCATCTATGTCACCCTTCCCTACATTTAAATTATTCCCATTTAACAAAACAACAGTAAAATTGGGATCCACTTCAGTCAGTTTAATTCCACTACTTATTTGGATAACACTGGCAGTTGGCACCGTGTAAACAATTATTTATTACATAGTGTTGGGAACATTGATTAAATAAGGTACCAAAACCTTGACCAATTTTATCAGAAAATAAGTAAGTAGTATCTGTTAAAATATTATTATTCTTACTTCCATCATCAATACTGCCGACTGGTCGAGCCGCCGAGGGAGTAGCTGACTGGTGCTGACTTGCTGAGGCTGTGGAATAACTGTACATGCACAGCTACAAGAAAGGTTATTGGTCCGAGACTCATACCTCTCCGCATCGTACGTGATCAGGTCCACCAGCTCATTGGCCTCCTGCACGCGCCCACTCAGGTCCCGTTGAGAAGCCTCATATTTACTAAAGATATCCTTTAGTGCATGTTCCCTTACAAACAGTTCATCCTGAAGGTTTTGAGTGTCGGTCTCATTTGACCTACATAATTCTAATTCACTCTCACACTTCTTAAGATCTAGAATTAGTTAATATCTTTACCCTCTACTTCCTCAGGGGAATGTTCCTTTTGAATCCTTTTGATCTTTTGTGTATGTGATAGCGTATTGTCCTCACAGTGTTCTGTGGAGCTGTTTCGTGATTCCTCATCTACTTGATTTCTCCGTTCCTGTTCTTATGAGATCTTTTCTCCACTCGTGAGACCCTCCCCAACAGGAAACGAAAAAGAATGTTCCACAGAAGAACATGTGGGATTAACTGCAACTTTGGTTTCATTAAGTAAAGAAATTTCGGCTCTACGACCTTTCGGCCAAGTTCTGCAGTCTTCCAGTCGAAAACTTGGTCCGGATAGCCATTTCTGCTTGTCTTCCACAGAACTTGTGGGTTTAGTAGCCACGTCTGCCGGATTCAAACTTGTTGGAACATATCTTACAGTTACTGGTGTATATCCCTTTATTTCTTCTATCCTTCTTGCAGCGAATGGTGGTAGTAGCTTGTTTCCGTAATACCAATCAGTCACTATTTGACTATCTGTCCGTATAGTGTTATCTGTAAATTCAAAGTCTAGGAACTTGATTACGTACTTCAGCAACCGGCTACCTATTAGAGTACCTAATAGCTCAAGTCTTGGGATTTTTAAATTGTCATAATAAATTGATAATTATTTATTAATTAATTATTAATCATTGTTATAATTAATTGATCCTTGATGGGTACCACTCGTGATTTTCCTATCACGAAGCTCACTTCTTTTCCATTAGAAATGTATACAACTGCAGCATAAGTTTTGGTTGATGCATCTGTAAAAACGTGCAGCCTGATACTGTCATCACCAGCTTGTTTGAAGTATTTTCTTGGTAAAACAATGTTTTTTGTGTCTTCTAGCTGTTCTCTAATTTGCCACTCATTAGTCAATTCTTCTGGTAATGGGGTATCCCATTTGAATTTATGTATCCAAAGATTTTGTAGTAAAAGTTTTGCTGGTAACAAATCTGGTGCAGCATATCCGCATGGATGGATCGTAAATTGACGCTATGTTTTTCAGTATTTCTCTCTTGGTAGTGGCTTCTGTAGTCTTTCTTGGTCTTAATCTGATCGTATCTTCTCCTGTGTTCCAATTCAGTCCTAATACTTTAACTTCTACGTCTCTGCAGACATCCGATGAAGAAATGCTTTCTGAGAATCGTTTGGAATTTGAACTCCATTCTCTGAGATTCATTGAAATCTCATCAAATGTGATCTTACACGACTCATACATCTCTGTTGCTTCTTGTACGGAATCTACTCCTGTGACAAGGTTATCGACGTAGATGTCATTCACAATGCGCTTTAGAATTTCCTCCTTGGAACGCAGTAGATGATGTTTCAAAGTAGCGTTTAGAAGAAATGGACTTGATATTACTCCAAATGGTACACGACAAATCGTAAGTGTAGGATTTTATCTTCCGTGGCCGCTCCTTTTATGTCTTTCAACCATAAGAATCGAGTTACGTCTTTGTCCTTTTCGTGTAGGGCTATTTGTAGTAAAGCCTTTTCTACGTCTGCTGTTATTCCTATTTGTCGCGATCTAAACCTTAACAACATTCCGGTCAAGTCTTCTAGCATAAGTGGTCCGCAATGTAAGCATTCAATTAAACTTTTGCTATGCTTGGTCTTTGCTGAAGCGTCATACACTATGCGAGTTGGCTTGCCCGGATGACTAACACCGTGATGTGGTAGGTAGTGTATAGGATGATCTACATCTTCGACTCCCTTTTCATTGTCTGGTACCCTTTCAATTATTTCTTTTGCTAATTGTTCCTTTAATGTAGTGTCATACGCTGTTAGTGAATTGAAATCTAATCGTTTGAGTAGATTGACTAGTCTGCCTATGGCTAGGCCGTAATTAGTCTCTAAATTAGGTGGGTAATCTATCCATGGCCAACTAACAGTGTATCTATCATTTACTAGTTCTATTGTATCATTGAATTGGTTGATTACTTCTTCGTCCCTAGTCAATTTTGGTGAATCGCATATTCCAATTTGATTGATTATGATTGATGATTCTAGTTCCATTAGGCATTGAGTGCTAATTAAATCGGCTTCCTTTTAATAGCATTATTTGCATCTAAAATTCTACATTGCCTTCTAAATTGCTAAGTCAGTACGTTTAAGTTGTAATTACTCATGTCACATTCACTGAGTATCAAAATTCAATTAAAATTGTCATCAAATATTATTTAACAGCCACTAATAGTACGTAGATATTACTGTCGTGTCATCAAAAGGCTTAAATATAGAAGTTCAGAGCATCTAATGACCTAAATATCGAAAATTATTTACATGTTGTGCTAAAACTTAAGTTATCGACGGAATCACTAGAACTTTATTTTTATCGGATAACTAGACAATAATTGTGAAAGCAACTTGGAAATAGCGTTGGTCACAGTTTCAACCTAATTTAACCTATTTCCTACAGTCTACAATGACGAATCATACAGTCTGCCTATGACTAGTCAATTAGACAATGGTGAAAACATTTCTGTAACTAGTAGGTAATTTTAACGTAAATACAATAATCTAAAATGTAATAAAGGTTGATATTTTGAACTTGGGTATGACAACTTTAGGTATTTTTGTGCTTGACCTCCTCGGTCTTATTTATGCAATTCCTATAACAAAGTGCTCTGTTATGATGGCCAAATTTGTTACAGTGTACACATTTAGTTGACCTTTTACAATTTCTTGCTTGATGATCTTTGCCTAGGCAGGCAAAGCAACGATCCTTAAGTTTTTCTTTCCTTTCTTCCACAGTTTTAACAATATCGCATTGATCATTGAAGTGTGGTCCTTGGCAAAAAATACATTGAAGTTTCCTTTTCTTTTTCATGGGCATGTCTCCTTGACTTCCTTGTCCGTGAGGTCTTCTTTTTGAGAACTGACTATTGTAGTCACTATTTTTATGGAATGGTTTTTTCTCACTGGACTTTTCTTCCCTTTTATTTCCAGGGCGGGTATGACTCGGATCGTGTTTTTCAGGGTTCTTGTAATTTCGGTTAGGTTTCATGGATTTTCCTCTTCTGCTTTGTGAGCTTGTGCGTGACGTATGAGTGGTATATTCTTCTAGATTTTCGGAGATGATCCCATTTGCGTCTTCCCTGGCAGCTATTATGGTTTCCAGATGTCGACGAGTTTCTTCTATTGGCTCGGTTTTTGCCTTTATCCTTTTCAGTTTGGTATTCATCTTCGCTAGAACCTCCTCACCGTGTAGTTGTATGTCACTAAAGTAAGTGACCTCTTCCACATAATATTGCATTTCGTTTATTGATAGACTACTGTTTAACTCAGTTCCGAACTTTTTTACCGTTACCTCCAGCTTACCTAGCACTATTTCTAAATTTTCAGAATTTTCTATATTAACATTATCTTTATAAGTGAGAGCTTCTTCAGCGAGTTTAGAGATAGCCGTTGATATAGACTCAAGTCGTCTTATGAGAATTTGTTCCATTTTGAATTCTGAAATAACATTTTATAATTTTACACCCTGTATCTTAGGTTAAGGATTTACATCACGTATCGTTAAATTTCCAAATTGCGTAGTGTTCGCAATATAATAAAAACGAAAGAAAATAAATTTGGTTAATATCCTGTATGACCAAAAGTTTATCTTAACTTCCTATGAACAAGGAACTTTATGTGTATGTAACAAAGTTTCAATTGACATCCTGTTTGAAACAGAAAATTTTTATTGACCCTCTGTATAAGTCAAAAAAAAATTTATGGCCACCCTGTATAGATTAGAAAAGATTTACGGTCACCCTGTATAGATTAGAAAAGATTTATGGTCACCCTGTATAAATCGGAAAAAAAAATTATTGTCATCCTGTATAGAACAGAAATATTTTCCCCTGTATAGAACAGAAATTTTTTCCAAGTTAAAAGCAAGGAATATTTCACTATCTATCAAATCTATAGGATACTATATTTTCTATAATAAACTCAGTTACTGAATTATATGTGCAAGGAAAATTCCCTTGTACCTATGAAGTTTTATTATTAACTCAGAATATATTCACATTACTGATGTTGTTCAACGGGTAAAACTGGTTTGTTTCATTATTTTTAAATTTTCCTTAATTTATTTAGAGTATCCATGTCACCCTATCATCCCCTCCCGACCCCTCTTTCATTCTCCCCTGTTAACCACAACACAATTATTTGCACTTTTTCCTTCATACCATTACTCCCACAATCCATTCATCGTTCCTTTGGTTTTCATTTCACTCTTCATCAGTCAACATTTATATGGTTGATGTTCTATCAGTTGTTTCATTACTTATTCAAAAACATATTAGGTACTAACATCGTTTGTGTATGCATCCACAAATGATATTAGAGTTTACCTACTTACATCAACTTAGTACTTAGTTACTTGGTATACTTTAGCAGTCAACATGAGACGATGCAGTCAGTCAGGGATGATGTGTATAACATGACAGAAGTTGAGACATAATTATTAATATACAATCCAGTTTTTCTCCGCCAGTGTATTTAATTAGTTTTATGAGAACATATCACTTTTATGATTAGTTCTTTTAAAGTAACTGTTAAATAACTTACAATGAGTGTTGATGTACTTTTCCTTTTATAGTAGTAGTGATCTATACATGAGATATTAGGTGTGAAGAGTCAGTGTCACACATCTGCCTTTATTTGTCCATCTGTATGGAGAATATTTGGTATAAATAAACAGTTTTATGCTAACTCATACATAACATGTTGTATTTAGGTGAGTTTTAACACATCAGGTGTTCTCATGACAACTTACATACCTAAGTCACTCTTCAGTTACTTAATTATTAGATAATACAATGTAACAGTCTTACAACAGTAAACACTGATATCTGTGCTGAATTTGGCACGTATGTACTTGAGCGCCTATGAGCTCATACGTCATATTATGGCCACGATCAACGAAGAAACCATTGATAGGAATCTCTCGGTGATGCCTTAGTAAAGACGGGTATATTTTATTTCAACAAGGTATACCTACATATGGTGATTTCTTTTTTATGTGTACGATAAAGCTTGTAAATCGTAAAATAGTTTACCTGTTGATCTTCTTTATTATTCCTTAGTTATATTAAGTCTCTTTTCCTTCACTTAACTCGGCAAGTATAACTTTCTTGAAATTATTTCATCCCAACAATTCGTGAGTTTCCTAGATACTAAGATAGGTGCACTTTTTTCCCGGTTGAACGTATTACTTCTACTATAAACACAATATGTAACGGGTTTCTAATGGTTTTATTCCTGTAAAAGAACGTAACGAACTAAATAACTTTTAGTTTTCTTAGGATTCAGTATGACACACGAGACGTCATCGCGTTGTATCATCGCCATTTTGGATGCCGGAAATATTTTCACAGTCGAATTTCATAATTCAATTTTTTGTCACTTATTTAGTTTGAAAGTGCTTACTATATTATTCAGTAAATTATTTTTGGATTTTACATGGTCCTTAAATAAGAGTTATAAGTTGTAACTCGTTAAAAGTATGATAATCGTATGTTTACTCGCACCCGACGCACCTGCTTTCTGCTTCCGGTCAAAGAGAGCATTAGTCATATATTCATTCTGCCAAACTCGTGGCAAGTTTAGACAATATTATCCGATCCGCGCCAAATTCAAATTTGAATGTTTAATTGGCTCATAACGTTGCACATTACACGTGCACACGCTACATACCGATTCAATTTGCAGTAACTTCGAGAATCTTTCATCTCGGCCTGCCGTTCATCTCATTATACTCAGATTTGAACGTTTACTCATTATCGCCTTGACGTTCCAAATTTGGCGCCTACAGGTGAATTATTATGGACATCCGCTTATGAACGTTAGTTCCCATCGGATTATATAGATGTCGCTGCCACCTGGATTTTACACAAGTTCAATAATAATTTAACGATAAGAGTATGGGTTAATTACAATCGAAATATATAGATGTCGCTGCCAACCTGAATTTTACACAACAAGTTCAATAATAATTTAACAATAAGAGTCTGGATTGATTTTCTGCCTTGGAATGCTTTAAATGTTTTAAATGTTAGTGTCTTTGAAATCCCAGCTAGTATCTCTACCATGTCGCGAAGGCGTTAGGTTTTATTTCTTTTATACTTATTATTATATTCTAGTTATCTCAAAGTTTACAATGAGATTGACTTTACAGTAACCATACATTTAGCTTCGCATAGCTCCCAACGCCTTGACGATACATTAGAGACACTCACCGCTACGGAACCCCCTCCGGCTTGCAAGTATCTCTCAATCCAGCCTCTTATATCTTCGGTCCGCGAGGGCACCGAAGTGTTATTCATCCAGCTTCTCCGGAGTGATTATGATATCTGTAAATTTAAGTACCCATGAATCTCAGGGCTAAGTATTACCTATCTGTCTTAATTGATAAAACCTTTTATGACATTTATCCAATCACAATACCTATGATGAAGTTTGTTTGAGGGCTTACCCAAGGCCCCCCTCATCCCAGGTTTTGTGATACTTTAGTGCTAATCAGATTGGATTCTTTCCATATCTGTTAAAGCATGCGTCTCAGACGAATTGCCTCTCCGTCTGAATCGCTCCCCTTGTGGTATTACCTATATATGGGCGATATAGAGTAATGAACGTCCGTCGACGCTGCGTGTATGTAGGGTACACGACTTCATGGCGATGGGGTGGATTTATAAGAGAAGCTTGCCAGGGCCCCCTCTTCGCTATAAATCCCAAGCGCGCTATGTCCGGACGGCAACTTGTATACAGTCGCTTTTCTGCCCTCAGCCCACGCTGAAGGCGCGACCTGCATATTTAGTTCAAGGTGTCATGGGTTGTTAGAGCAGGTACATACCGGTACCCTCACACATAATATAATGTTCATTAACTTTAATGATTAGACAAACAGATAAATAATACTTAGCTGTCCAGGTGGCACGTATCCCAGGTGACGAGAATCTACACAGGATCTTCTCGCACTGAATTTACTTTACTTAAAATAATATTAGTTACACAGACTGAATATGTCATAGCGACTATCTAAGCGGGAAAAATGGCGGCGCGTTGAGCAGCGGAAATTTGTCAGGTTGTCAGTACTGATTTAGTGTTGCTATTACAATAGTGCTGTGCACATATATTTACATTTAGTAAGTGTTTGGAACATCGCGATTTCATGTTTCGCGACACGACATGTTCTATTCAATCGAAAACAAAGAGCGGACGAGACTATTTCCGAATATGCTAGAGCTCTTCGACTGATTGCTAAAGATTGCAAATTTGAAGCTGTCACCGCGACAGAACATGAAGAACAAGCAATTCGTGGTGCTCTTATTTCCGGCCTCCTCTCACAAAAAATCCGTGAACGACTTCTAGAGAACTCTACGCTCGCTCTTACAGATGCTCTTAATAAAGCCATTACCTTGGAAACTGCTGAGAAAGATGCACAGACGATCAGTACTAACTCTCCGCATCTAAATGCTGTACCTGAAATCTCCCGAGACAAGGAATCGGACAATCTGGCTGTAGCTTCATCATCTCGAATGATGACTGCTTCGGTCGCACCTGTCGCGACGTAACGCGAATGTAAATAGAATAACTGTAAATATGTAACAGAAATGATATGGCAATACCAACGATTGAACCATTAGTCGAATTAGAATCATCACAACGAGATGTCGATCTACTCTATGATGTAAGATTGAATGTTTGTCTATGGTAAGTTCACTCCTGAACGAAACGGTTTAGAATCGTCATACGTAGTATCTCTCTCTAAGTAGTCTGTGGAATCGTCCCTTGGCGGTTGGCGGCGGTAAAATGACATCGTGAACAAGTTGTAACAAAGCTAAGTATAAAGGCTAAGTAGAAACCCTATTATAAAGGAAGTATGTAGATTTATGTAGAAGTAAATCTAAGTAGCCATGGTTGCTAGTTAAAGTAATATTGCATAGCGTTAGAGTTGTTAGCTGGTGCTTGTAGATATGACGCTGTAATTATAGAGTCTGCGCTGAGCCGTTACGTGGCCACGGGGTGAGCACGTGGCGGCAACGCGAGACTAGCTTGTGCCTAGAGCCTGCATGTGCATACTCAGTTCCCTAGACATAATCTAAGGAGAGTTCCATAGAGGGGTGCGTTACGGGTGACGGCAGTCGCAGTGTAACGCGCCTACAATACATCAGTAGGGAGAAGATTTATCCCGCCATACTGATCAATAAGGGGCTAACGTAATTGCCGTAAAGAGAGAGTTACGAAAGGTAGAAGAATGCGAGGGTCGATTGATAGAAGGTCTGACCTGAGCAACTGCCTAGAGTAAGAGAGGCAGCAGAGTGTGATGGTCGACCTATAAGGTCTGGACCTGAGCAACTGCCTAGAGTTGGGAATGTATGATCTGATCATACGATATGATAGCGCATGAGTATGTCATTAATGCTTTGTTATATTTACAGCCTGGAAGAGGTAGCATAGTCATGGACTGCATCCGCAGCCCTGACGTTACTCCCTCCCCGCCCGTGGTACAGAAGTAGTTAGTATCAACGGGCATTACCACCTACAGATGGTGAACTGCAGAGGCTAGCGGCTAGCGGCTGGGCAGTAAGGCGAGGCAGAGCAGGTGCATGAGCTGTGGAAGGAGGTGGAATACGGACGAGGAAAAGCGAGGTACGATACTCAAAGTATATTACCATGATGATCATAAATAATAATATTCGTACGCCTGCTTATGTAAGCGAGCCCAAGGCACAACTATATCACATACCCCATATGACTTACATATTAGAGCAGAGCCGATACGACATGGTGGAGCATGCTGTGATTTGAGTATATCGAAGAGCTTGATGTACATACATACCCATCTATAAGTAATTTTGAATATTGCTAGAGTGACGAGACCACTTATGCATACCTAATTACCACAGCAACGCGACCTAGAGAATTAGTATGAGAATAAGTTTTCTATACTACAAGAACTATAAATGATGCCCGTCCATATTTCACCTTCTTGTGCATTCACCTATTTATATGTATGAAACTTGCCTTTAGAGTGTTGGCTCCCTAAGTAAAAGGGAAACTAACAATTATGTGTCTAAACTGTTATGATTGCAAGCTCAAGATAGCAGCTTGCACGGATAATGTTGAAATGGTACTTAGAAGCCCTGATTTAAAGAGATACAATTAAACCGATATTTAGGCTAATTGTTCATTACTATTTAATGAAGCTGAAATGATATGAAAATCTTTAGTGAATAAAATTCAATAGATTTATCTGAAAACAAAATCTTCCAAGTTTACTTCTAAAAACCGATAAGAGATGGCGTTGGTGTGCAATGCGACTAAGTGATTTTATGTGTGCTATGATTTACTAAATGTTTGATTATTTATTGTGTGTTAATTATGCTATAATATCATAATTTGTAACGATGAAATTATAAGTTATAGACATAATATTGATTGCGTAATAATTTCGTTGAAAATCGATAATCAATAGTACCAACTTAACAATATTCGAGATTTTATTAGTTTCATTACTTTAATGTTGAATTGGTTATATTTCTCAACATAAGTACGGCTATTACCTAGCTTAAATAAGCAAATAATTACTTTAAACTTCAGACGAAGTCAAACCCTTGTGAAACTAGATTATTGTTATTTATGCGTCTGTGGAAAGAAACGTAACTGTCAGCTGTTCGCTCAACTTCGCTCGAATGTCATCCGATACGACCTGTCGCCGGTAAACAAACTTTAACAAACAGAAACTGTGAATAATAAAGTGAGAATCTACAGCCACCAACTATACGAGTGTTGTTTATATTATACAGTTGAGTTGTGACGGGTAAAAATTTCCATTAAGACCCAAATTTTAGAAGGGGGTGGGGGTGGGGAGGGGGGGGAGGGGGGCTACTCCCCAGTACAACTCCCATTCCTCGGAGCCCCCTGGTTTCCGAGATATCCATGGTCAAAGTTTTGAGGTTAGAATAGCGCTAAAACGCGAAACGGGTACAAATTTTGTGTCGTTTGACAGGGGAAGGGTGAGGGGGTGGTGCCCACTGTGCCCTGGCACCACTCCCATGTAAAGGCGACGCACCATTCTTGAGAAAAATTCATTTTCTGGAACCCAGTCGACGGAGCCCCGCTTCGCGGGGCTCCTACTTCTGGGTGGTTTTTAAAAAAAATAACCACGAAGGGGATGGCGGGGTCTATTCGCTCGCTTCGCTCGCTCATTCGACCCCGCCATCCCCTTCTAACCTAACCTGTCCGTGTCGGGGTGCCCCAAGTCCCGAGCTCGCTTCGCTCGCTCTTGCATCCAAGTTTTCCTAGTTACGTGTTCGGTACCCTACAAACCTAACCGCCCCGCTGTTTTTGGTATTATAATACAGCAACAATTATTATGCACACTCTTAATACATCCAAAAATACAACAAAAAAAAAATTAAAAAAAAAAAAAAAACTGTTACTTGACAATTTGCAAAAAGCTTTCTAATAATGAGTACTATCTACAAAAAAAATATGAACTTCCTAAACTTTGGGTCTTAATGGAAATTCTATCCTTGTGACGGCTTAAATTCTCTTGAAGTGATAAGTAATACATTCAATGTGAATTACTTGAACTGTTTGTTGACAAACCGGTAAAGATGTCTGTAAATCTTATTTAAAGAACTAAACAATAGTGTGACGTAACAAATCGCAGTGAAGTACATACATAGTCGTGTCTGTTAACTTTATGTAAAAAACTAAAGAAAATTATATGTAACAAATAACAGTGAAGTACGTTCATAGTAATCAAATTATTTGCGGTATTAATTATGTTTTATTTTTGTTTGACGTAGCGGATCTACGAAATAAAACAGATCAACAAAATTGGAAACACATAGGCACCCACGTCAGGAAGGATAGAGAATCCCTCTGAGTGTTTACATATCGTTCGGCCTACAGAATATTACTCGTATCTACGTGAATCAGGTAACATTCACGCTTTTTTATGGCCTTCTAATGGTCTCTTGAAAGATAATTGTGCGATTAAATACGAGAGGTATTTACATGTTTATTGACACAACATAACATCACGCCTGTAATCCCCGAGGGGTTAGGCAGAGGTGTACCTAATAGTACACCCACATTTCGACAGTAATAATTGACACATTATGAAATCATTTTCGCTATATTAATTTATATTATGTTGTAAGGATATTCTATTAAATGATACAACTATGATTAGCAAATAAGTAACGATTGTTATTCGCGATTGTGTTATTAATGAATAACTAAGAATAATTAAATGTGTATAATGAAGTCTCATATTATATCAATGAAGTGTATGATCTGGTTGAACTACTATTGGATTGTATTCTGCTTTCAGCATATCATACATTCATTAATAATAGAAGAGTTAAAAGCTACAGCCATGGAAATCATTTTACTTAATCGTTTGTCAATGATAATCAACGAAATTAAAAGGAACTCTGACCTATCCACGACCCTTTCAGTAAGTGATACGGAAGGAAAACAACAAGCAGAGGTTGTTGCGGCCACACTTACCAAATTACTAAACAGATTCAGCGAAGATTTAAATAATTATTTTCGTCTGGTAGACCATCCTTCTGCGGACGATGTAAGCTCCATGTCACAAATCCAGCTCGAGGCTGAACAGAACCTTATTCAACTCGAAGTGAAGCTACGATCACAGGATAAGAGTCACTCTAGTACAGGTAGTGAAATAATAAGCAGCAATCTACCCAAACTCCACTTACCTGAGTTTGAAGGTGACATCCTGCAGTGGCACCAATTCTGGGATCAGTTTCGCTCCAATATAGATAGCCGTAACATCGCAGATGTCGATAAGTTGCTATATTTACAGGCCTCAGTGAAAGGAAAGGCAAAGGAGTCTATCGAAGGATTCGACATTACTGGAAAAAACTATCAGATTGCAGTTAAAACTCTACAGGAAAGGTATGGAAGCTCCGTCCACCTGATTGATGCCCATTATGCTGCGCTGTCCAAGGTGAAACCTGCTGAGAAGACAGTGAGCTCCTGTAGAAGCACTCTCAATAATATAGAAAGACATCTGCGGGTATTAGAGTCGCTTAAAGAGGATGTTAATCACAGTCACCTCCGACACTTGATCTTTGAGAAGTTACCAGAAGATCTAATATACGAATTAAAACTAAAAACAACTAGCAATTCGATCAAGGATATACGAAGACATCTCGAATTGATAATAACGGCAAAGGAAGATGCTAGCAGAATCGCAAATGAGGGAAAATCTAAAAACGAGTACACCGTTGAATCACTACATATAACACAAGAAGATAAGAAACCAGGTGAAGCTAGTACAACCAGTAAGCATCAAGTGAATGAAACTAAATATAGACCCAAAACTAGAAACACGCGGCACCAGGCCGAGAGAGATAGCTCATTTCGTAAAAGGGGACACAGTAAGCGAGAAGATCACAAGAAAATAAACGAAAAGGTGACAAGAGGTCCACAGAAGAAAAGAAGAAAAATAACTTGTATCTTCTGTGGGGAGGATCATTATAATGACCAATGTTCAAAAGTTAAAGATGTCAAAGAAAGGATGCAAAAACTGAAAAACCGATGTTTTGGATGCTTCAGAGAGGGACACAACATTAGAGTTTGCAAGAATAAGAAAAATTGTTTTTACTGCAGCAAAAATAGCCACAACAGAGCTTTGTGCCCCACAAAATTTTCGACACCACTAGCAAAAACAGAAGTAACTATGACGACGGTCGGATCGAGAGGATCCACAGCGTTACAAACAGCCATAGTCCGTGCCAAGAAGATAGGAAGCAGCAAAGAAGGCAAATTCAGAATTTTATTAGACTCAGGTTCACAGCGATCTTATATCACCAAGAGTGCAGCTAGCATGCTAGATTTAAAGACAGAACAAGAAGATCATCTTACAGTATTTACATTCGGATCAAAGGCACCTCACGAATTCGTCAGCTCCGTAGTCAAGTTGGGAATAAAGACCAGACATGAAGGAACGAAAGAAATCTATGCAAACGTCGTACCAACAATAACTAAAGGAGTACCATACCCCAGGGAAGAGTTAAGTCAATGGAAGAATAAAGAACTTCTTGCAGATGATGGATCACTCCAAGACCAAGTAGATATCTTGATTGGCAATGATTACTACCTCTCGCTCATGACGACTGAAAGAAAACAACTGAACGACAATTTATACTTAGTGAAGTCGATATTTGGTTGGATACTATCTGGGAAACTAGAAACTAAACCCACAGAGACACTAGCAGTACTTACTTACTTACCTATTAACCAAGGTAATATCTCATTCTTATGGGAACTTGAATCCAACGGGATTAACGACTCTACGGAAACCAGTAGAGAAGAAGCTGTCGATTATTTCAATAAAACGACTAGTATCATCGAAGGTCGATAACTCGATATACTGTTGCCTGGCCCTGGAACGAATATCCTCCAGCTCTACAATCTAATTATGGCCTAGCCTACGGAAAACTGGTGAGCTTGGTAAAGCGCTTAGACTAGAAACCCATGAGCAATAATATCTCCCTAAGTTACTAATCCGTAAGATAAGGTAGGTACACTAGGTACCTAACCCAACTATGACTTTATGTACAACTATGAGAATGTAGTACTGAGGAACGAGTTCCCTCTCCCTTATTTCCATCTAGAGGGTGGTGATCACTAGAAAGAAAACGACGTGAGTTCACCGAAGATAAGGCGAGGAGAGTGATGGTCACTAGAAAGAAAACGACGTGCTATCATGATTGCTCTTTGATGTCGCCGACCTACTAGACCGAAATAGTACAATTTGATGCAAGTGGAGTGTTTGTTTTTGCATTCGAGGCAGGATTAACACCCGAGCCGTAGCCGGGGTTGTTTTTGAGCCGAGAACTGCAATGGCAGGTGTCCACGTGTATCAAGCGACGGTTTTCAATGCACTTTTGAAGAAATAAAGTAGGATAGCGAGGGATATTTTTGTCATGAATTATTGGAAAACCTTGATTTGGATTTTCTTTTTTCTCTGCGCTTTGCTATCGCCAGGTTGAAGAAGAAGCAACAGAATTGTATCAAGTTACCAAAGACACCTTCCAACAAATCTCAATGAATATAAGAGAATGGTGTTCCAATTCAAAGGAATTCATGAAACAGATACCGGATACAAATAAAGTCAGTAACGCTAAGATCCTAGGACTGAAGT
Organism: Diarsia mendica; assembly: GCA_949316265.1. Taxonomy (NCBI): domain Eukaryota; kingdom Metazoa; phylum Arthropoda; class Insecta; order Lepidoptera; family Noctuidae; genus Diarsia; species Diarsia mendica. The sequence goes on along the minus strand of OX438905.1, from coordinate 15,360,150 downwards.
GGAACCTAGATCAAGACACACTCGAACTCAAGTTTGACGTCAACACAGAAGCAAACAATAAACGAGGAGCATTGAAGGTTATTGCATCTATTTACGACCCTTGCGGATTTGCCACACCATACATACTTCCAGCAAAGTTATTCCTACAAGATCTGTGGAAACAGAAATTCAAATGGGATGAGATATTTTCGGAACAATTACATAACAAATGGAATGTGATAAGGGAAGAGCTAGAAGAAATACACAAGATATTCATACCAAGATGTTATGTATCAGACACAGAAAAATACCAACTACATTGCTTTACTGATGCTTCTTTAAAAGCATACGCAGCAGCAGTGTACATAGTGAATGGAGAAAATATACATTTCATTATAGGAAAATCCAGATTAGTACCAATAAAGGATCAAGATAATCTTAAGATACCACGCTTAGAACTACTGGGAGTACTCATAGGAAGTAGACTCATTAAATTTGTGATGAAACAACTCAAGATGAAACTACTTAGTCAAACATTGTGGACAGACAGTAAAATCGTAATAGAATGGCATAAATCAAACAAACTCTTAACTCCATTTGTATCCAGACGCATCGAAGAAATAAAGAAAAATAAAGAATTAATCATAAGGTATGTTCCAACTGAATTAAACCCCGCTGACGTAGCAACCAGACCTCCCACACTGGATAAGGACAGAGAGATATGGCTGAAAGGTCCAGATTTCCTCCTGAAAGAATCGGAAGTGGTGGCCCGCGGACCGCGGTGAAGAGACACTTTCTTTTCCAACCTGTGGGGAGGGTCCGACAAGCGGAGAGAGTGCAGAACTCTTCAAGAGGCGTGAAACGAAACCCATCCCTAAGCTGAAAGAAATAGATAACAAGGACATACCAAGTGACAAGATCGAACAGATCAAGAGATTACAAAAAGAACGTTTTCCATTAGAGGTCCAGGAAATAGAAACAGACTTAAGCCGCAATCTAAGACTGTTCAAAGACATCGATGGGATATTAAGATGCGAAGGACGCATGAAGAACGCTGACTGGTCATTCGATAAACGATACCCAATACTTATACCTAAAGAGTGCGACTTTACCAACGATATTATAAAGAGAACACACGAAGAGAATTACCACGTCGGCGCTAACCATACGTTAAGCCTGATAAGACAAAACTATTGGATTCCACAAGGAAAAGCCCAAGTACTAAAAATCATAAAGAAATGCCCGAGGTGCGTCAAACACGGAGGAGGACCATTTAAGTTACCACCAACCCCAGCCTTACCAGCAGAGAGAGTAAACTATAGTGCACCCTTCACTTTCACGGGAATAGATTACATGGGCCCACTCTTAGTGAGCGAAAAGGGTCCCAACAAGAGATGGATTTGCCTCTTCACATGCCTGGCAGTGAGAGCAATTCATTTAGAAGTGGTCAAAGACCTTTCTGCTGAAGAAGGACTACTTGCTTTGCGAAGGTTCATAGCAACAAGAGGAATACCGACTCTTGTTACCTCCGATAACGCCCTCTACTTCAAACTGATATCTGAAATAGTATCAAAGGAATATTGCGTAAAAGAAAAGATTCGTTGGAAATTTATACCACAACTGGCACCTTGGTTCGGAGGATTCTATGAAAGACTTGTAGGCATAGTCAAGAATTGTATGAAAAGAACACTACAGAAACATCTACTAAATGATTCACAGCTAGCGACAACAATCAAAGAAATAGAAGCAGTGATAAACACACGCCCACTTACCAGCGTAGATTCAGAATTAGAGCAGATCCTAAAACCAGCGGACTTCCTCACCTTGGGAAAATGTATAACGATGGAAACATCAAATTCAAATGAAGAAATAATAGGAACGGTAACTAAAACCGAACTAGTGAAAGGATGGAGGAAGGCCATAATAATGACAGAAGAATTTAAAGAAATGTTTACAAACCGATACCTACCTAGCCTAAGGGAAAGATATCGGCACTCTCATAAAGAAACGAGAAGTACAGTTAAAGCGGAACCTAAAATTGGTCAAATTGTACAGATTAAAGGAGAAACAAAGAATCGCGAAGGATGGAAAGTAGGAAAGATATCATCCCTACTTAGAGGAGCAGATGGTCTGTGTAGAGTAGCTAAAATCAAAATAGGAAACAAGGAATTTACTCGATCCATAGCTCACATCTATCCCCTCGAGATGGATGATAATGACATAGCTGAATACGAGGTTAATAACACATGTGACAGTGCAAATAAAGCGCCAGAAATAGTATGGGAAGAAAACCCACTATTGGAAAGATGTCCGGAAGAGACTCCAATAGAAACCCCAACCGAAATCATAAATCATGACAGTATTCACGAAAGAGAAGAAGGGTCAGAGGATACTCAAACGAACGATAGGTCAGAGAAACAATCCGACAGCAACACTCCAGTTGAGATACCTAACTCCAAAGAGGAAACAAAACTGAGAAGAAGCGCGGCCACTAGAGCTTTAGAAAAAATAAAGGAGTGGACGCGCAATCTCCTAACAATACTTTAGCCAGGCCTTCGGGCCGGGAGTGTCGCGACGTAACGCGAATGTAAATAGAATAACTGTAAATATGTAACAGAAATGATATGGCAATACCAACGATTGAACCATTAGTCGAATTAGAATCATCACAACGAGATGTCGATCTACTCTATGATGTAAGATTGAATGTTTGTCTATGGTAAGTTCACTCCTGAACGAAACGGTTTAGAATCGTCCCTTGGCGGTTGGCGGCGGTAAAATGACATCGTGAACAAGTTGTAACAAAGCTAAGTATAAAGGCTAAGTAGAAACCCTATTATAAAGGAAGTATGTAGATTTATGTAGAAGTAAATCTAAGTAGCCATGGTTGCTAGTTAAAGTAATATTGCATAGCGTTAGAGTTGTTAGCTGGTGCTTGTAGATATGACGCTGTAATTATAGAGTCTGCGCTGAGCCGTTACGTGGCCACGGGGTGAGCACGTGGCGGCAACGCGAGACTAGCTTGTGCCTAGAGCCTGCATGTGCATACTCAGTTCCCTAGACATAATCTAAGGAGAGTTCCATAGAGGGGTGCGTTACGGGTGACGGCAGTCGCAGTGTAACGCGCCTACAATACATCAGTAGGGAGAAGATTTATCCCGCCATACTGATCAATAAGGGGCTAACGTAATTGCCGTAAAGAGAGAGTTACGAAAGGTAGAAGAATGCGAGGGTCGATTGATAGAAGGTCTGACCTGAGCAACTGCCTAGAGTAAGAGAGGCAGCAGAGTGTGATGGTCGACCTATAAGGTCTGGACCTGAGCAACTGCCTAGAGTTGGGAATGTATGATCTGATCATACGATATGATAGCGCATGAGTATGTCATTAATGCTTTGTTATATTTACAGCCTGGAAGAGGTAGCATAGTCATGGACTGCATCCGCAGCCCTGACGTTACTCCCTCCCCGCCCGTGGTACAGAAGTAGTTAGTATCAACGGGCATTACCACCTACAGATGGTGAACTGCAGAGGCTAGCGGCTAGCGGCTGGGCAGTAAGGCGAGGCAGAGCAGGTGCATGAGCTGTGGAAGGAGGTGGAATACGGACGAGGAAAAGCGAGGTACGATACTCAAAGTATATTACCATGATGATCATAAATAATAATATTCGTACGCCTGCTTATGTAAGCGAGCCCAAGGCACAACTATATCACATACCCCATATGACTTACATATTAGAGCAGAGCCGATACGACAGCACCATCCTCCACAACACAACAATCAACCAAGCGCTGTTTCTTCTGCGGCGGAAATGTCCATCCTAGAATAAGGTGCCCAGCTAGCAAAGCTACTTGTAAAAAGTGTTCGAAGAAAGGCCATTTTGCTAGCGTTTGCAGATCCGGGCATAACATAAACTCTGTGTGGACTGAAGAACTTGCCAACTCGAGCAATGACCACTTTTACAGCGGGGCTATTTCTGCTGCTTCTCCTTCAAGTCTTAGGAGTGCGACAATCCCAATCACAATAAACGAATACAAAGCTGACGCTCTCGTCGACACTGGTAGTTCAGTCAGTTTTATAAACAGTAAAGTGGCTCGCATCATGAAGTTGCCCAAGAAACCGTGCAAACAAACTGTAAATCTCGCCTCTCTTAATCAAGTCTCATTCGTTGAAGGGGTATGTTTCGCAACTATTAAAATGAATCAACATACCTACAAGCAAACACCGCTTTTAGTAGTTGACAATCTCTGCGCAGACGTTATCGTGGGTCACGACTTACTCAAGCAACATTCAAGCATCCACTTCAATCTGGGAGGTCCCGGCGAGCCCTTACAAATCTGTAATGTTCTGCAAGCCTCAGTTCCGCCGGCCTCTGTATTCACCAATCTTTCGCCAAACATCCAACCGATTGCTGTCAGAAGCAGGCGCTATACTAAAGCAGACGTTGACTTCATACAAGAAGAAGTATCCAAGTTGCTCGAAGATGGGGTAATTGAAAAGAGCATTTCCCCTTGGAGGGCCCAAGTCCTCGTAGCGGGAGGAGGGACCCATCGTAAACGGCTCGTGATCGATTATTCAATGACTATCAATAAATTTACTGACCTAGATGCCTTTCCCTTGCCAAATATCGAAACGGTTGTGAACAACGTATCAAAATTTAAAGTCTTTAGTCAGATAGACTTGAAATCTGCGTATCATCAGATCCCAATCCTGGAAAATGAGAAGATATACACAGCGTTTGAAGCAATCGGCAAACTTTATCAATTCACACGCATCCCGTTTGGAGTGACTAACGGTGTAGCTGCCTTCCAGCGGACTCTGGACTTTATAATATCAGAAGAAAAATTAGAGAGAACGTACACAGTGCAATGCATCCTTCAGTACCGACGAGTACAGCAGATTTCCATTTGCATATCCATGTAAAGATATGACATCTGCCACTGTCATCAACTGCTTGAAAGATCTCTTCCTTACTTTTGGCCAGCCTCTCTATATTCATAGTGATAGAGGCTCATCGTTTATGTCCGAAGAATTCAAGTCATTTCTAAGAAAAGCAAACATAGCCTCATCTAGAACGACACCTTATAACCCTCAGGGTAATGGACAAGTGGAACGTCTAAACGGGACTCTCTGGCGAACTATCCAACTCAGCCTCCGGTCAAAGGGACTATCTGTGGAAAACTGGGAAGTGGTACTGAAGGATGCATTGCACTGTGTACGTTCTCTTTTATGTACAGCTACTAACGCCACCCCACATGAAAAACTTTTTACATACCCTAGAAGATCCCCGAATGGAGACTCACTGCCGTCCTGGCTGACACCAGGCCCGATATTGGTAAAGAAGAATGTCCGACAATCTAAAACAGACCCTCTAGTCGAAGAAGCTGAACTCCTTGAAACTAATCCTCACTATTCTCTTATTCGACGTGACAATGGGGAAACATCAACAGTATCGAACCGTCAATTGGCACCGTTCCCAAATACTGTTGACTACAGTGGAGACGATAGCTTTGAATCAGCTTCTGAAGAGATGGAAGATAGCACTACAGCTCTGCCCGTAACTGTCACCCCATCGCTATCATCGCCGCGACATTCACAGGATCTACGTAGCTCGTCGCCTTCTCCGATACTCCAGACCGAAGCTCTCCCTCGGAGATCAAACAGGACCAGAAAGCCGCCCTCCTACCTGAGCGACTTTGTGGTAAATCGAGAAGGTAGTGAAAACTCAACCGGGGAAGAATGAGGTGATATGCAACGTGGGCAACCTCCGTAGTATTTATGGTAACAGTGACTTTACATGACGTTTGTCACAGCGCTATCATCTTTGTCTTATTTATTGTAACTACATCAACTACATATTCAATGTCTAGTTAGTGTAATTCTTTTAGTTAAATAAAGCCACGTTTCTTGTTTGGTTTTACGTCTATTATACTACACATACAACCTAGCACTGGCCTGCAAATCGCTAAAAACGTAAGAAATTTTGAATTTCGCGCTTGGACCATCAGCAATCGCATTTGAATTGTAATGGGGACAAAACTGTCACATTATAAGCGAAAAAAAATAATTTACTTAGAAGTACATCGCTAGCTTTCCTTCTTTTTCTTTTTTCCGAGCGCTATGTATTGGCTTCCTTCAAACTTGCCGAACGTCTAGACAGTAACGCTTGCCTTGTGTCAATTTGTCTAGGCTCGCGTTGATCTAAGCTCGACCAACATGTATTGCAGGCTTTAAAGTGATTATTGAAACTATGATATAGTAACTTGATAGAGTGATCAATAAAGTCACTGGCGAAGACATGTGACACCGATAATAATACATTCTTATTTGGTCTGAGCATTCTAATTTAACTTTATTTTGTCCTTTATTGCGTTGTCTATACAGGGTGATTCATAGGATGCCCAGTCATTGCACAATTATTTGGGATAAGAAGATTTGCTGTACCTACCTACTCTCGGTACGGGGCGATTTGTTTCCCTAAAAACCTGACCTTCCAACACTGGCGCTTTCGCGTGGTAGGATACTGGTGCGCAATGCGTGTTAGTCTGTAAGCTTTCAAAATAAATAAATAAATGCCATAGATATTCAAACTCTTTTTTTTAAGCAAACCATACCTAATTTTCTTCCTCAGTGGTCGCAAGCGCTGCTGAGCATGAAGCCCTTTTTTTTGGTGGGTGGAAAATCATCGAATAACCCCCCCCCCCCGCTCTTGGGCAGAGCGAAGGGGAGTGTCAGACTTCTACTGACTAAAAACAAACCCATGTTCTTTCTTCGCCCTTGTGTCGGAGCCGTGTTACCCTTTCGATAATCCACAGCCCCGACCGGAAAGCCAAGCATGAAGCCCTTGGTTTGATTTCCAGATCGCATCAAGTTAAATTGGATTTATTTATCTTGAATTTCTCAGTTCTAGCCTCAAAGCCTGGGTTTTTGCCCGGTCGAGGGCAATAGGCTCGCTCTCTATTTATGGCGCTTAAAACATAAAGAAATGTGGGTGGTACTGTCAGTTAGGTATACTTACTTCAGCTTTACCCTACTGCTTCAGAAATCAGAATACAGGCGTGATATAGGTATAAGGTAATGTTAATTATGTATCATCATCATCATATCGGCCGAAAGACGTCCACTGCTGGACCTAGGCTGCCCCCAAGTGTCGCCACATAGACTGGTCCCGTGCGTCCGTATCCAGCGGATCCCCTCAACCTTACCAGGTCATCGGTCCATCTAGTGCGAGGCCTTCTAACGCAACGTGTTCCGGTAATTATTTATGCATGTTAGGTTTCTATTTACACGCAGTAGGTATGAAAAGAAAAGTATGCTACTCGAGGAAAAATGTGACGAGACAAAGATCTTGGACATGCATAAATCCCTCACTGCTTCCAGTATTCTCGAGGAGGTCTTAACTCTCTCGATTCACTCACCCAGGAGTTAACTTAAGGCGAGGTTGCACTACTTTGTTTTTATGTACGCACGACCTCACCCCCCGCCCTGCCGCGCAAGCGATATAATGCTTAAATTTTGACTGTTTTTTCTCTCTTGGAGAAAAATGATAAAGAAATTATACATTACGTGACCCGAGATAATACACATTTTTTACGACCTTTAGTATGATATAAGTTTTATTTTTCAAAGCCTAATATAACTCAAGTAAAACGATTATTTAGCCATCATTTGGACATGTCTTTGCGATTTAATTGGATACAGTGAAGTGTAAGTAATCGTGTATCGCTGATCGCATGCCCGACATATCATGATCAAAGAGTCAACTATGTAATAATTTTTTTTCAAAATTTAAATCCGTTCCATGTACGAGTAAAACGCTATTGTTGACGACGTTTATTGGGGTAACCTCTCGCTATTTTTAGGACAGTAGGTATGTAACTCCTAGTTATACCTACTGTACGATAAAGAAAGTTTGATGACCCTTTTATAGGCCATCAAACTTTCTTTATAAATATTATATGCATAGGAAGATACTATCTTTATATCAGAACTATCTATTCTGATTGTTATCATTCAGTATTGATAAAATTTCAATTACGCCAAAGTCAGGTATATTTATAGAGAACCACTACCTACCTACATAATATTGTTGTTGTGGTCGTCTATAGCATGTTTCAGATTAATGTGATAATATTTGAAGGTGTAGTACTATTACAGACTATCACTGAACGGGTCCCCTACGTTGTTTCGAACGCCGCTGTTGCGACGCACGCTGTTGCGAATTAATTTTCCACTGCCTCACAGGTTCGAAAGCTCATGGACTCGAATGAAGTAGTCGCGAAAGACGCTGTTTCGAAAAACATTTTCACTGCCTCATACGCTCGAATGCTTGTGAATTCGTTAATAGAAAGGGGTGATAGGCACAGTATAGATTTGATTTGAAGATTCTAATACCTCCTGCCTACTTCTGTTCTCCTGGTAGTTTGTGGGACTTTACTAAATAAGATATTAAAAAAAAAAACATTCCAGTTTTCAATACCTCCTTCCTATTTCTGTTCTCCTGGTAGTTTGTGGGTCTTTACTACGTATAATACTTAGGTATCTAGACAATCCATACTAATATTATAACTGTAACTCTGTCTGTGTCTGTCTGTCTGTTACTCTTTCCTAAACGGCTGAACGGATTTTGATGAAATTTGGTACAGACATAGTTTGGAACTTGAGAAAGGACATAGGATAGTTTTTTTTTTTTTTTTTCGCGAGATAAACCAAAAATCTGCCGGAAGTCACTATTTTACGCGAACGAAGTCGCGGGCAAAAGCTAGTTTTTTATAAAGATCAGTCTTAGATTTTGTGTTATGTAGGTACTCATAGAAAAACATGTATATTTGAGGTCATTGATGTAATCAATGTGAGGTAGATACGGTACTAAGTCACAGCACATGGTCCTACTAAACTAAGGGTTTTTTTTTTATTATCAATGGGCTTGCTCTTGACTTCAATCTTGCCCTAAGGGCAGAGATGATGTCGACGATGGAACGAGCTTACCCAGTAGAAGCCTGTTTACTCGCGACTTAAACAGAATAGGGTTATATGAACTCGGAAAAACCGACGCAGGCAGGGAATTCCACTCCTTGGCTGTGCGCATAATAAATGACCCAGCAAAGCGCTTTGTTCGAATGTGCGGAATATCGACTAGGTATCTGTGATACCCTGCAGTACGTCTAGTCTCCCGACGGAAGAAGGGAGATGGTGGGATCAGCTCGTGGAGCTCTTGCGCACACTCTCCGAAGTACAGTCTGTAGAAGACCGACAGACATGCGACTTTGCGACGGTGGGCCAGGCTATGTAGCTTGTTAACCAGCTTATCGTTAACAAGCTACATATAGCGGGATTGCCTGTAGGTGGACCGCAGTCGCAGCTAACGCGATTTCGCTCGCACAACAGCGTCGGCTCTTATGTCTGTCCTTGTCTATCATGTGTGAGTTTCGGTGCATATTTTTCTGATTGCGATGTTAGCGCGTAACGTACCGTATCTTCCTCCTTTTAATATATCAATGGTTGAGGTACTAATAATTTGATTGTTACTTTGTTAATAATAGTATTAAATTATGATGTTAAGATCAGTCATAAGCCGCATTCACATTTGTCTGACGTGTTGTGTTGTGATGCATCAGAAAGGTATCGGTTTCATACAGTTAATATGGTTGCGTTCACATTTCTCTGACGCAGTGTGTTGTGATGGCTTGTGTTGTGTCGCATCAGAAGCGATCCCGGTCTGCGTCAGAATGCGTGAGGTTCGGGGAGTTCACAACGGGTCGGACTAGTGTGCACGCGCCAGTGTTGTGTTGTAACGCGTCAGATGCGCGGCAAAAACATTGCGAATGTGTAAACTGTCTGAGAGCCAAGACGGAACTGATTAAAAAATCGTCATAACGCCTCATAAAGATGTGCACACGACAGAGAGCATCACGACACAACACGTCAGACAAATGTGAATGCGGCTTTAGATTTTGTGTTAAGGCGGCTCCCCCAGCAAAACGTAGCGATAGCCGATTTCGTGCAGTTTTCTGGAGCTTATAACTCTTTAAAAAAAGATATATCAACCAAGAAAAAATACGTTAAATTTCTACATATTCTTACCTTCAAAATGGTACGTTTTGTTTTTTTCTTTTTTAAGTAAAATATTTAATTAATCCCCTCACAACGAAACCACAGAAATGAGAAATAATTATTGAAAACTTTATTTTGTTTTTACACTAATGGATAAGCAATTTCATAATGAACATTATGGTACGTTTTTTTTTTCCAAAAACCAAAATTTGATTTTATAAAGATTTTATGCAAAATTCTGATGCTTGGTTTACACTCTCGCGCGAGTGATGAGACGAGCCGCGAGGCGAGGCACGAGGCGAGTGTGTGAACGGTGTGAATTGCGTGAAACACACCATCCTCCTCGCCTCGCCTCGCGGCTCGTCTCGTCACTCGCGCGAGAGTGTAAACCAAGCATGAGCGTATTCGCAACTGTATCTCTTGCGCAGGTATTGACATTCAGTATCCGCTAGGTAATATGTGTTCTGTGTTCAGTATCATATGTGTTCTGTGTTCAGTATCATATGTGTTCTGTGTTCAGTATGCCGCCAGGCCTCGAAGGGGAAATCCGTGTCGCTCGTCACCGCGCCGCGTCGGCTCATGCGCTCGCTTGCTTACGTCACATTATCAACAGATCTAAGAAGTAATAGTTAAGGCATTCAATGAAATATTTTTTTATGAAATGTTTATTGGTGCGCCCAAATACTTTTGGTCATTATGAATTCAGTTACTATACTCACGTCGATAAATAGGTACAGATAGCACGCGAGTTGAATGCAGAGCTTAGGAATGCGGTAGTGCGTGACAGCACGTGACAGCACTACCCGCATTACACTAGTGTGAATAGCACAGCACTACACTGCTCCCGCTCTTTACCTCAGACCCCGACTGCATTCAACTCGCGCGCTATCTGTAGGTACTTTCAACTTTTACTGCGATACAAATATTGATGGTAGGTACGATTACGAAAATGAGCTCATATTAAAATCCAAGATGGCGGCTAGGAAAATTTTAGGTACTTCCGTCATGGCCCATGGGTGTCGTTTTCATGGTTTTTGGGGTCGCTGATTACGAAAATTGAGCTCAAAATTAAAATCCAAAATGACGGCCAGGATTTTTTTTTGGTTTTTCCGTCATGGGTGTCGTTTTCATGGTTTTTGGGGTCGCTGATTGCGAAAATGAGGCCAAAATGAAAATCCAAGATGGCGGTCAGAAATTATATTAATCCTGACCGCCATCTTGGATTAATTTTAAGTTTGAACTCATTTTCGTAATCGTACCATCAATATTAGTATCACAGTAAAAGTTGAAAGTACCTATCTATTTATCGACGTGAGTAACTGAATTCATAATGAGCAAAAGTATTTGGGCGCACCAATAAACATTTCATAAAAAAATATTTCATTGAATGCCATATCTATTACTTCCTCAGACCAAGAAAAAAAGAAAGACGGCGCGCCGCGAACACCAACAGTGAAGTCACAAAACCACGCGCCTATAGCAAGTAAACATACAAGCTCACGCACACACCTACACTAAAACCACACGCATTTCTCCTAGTACGTCACGACTTCACGAGACATTGTCTACACACATAGATAAAAAGTTGACTTCACTTTTGATGTTCGTGGCGCGCCGTCTTCTTTTTTTTGTTGGTCTGAGATTACTTCTTATATCTGTGAATTTTACTTGTATTCGTAAGAAGTTTGCCAGGTGGCGCAAGTAATAGTAATAGTTTACGAAGTATTGTAGAGGTGGGGTGCGGCAAAGAGGGAACAAATGCTCAAGGTTATTTGCTCAGGGTACCGCCTTTAGTAGGTACCTACTCATAGAAAAACATGTACAGTTGAGGTACTAATATTTTTGATTAATAATATTAAATTAATGATGATGTTGACATCAAAGTTGATAAATAAAAAATAATTACTGCTTAAATATTTTTCTGTACACTTTATTACTAATTAATCGAAATCACAAGCATTCGAGCGTATGAGGCAGTGAAAATGTTTTTCGAAACAGTGTCTTTCGCGACTACTTCATTCGAGTCCATGAGCTTTCGAACCTGTGAGGCAGTGGAAAAATTATTCGCAACAGCGTGCGTCGCTCGCAACATCGGTGTTCGAAACAACGTAGGGGACCCATCAGTCCCATCACTGAACAACTAACATTTTTTCACAGTTAGGATATTGGTCCCTTTATGGGACCAATATCCTAACTGTGAAAAAATGTTCCCACTCAGAAAAATTAAAGTTACGGTTGCCGAAAAGATTGTTGGGCTCGTTTATATCGTGATACACAAAAATGTCATATTTGAGAGAGCCTACTGACCATGAAACTGACAATTTTATAGACCAATGGTATTTTTTTTTGGATGTATGAGTATGTGACCAATTTGATGTGTGTGATTTATGTTGGTCCCATACATAAAGTTGAATCACTTTTCTGAAACACGCTGTTTATGGGCTTAACAATCTTTACGGTAACTGCAACTTTTAATCTAAGATTCGATTCCATTACGATAAAAATGAGAACTGTTTATACAAATTATCTGATTGCTTCATTCATTTATATACCATTTTAACTGCTAGTTTCTGATTGATTCCAAATTGATCACAGTGGTAATAAGGAGGCTAACACAATGTCTCAATATTTTGTAATTTTCATAACGGTTATTTTTTTCCTTTACTACTACTTCACCAGAAAATTTAACTATTGGAAAGATAGAAAAGTCAAAGGACCAACCCCTATCCCATTCTTTGGAAACTTCATCGATGTATTCTTCAGAAGAAAGCACGTCGGAGTGCTGTACAGTGAACTATACAAGCAATATCCCAACGAGAAGGTAGTCGGCCTGTACAGAATGATGTCTCCTACTTTGCTGATTCGTGACCTTGATATGGTAAAACAAGTACTTATTAAAGACTTTGATTATTTTCCTGATCGCGGATTGAATTTTAGCAAGCAAAGATTGGGAGACAATCTATTTCATGCCAGTGCAGAGGTGGCAAAAGTTTTGAGAAAACCTTTCAATTCAGTGTTTACATCTAGCAAACTTAAAGCCAATTTTAACGTACTTGCTGCCCGAGCAGACAAATTCATTGAATATATTGACCGTACCACTATGAAACAATCAGAAGTCGATATTTTACCAGCTGTAAGAAGATATGCTGTTGACTCAATCACGACTTATGCATTTGGTATTGATGTGGACCCGTACAACGAAGACAATCATCTATGTGATGTGATGGATGCAAGAATCCAAAAAACAAGTTTCTTTCTTGAACTGGAGTTGCTATTCTCTGGTACTCTATCGAAGTTTAATTTATCAATTTTTTCAGAGAAAGTAAATCAATTTTGTAAACAAATTCTTCAAGCTGGTATTGATCTGGATGCCGTTCCAAATAGTGATAGAAGCAGAATCATAGACGTCTTGATGGGTTTGAGGCGAGATGGCAATGTCAGCTCTGTGAAGAAAAGTGAAGATGATAAAGAACTGTGGTTAAACATTACAGATGATGTTTTAGCTGGACAAGTGCTCATTTTCTATGCTGCCGGATATGCAAACATTTCATTAATATTGAGTTTTGCAATGTTCCACCTAGCTAAGAATCCAGACGTACAAAGTAAGTTGATTCAAGAAATTGATGAAGTGTTACAAAAGCATGATGGAAAGTTTACTTACGAAATACTAAAAGAAATGAAATATGTACAGATGGTTTTCGATGAGACGCTGCGAATGCATCCTTTAGCAAACTCTGTTGCCAGAAATGTTGGTAGAGATATTCAGTTGGATGGCACAGACTTCGTGATTCACAAAGATACTGTCGTAGCAATTTCTGCGTCTGCGATTCAAAATGATGAGAAATATTTTCCTGAACCTGAGAAGTTTATACCAGAAAGATTCTCACCAGAATGGATTAAAGATCGCCATCCTTGTACTATGTTGCCATTTGGACTTGGGCCTAGAAGCTGTCTTGGTAAGTTGATTACGAAAACTATTGGACCCTAGTTAATAATGCGTAAGACTCATCGTGTTACGAGTGATTTTAGCTTTAAGTACATAAGACTGGTGGATTCGCGTGGTGGATTATAGCCCATCCCTCTCCTAGAGAGGAGGCCTGAGTCCCTGCAGTGGGAACATTATAGGCTGATGATGATGATGACATAAGACTACATACTTAGTGCGTTTACTGCATTATCAACTCGACTGCCTCGTTGTTCTAGTTGTCGCAAGCGCGACCACTGAGCACGAGGGCCTGAGTTCGCTCCACGTAAAATATTGACATTCAGCTGTGACCAGTTAGACTAGAAGCCAACCCCAACATTGTTGGGTAAAGACGAATGCTAACATTTTTAATTAATTAAAAAATTAACTTCATGAAATGTATTTTTCAGGTTCCAGGTTCGCAAAACTTCAGTTCGGAATCTGTATTGTGAAGATGTTTACACAGTACCGCGTCGAGTGCACTAAGAATACGGTAGAAGCCTTTACATACACAGCATGGCGATTATTGATGACTCCTAACGAAAAGACGATTATAAGATTAGTACGAAGAGATGCTGCTGAATAAATATTCATCATTGTAACACCTGTAATAGCCAAAGGGGCAGAGGTTTAGCAGTCGTATAATCATTTAGCTTCTAAAATATTTCAAATTTATGATGTGCTTATGGGTTTTTTTCTTAATAATAATTTTAAGTATAGTGACAGTAATAGTTTTCTGAGACTTCCTCTCCATTTCAATGCATCAACATGTATCTTCATCACTCTTTCAGTCACATACGATCCGTCCCTCTTCATCACCTGTTCATATCAACTTCATCATCATCATTCGTTTCGTTGCTCATCATCGTTTGCTCACCATGTCACCATGTCGCTTGCAAATGGAGTTGTCCTTTAAAAATATATTCTCTGTTTCTATATTCTACCAAAATTATTGTATAATTATGTTTTATCATTGTTTTATCATTGTATGCCCAAATGTATTTTTATTATTTTCAATGCCCAAATGTATTTTTATTATTTTAATTTTTTTAATAATTAGGGGCTCAATTTATTAACATTATAATTGTAAATGCTGTGGTCTCTTATAAGTGAAGGAGTACACCTACCCAATACTTTGTGTTTTCCACTATCTAAAAATGTTTGTGTATATCTTTATCACTGCTGGACATAGGCCTCCCCTAAGTGTCGCCACATTGGCCGGTCCCATGCGTCTCGCATCCAGCGGATCCCCGCAACCTTCACCAGGTCATCGGTCCACCTAGTGGGAGGCCTTCCAACGCAACGTCTTCCGGTTCGCGGTCGCCACTCCAGAACCTTCCGGCGCCATCGGCCATCCGTCCTGCGAGCAATGTGCCCTGCCCAATGCCACTTAAGCTTGGCAATTCTTCGGGCTATGTCGGCAACCTTGGTTCTCATGCGGATGTCCTCATTTCTGATTCCTTTTGATTTTTTTTTTTTTTTTTTTTTTTTCTGTGATTTCTTTAAGTGATGTGGTTACAAAGTGAAGTGCTACTAACATAGTCTTAAGTCTTATTTATTAACAAGAGTTTTGTATTTAATTTATATGTGTTAGTTTATAAGGTATATATCTATGGGCCATTGTAGCCTGCAATAAAATGATTATTATTATTATTATTATTATTTCTGATTCGATCACGCAAGGAAACTCCGAGCATAGCCCTCTCCATTGCTCTTTGGGTGACCTTAAGCCTTCTGATGAGGCCCATTATGAGGCCCATTGTGAGCGACCACGTTTCGGTCCCGTATGTAATCACTGGCAACACACACTGGTCTAGCCTTTCGTCTTGAGACACTGCGGTAAGTTGGACGAGAAGATACTTCTGAGCTTCCCAAACGCTGGCCAGCCGAGTCGGATTCGACGATTGACCTCTTTTTCAAAGTTGGACCTACCTAACTGGACTGTTTGTCCCAGGTAGACATACTCGTCTACAACTTCGAGTGTAGAGTCTCCGATCTTTAGAGGAGTGGGTGCAACATGGGCATTCAACATGACCTTGGTTTTGTCCATGTTCATTTTAAGACCCACTCTTTCGGAAGCTCTACTGAGGTCATCAAGCATTGTACTGAGGTCCTCCATGGTCTCAGCCATGACCACTATATCGTCGGCAAATCGAAGGTGAGTGATGTACTCGCCATTGATGTTGATGCCTAGTATGCCATAATATCAACTTAAAAAATAAATAACATTAATTAGGTATAGTAAGTACACCCACATGACATTATTCTTATCATCAATTTTTATGTATAAAGGTACAAGTTGGTAGCCGACTGCACGCAGCAGCAGCAGACGACGCGTCGCAGTGACACTACCTACTGGTTTCTACGTATTTCTATGAAATTGAATAATAATATTTTTTTATTTTCTATGAAGCGACGACAACTCTTGTAACAAAAACACAAGTTTTAGATGTGTAAGAAAATTTTATAAGTTTTGTATTGCTTATTTACAGCATATATTAGGTAAGGCTTTGTTTACCATTTCTACCATTTCATTATAAATGTTACTAGTTTCTAAGTGTTGTAACTACATACTTATATGTTGCGGGGAAGAGTGTAGTAAATCTGTGGTAACTTGCTTCGTTCGTTCACTCTTCTCACTCACTCTCTTTTGAAGTCTTTTGCATACCGCTCCTTATGTGTAGCATTGCTCTTGTGTTATTAGAAGTAAAACCCAAATAAAAGTCAGTTTCCTGAAGCTTGGTGTTATTAATTAATTACCACCAACGGCGGGACATCCGAATATATAACAATATTACAATTCATATTACGATTCATATTAAAATTAATATTACGATTCATATATCGATATTATGATTCATATTACAATTCATATTGCGATTCAAATAACGATTCATCATTATATTACAATTCATATAACGATTCATATTACTGTTAGTGTAGTCAAATTAGGCCATTTTTTAATAAAGATTGGATTAAATTCTCCGGAGAGGCAAAAACGTTTGTGATGGATTTGTATGAGTTAAAGATCGAGTATAAAAAACAAATTGCTTTTACCACCCCTACGGAAGGGGGTGAAAACTATTAATTAGTCATAACTAACCAGAGAACACAGATGTACTCAGCGTAATTTTTTATACGCTTTATTACACCTCAGTCTACATTATTACATTTTATTTATTTTAATCAGACCAACGCAGAAACAGAAAAAAAATAAAAATTAAAAAAAAGTGTTTTTTGATCATTGCGGCTGTGGGGAAAATTGTGTAGTTTTGTAAACTGAGGAAACGGTTAGACATTTTGGCCTAAATACATGATTGATTTTGCACCCTAGTGTGACATATGGAAATTAGTTTTTCACGCATGTCTGCCGCTGTACTTCGGGGGAAATTTTGATTGTTTTGAAAATCATCACAATCATATTAATTTGGTCTCCTTTAAATTTGCACCCTTTAAAAAATTGGCATTTTTATATGGAACATATTTTTTTTTAGTATTGTAGTAATTGCCACTGAATAAATACGCCATGGAAGTGACAAGCGCGCGACACGGAATAATAAACTAACAAGAAGAGATAAGCGTCGTCATCACGTATGCGCGTTGTTTGATGTATTTTACTAGGAAGGAGTACTTTCTAATTGTGAATGCTCTGTTAGTAAGTAATAGTGGACGCACCTAAAGATTATATTTTTAATGATAAAGCAGCTTGTGTATAAACGAAAAATAAAATGGCAGTGTCCTCCAACCATGTCCTTTATTTATTAACCGACTTCGAAAAGGAGGTTCTCAATTCGTCGCAATCTTTTTTTTTTATGTATGTTCCCCGATTTCTCGTAAGCGTCAGGAACTCAGGACCCCTGGACCAAAAGAGATTTTTGATGTTTTGAAAATACCAAAATGTACTACCTTTTTTCTACTATTTGATACCTAATTTCAAATATTAAGTACCTCGACTGACGGCGAAAAAACACGTAAAGTGGTCAGACATTCTGACGTCAGGTTGTCTGGACCATTTTTTTTTTCATAGTTCGAGACAACATAACGAATTTATCTCTTTGTAAATATTATGTACTACCTTTTTAGTACCTCAACATATGTTTTTTTCAAATTTTTTTGGCATTCCAGAAAAATGTTACGCAACAAACAAACTTTGAGCCGAGCACGACGGAGCCGGTCTCGGCTTCGTCGTTCGCGGCGTAAGACTAAGTGTGGACGTACAACGAACCTACAATGATCACGGTCTTCGAACGTAGTCAAATCTCTTTGTGTTCGCCAAAAATCCGTCAATTTTCGGAGCACAGCCGAGTACGAACGAAATGCTCGCAGTGCGCTCGTTCGAGGCTTGTAAGTCGGTCCACACTAGACGACGAATTGTGTTTGGCTCGTGCTAGGCTCGAATAGCGTAGATGCAGCTTTAAATTACAGAATAAGCAATAAAGTTAATAATTAACATATGTATATTTTTTTCAAAGAACTATGGGCAGGTTTGTATAGACCCCGTCCCTCCCCTTGTAACACTTTTTCCTATATATCAAATGATAGAGCGTAAACAATAAAAAAAATGATTGTATGGCAATAAATGTGTGAATAATGAGGGAAAAAAAGTTATCAGTGCAGGCATGAATAACTTTTTTCCCTCATTATTCACACATTTATTGCCATACAATAAAATGTTTTATTTTTTACGCTCTTTCATTTGACATATAGGGAAACGAATTATAGGATAGGTGGGTGAATTGCCCAAGCAAAAAAAATACACGGCAAACCTGAGAACGGTAGTGCAATGTGCTAATTTTTAATTTTATATATTTTTTCTCAACAGCGTAAGTACTTCTCTACCTTGACAAAAAAAATAATTGATTTCTACCCATTAATATACGAAAAAAAAAATTACAAAGTGTTATTCTATCATCACAGTGGCCTGTCCTGAACCCAATTCCGCTCATAAAATACCTTCCCCTGCAAATACATTCGCAATATGGATTTAAATCGATTTTGTAATCATTAAATTATAATACATTCGATCAAATAAAACTATTTTTGTTTGTTTATCTTCTTTCTCATGGATTTGACAGGCAGTTAACTTTTGTCTGGAAAAAAGTTATCATTTCAGAGGATAGTAAGTTTTAGTAGAATAGCCATGTCAACATTGCGTTGTTACGCCCCCCTCACCTTTCCTCACTTCGGATCAGTCCGGCTCAAGCTCTCGGCGCGAACGCACCGGTCCCAACGTCTTGCGGTTTCCCGCCAAAAAAGTAAGTTTATCATTTCAGTGATATGAGGACAAAAATAATTTCATTTCGGTGGCTGTTATAACTCGTGTTAGATTAGTATGCACAGTATATCATTTCGGTGGTAATTTTTATCATTTCGGTAGACACTTTTCATTTCAGTGGACTCTTAAAAATCATCCTTAAATATATATGTAACTTTTGATGATATTTGATGTCCACTCACGCACAATGTTATAAAATAGGCTAAAGTTTTATTTGTCATTAAAAATATGTAGATAGCATTGAAATAAAAAAAAACCACCGAAATGACACATAAAAATCTCTTGTTGAAATTCACCCAGGTACGCAAAGACGATGGTGGATCTCGAAGAGCTCGGGATCGCCGGGGGCCTCCGAGTTCGAGCCACCACGACAGGTGCTCGTATGATAGAGATTCCCGGGGAATCGAGCGCCTCGACCGCAAAAAAAAAAAGACGCTCTAGCTGAAAAGCTCAGAGCGTCCCTAAATGCGGACAAGGTTCGAGTGTCCAGGCCAGTTAAGTGCGCAACCCTGCGCATCCTGGGTCTGGACGACTCTGTCTCCGAGGAGGAGGTGGTAGCCGCCGTCACCGCGGCCGGGGGGTGCTCTGTCGAGCAGATCAAGGCGGGCACCCTACGCCCGGGCCGCGATGGTATGCTGACCGTAACGGTTAGCTGCCCTGTGACGGCGGCGAAGAAAATTGCGGAGGGCCACACTCTGAAGGTGGGCTAGTCCAGGGCGCAGGTGAAACTTCTGGAGTCCAAACCTTTGAGGTGCTACCGGTGCCATGTGGGGCACCACGTAGGCTGCCGATGCATCTCGGAGGTGGACCGCAGCGTATTATGTTTCCGCTGCGGTCAGCCCGGTCACAAGGCCGCGGCTTGCCTGGCCACAGTGGCCACGCCTCACTGCAATGCATGTGCGGCGGCTGGGAAGCCGGCCGAGCACCGGGCAGGGAGCAAGGCCTGCGCTCCACCCGCCAAGGCCAGGGGGAAGGGACGGCCCTCCGCCACCAACCCCACCGTCGTCAACGCCGCAGCCGCCGATGCCGCTGCTAAATCCGCCAGCACCGCAACTCCCACTGCGGTTATACCACAGGAGGTCCCGGAGGGGGCTGAAATGTAGTGCCATTAATGGCCCCACTAAGCCTCCTCCAGGCGAACATCAACTTTTCTGTGGCCACGTGTGTGCGGATGCGGGGCGAGTCGGTGGTGGACATTTCGTGCGCCAGCTCCGCTCTGTTACGACGCGTCGTCGACTAGCGCGTTATGGAGGGGGTGGAGACCTATTCCGACCACCGGTATATCCGGTTTGAGGTCGCTGCCCAGTCCTCGAGCGCGCCGGTCTCACAGACCCCGAGTGGTCCACGTTAGGCGCTGAAGCAGCTAGACCGGAAGCTCCTCCTGGAAGCCGCGATCGTGCAGGCCTGGGTGTCATCACCGGTCAGGCACGCGTGTCATCACCGGTCAGGCACGCCGACGTTGACACCGAGGCAGGTTGGTTACAGGAGGCCATGTCCGAGATATGCGACGCAGCAATGCCCCGAGTCCGGCCAGGAAGCGCCCGGCGTCACGTGTACTGGTGGTCGCAAGAGCTGTCGCACCTGCGGCAGCAGTATGTGGCTGCGCGGCGCCGGTACGCCAGGCATCGCCGGCTCCGCATTCGTCCTCCGAGTGCGGAAGCCATCGAGGCGGAGCTATATGAAGGGTACAGAGCGGCGAAGACCGCCCTCTTCGAGGCTCGTCGGCGGGCCAAGGCTCAGGCCCGCGAGGAGATGCTGGAGACTCAACAGAGATCCGTGGGTCCGCCCTTATAAGACGGTGCGGAATCAACTCCGCACCCGGGCCCCCCCGCTGACGCAGAGTCTCCGGCCTGAGCTCGTGGAGGACGTGGTGAGCGCTCTGTTCCCTTCGCGAGAGGAGCATCGTCCCCCGCTAATGGCTCCGCCACCTGCGGTGCCGGAAGCGGACGGTTCAGGAAACCGATGACGCCATTCCGGAGGTGACTAGGGTAGACCTGAGAGTGGCGGTACGGAGGTTTAAGGCCAAAACTACCGCCCCGGGGCCCGATGGCTTGCCTGGCAAAGCCTGGACCCTGGCCACAGACTCAAGGCTCTTGGGCCCCGACTGGAGTGGCTCTTTAGCGCGTGCATGGAAAGAGGCCAGTTCCCGCTTCGTTTTAAGACGGGGAAGCTGGTCCTCATCCAGAAGCCGGGGCGCCCTGCGGACTCGCCGTCCGCATACCGGCCCATTGTGTAGCTCGACGAGGTGGGCAAGCTCTTTATGAGTAATTGCAAACCGCCTCGCCGAGCACCTTGAGGGAATGGGTCCGGATCTTGCGGATAAGCAGTTCGGCTTCCGCAAGAGGCGCTCGACGGTGGACGCCGTCATGCGCGTGAGAGCCCTCACGACGGGAGATGCGGTCTCTCGGGGCGGTGTGGTCTTGGCGGTGTCTCTCGACATCGCCAACGCCTTCAACACCATGCCCTGTAGCTGCATCAGGGAGGCACTCCGGTATCACCGGGTGCCGGCCTACCTTCGTCGTGTAGTCGGGGACTACTTGACAGACAGGGCTGTCATCTGCCCTTTTCAAAACGGAGAATAGAACCGGCGAGAGA
Source organism: Diarsia mendica (assembly GCA_949316265.1). NCBI lineage: Eukaryota > Metazoa > Arthropoda > Insecta > Lepidoptera > Noctuidae > Diarsia > Diarsia mendica. The sequence goes on along the minus strand of OX438905.1, from coordinate 15,338,285 downwards.
TTCGGAGAGATGTCGTCTAGTATGGACCGACTTACAAGCCTCGAACGAGCGCACTGCGAGCATTTCGTTCGTACTCGGCTGTGCTCCGAAAATTGACGGTTTTTTGGCGAACACAAAGAGATTTGACTACGTTCGAAGACCGTGATCATTGTAGGTTCGTTGTACGTCCACACTTACGCCGCGAACGACGGAGCCGAGACCGGCTCCGTCGTGCTCGGCTCAAAGTTTGTTTGCTGCGTAACATTTTTCTGGAATGCCAAAAAAAATTGAAAAAAACATATGTTGAGGTACTAAAAAGGTAGTACATATTTACAAATAGATAAATTCGTTATGTTGTCTCGAACTATGAAAAAAAAAAATGGTCCAGACAACCTGACGTCAGAATGTCTGACCACTTTCTTTACGTGTTTTTTCGCCGTGAGTCGATGGTACTTAATATTTGAAGTTAGGTATCAAATAGTAGAAAAAAGGTAGTACATTTTGGTATTTTCAAAACATCAAATATCTCTTTTGGTCCAGGGGTCCTGACGCTTTCGATTTCTCGATAATACTATGCGCGCGTAATACGATGCGCAAAAACCTAGGGATGCAAGAGTCGAAATAAGTTTTTTTGGGCCAAAATGTTTGTTTAGGAACGTTGACAATTATTATTAAAATAAGAGGAAATGATAATTATTTTGCGTAGCGCACGGATCGCTTTTTGCCACAACAAAAACAATGATCTAAACGCAACGCGAACGCATAGCACTCCCGCCGCCCGCCCGCGTCTGCTTCGACATCATTATAATTATATCGAGGGGTTCCGGACTAATTGTATTAAGCGACACTTTGGGCGATATAGACTTTTATACATATTTGGAATCAGCGAATTTTTCTGCGTCGTTTGAACTGGGTTTGGTGACGATCGGAGCACATTTTTGTCGCTTAATACAACCGAGATTTTCGGGTCCATTTTGGACTTCAATGTATGAAGCGACACAAAATATTGACAAATTTAGGAACTGTGTACTTAAGCTCACTGTCAAATACAAGACAGTCGTTTAAACGTTTTTTCCTGGAGCAACAATTTACAGGCAACGTACGTTAAAGCATTTAGCTTGACCTTATAAATATATAGAAATGTAGCTTCATACAATTAGCCTCTTTGTTAAATTCTTATCCAGTGTCGCTTAATACAATTAGCTTTACCTTATAAATATACAATAATGTCGTTTAATACATTTAGCCTCTTTGTCAAATTAATACCCAGTGTCGGTCCACACATTTAGCTTGCAGCATTTAACATTTAAAGATTATGGTTAAACCTATTTTTCTTATTCAATATTTGATTTGCAGTGTCGTTTCAGTTATAGCAAAAGTTAAGTTCTAGTACTTCAAACAGTTTATCTTACACGGAATAAGAATAGTATACACATTAATACAATCAAAATTTTATATGGATTGACTATTATGACGTCGGTTAAAACCTTGATTTTTGGAGGCATCGCGATAAACAGCGCGAGTTTAAATGCCCCGGCCACCCCGCGCGGGCGCTTCATTCGTCTCCCACCTCGCCGTGCATCTCCCCGTCGGTCGCCTCGAGCCGACGTGGTTTCCGGGATGTGTTGCTAAGAGCCACTGGAGGAGAGTTTGTGGACTGTCGACGGGTTCCTTGAACTAAGTCACCTATTATAAATAGGTCGGCTGACAGAGAACAACGCAGACAACGCGCTACATCCAGAGGGCGCCCTTATAAGATGGTGCTGAATAAACTCCGCACCTAGGTCCCCCCGCTGACGCAGTCTCCGGTCCGAGCTTGTGGAGGACATGGTGAGCGCTCTGTTCCCTTAGCGAGGGGAGCATCACAATGGCTCCGTCACCTTTGGTGCCGGAAGCGGACCAGTCAGGAGGCGATGACGAAATTCCGGAGATGACTGGGGTAGACCTGAGAGTGGCATTACGGAGGCTTAAGGCCAAAAATACCACCCAGGGACAAGATGACTTGCCTGGCAAAGCTTGGGTCCTGGCCTCGGAGGCTCTTGGGCCCCGACTGGAGGGGTTCTTTCTTAAGCGCATGCCTGGAAAGAGGCCAGTTCCCGCGTCGTTGGAAGACGGGTAAGCTGGTCCTGATTCAGAAGCCGGGGCGCCCTGCGGACTCTCCCGTCCAGTTCCACATACCGGCTCATTTTCTTTGAAAAAGTAATAAGGGATCGGACTGACTCAAAAAATATGATTATATTTAGTCCGTCAGTTAGATTATCGAAAAATATTGGATACGTGATTTTTGTTTTATCAAATCAATAAAAATTTACTAAGTTAGAGCGCGTCAAAGATCATGGATTCAAACGTCACTTGAAGGTACAAAATGTACTTGCTTATGACGTCACACGAGTTTTCAAAGCACTGTATCGTATTCATTGTTTGTTTACGAGAAAAAAGAAAAAATATGAATAATAAATATTTTTTGGAAATCTATCTGACGGACTAAATAGTTTTTTTTTTGTCCGATCCCTATTGCAAACCGCCTCGCCGAGCACCAAATTGGTGTTCCGCAAGAGGCGCTCAACGGTGGACGCAATCATGCGCGTGAGAACCCTCACGACGGGAGATGCAGTGTCTCGGGGTGGTGTGGTCTTGGCGGTGTCTCTAGACACCGCTGACGCCTTCAACACCATGCCCTGGAGCTGCATTAGGGAGGCACTCCGGTATCACTGGGGCCTACCTTCGTCGTGTAGTCGGGGTCTATCTGACCGGCAGGGCTGTTATCTATCTCTACCTGTCAAAATAGAGAATGAAACTGGCGAGAGATGTCGTGTCGAGGGCCACCCCTGTGGAACATCGGTTATGACTGGGTGCAGCGCGTAGCGTAGTTTGCTACGTTGACGCGTCATGTCATGGGAGTGGGAATGTGCTACCGTCGGTATCCCAGCTAACGGTGGGAGGGGTTCCAATCGG